>JASXTE010000006.1:32759495-33121995 GCA_030280995.1 Hemileia vastatrix
CACCCCCTATTATTACTATTCTCAACTGAGGTGTCATTGGGTTCCATATGACCTCACTACACTGTTATCAATTTTTAAGGATGTGAAATATAAGCTTTGTTTAATAGTTAATTACTATTTTTCATGTATAAATTTTAATACACTTAATTTAACTTTTCTTCTTCTTTTTCATTCTTATTCTTATTTTAATTTTTAATTTTTGTTTGATAAGTTTACCATTTATCAACATTAAAATAATAATAATAATAATAATAATAATAATAATGACACGGAGAAAACAATAAGAACAAAAAGACAGATTTTTTATTTTATCTCGGTTTTAAAGACGTGTCTAGCTAAGATACAAGAGATCTCTTAAAGAAAGTAAAGAATACGAACTATAAAATCAATACCCATGTTGTTTGTTTGATTGGCAAAAATAAAATCAAAAAATGTACAAATGTGAATGAAGAGGTATGATGATGACAAACAAAATATTCTCTATTAATTAAGATGATTACACGAGCTAAATTTTACCAAACTAATTCTCTTCGTCTTCTGCGCTGAATTGTTGAAAGGTCTTTTCCAAACATGTTGAAATCATCACACACCTTACCATTGTGATTAATTTCTTTTCTTACATTCACTTTTCACAAAGGCTTCATCTCTGGAAAGATGTTTTCAGAATTATTTTCAAGTTGAACTTTATTCTTCTTGGACGTTCCTATAATTTCGTTTTCTTACTTGTTGAGTATGACTGCGATACTGTGAACCAAAGGTTCCTTCTTGACTTTTTTCATCAAGTAAAACAGAATCATTGACCATATCTTCAGTTTCTGATATTCTGATAGTCATAACTGCTCGACGTGCCCAAGCTCTTCGTCGAGTGTATTTGCCCAAACCGGCCTTAGAGGTCATTTTTTCCCAATGATTATCACCATATTGCCAACCTACAACGAAGAAAAGCTCTATCAGGTTCAGCATGTAAATAATCTCCCTTTTTTCACACACCCTCACCAACCTTTGGCATCAACATCCCATCCCAAATGTGGATCGACTGTCGTGTTTTCTACAATATTTATCAGACGTGCGATTCCATTATCATTATCACGAGCTGGACTACTTTTATTTAGTAAATGCTGAAGAGATGTTGATGGATTGGATGTTTCTATCTTTTTTCCATTATATGCGCTTGAGGCCAAAGGTGGATAAGCTTTTCGAACTTCCCACTCATGGTCAACCCAACGCCACTCAATAACTCGATTGTTTGAGGTTACAGTCTTCTGTGGTAAAATAAATGAAGCGGGCGGTGCGACTGGATTGAGATTCGTATCCGTCCAATTGGGCCTTTCATTGGGTAGCAAAGTTGAGGACCACTGTACATCAGAATGGTGTTCAATCAAAAAACAAACCAAATAAGTATAATTGAAAAATATTGAGAATGAGCGTTTAAGGGGAAAGACTGACATCTAGGCCAACCCACCATCGTTGATTTTCAAACAATGTGAAACAAACTTCAATGTCTAAAGCATGATCAGGATTGGAAGAGCTATATTGGCTGGGGTTAAATTGTGTATCATCTGGAAGCTACTTAATAAAAGACCAGCCGTAACGTTAAATAAAAAGTATTGAGAAGTGAGTGAGCGTAATAACATGGCGCATAATGAAATGTGGCCTACTATCTGATGAACTACAAGAGAAGACGAGGCTCCATAGGAGGATTGAGTGGCCAAGGTGTAAAGCCAATTAGCAAAGGCGAACCAAAGAGACTGACACCAGTTTGATCGAGTAATGGACAATCGAAATGAACGATCTAACAGAAGAAGGGAGACAAAAAACCGAACGATCGATCGAATGGAAGATGATTTCCACAACAGGGTCCTTATAAGTTTGAACCAAGGGGCATTCCAGAGAATGAGCAATGAGCTCAAGAAGAGATAAATGGATTTGAGGGAGAGCGAATTGAATATGATCCATGACAAGGGAAGGGATGTAAAAGTGGTGAGGAGAGCAGATTTTGATGATGGGGGATGAGACCAAGAGAGGATTTTGAAGAGAGGAGCCAATTGGAGATGAAAGGAATGAAGAGATAAAACGATTGATTCGCAAGACTGAAGCGAGCGAGCGATGGTGAGAGAGGGATCTATGTGATGAGAAAAATGCGACCGAGAGCGAGATCGGAAGTACGCTACCACGAGCACAAGAGCAGCAGTCAAGTTGAGGGCTCCAAGCCTGAGGAAGAGATGGAAGGAGGAGATGAGGATGGAGTGGACAAAAAGGAAGATGAAAGACGCATAGGGAGAATGCGGATGAGACCAGGAGAGCAGTTTAAGGATGCTGTCCAGGACGTGAAGGGGAGTGGCAACGAGAAGAAGAAAAGAAACAAGTGAGGATGGAAGATCAAGGGGCGAAGAAGGAAGGGAAAGAGATGTGGACATTGGGATTTTAGATGATTGTATGATTTGTGATTGTGTTGGGATGTGTAGCAGAATGGAGGTGGATGGAGTATCTCACTTTCACCCAACCAAGATTGATCTGGAGGATAGTGAAGGGGATGAATGGGTGCAATGATGCCAGATGAAGCACAAGATGGCCAACTTCTCACAGTCTGTCTATGGAGCCCCAAAGAGTGAGTCAAACAACAGCTCCTCACTTCTCTACTGTAACCAAGACCCAGTTGAAAATGCACATTCCCCACCAGACTGCTCAATAGGACATGCATGTTTTTTTCAATTGCACTACAAAGTTGAGCCAAACTACTGGTGCCATCACCAAACACAGACAGTATCCACAAACATCTTCAATTGTGTTGCTGCCAAAGAACAACTCATTCATCAATCTCACTCTAAGTACCATCTTGAATTTATTCTATTGGAACTTGTAAAATTGAAAGAAGCTCTTGTAGACCAATAGTTCTTCCTTTGAACTGAACAACTAATCATAATTTCAATTAATTTGGTACTCTAAAGAAAACTTGATGAAAAAAAACTTGTATAGAACCTACCTTCAAAACAGGTGCACGTCTGTAATGGTTTGGGGAAGGATGTTTCAATACAGCCAAGGTCCCTCTTTTGATTCTTCCTCCTGGACGTTAAACTGCCACCTAGCTCATTGGCTGAACACTTATATCCAGGTTATCTCAAACCCAGGGGAAGTAATTATTTTTCAACATCGACTATGCTACTACAAACAAAAATCTACAATAAAAAGCAGTGTTTGTGATATCTTATTTTTAACTAAATAATCTGAATCTACAAGTCTAGATTGACCTTGGCGATTGGTAATAATAAAATCAATTTTGTTTTGCAATAGTTCCGGCTAATTCCAAAACGCTTGCGGGTTTCAAAAAAAAAAAAAAACTAAAAAAAAATATTAAAAAACCTACCGCCCGCCAAAATGTGCTTGGATGTGCAAGGTCAGCTGACATGCAAGCACATTATGGCAGGGGAAGAGTGGGTATTTTATTTTGATAAACCGCAATCGTTTTGAAATTAGCAGTATATAAAAAAGGGGGTGATTAACACTCAAGTTTCATCAATTTTGTGGTAGTATTCATGGTTTTGAGAGAATATTTCTCAGATTGGTAACTTTGACCACTCTCTACACACACTTGTTCTTGAGCTCCCAGACCCCAAGATTTTTCCTTTTACTAATTATTTCACCAAGTGAAATGAGTTACTCAACTTCATAACCCATTTTGACAAACCAAAAAAAAATATTGAAGAAAAATAAACTCACTATCGTTAATATCACCGTTACAGACCTGTCATAAAGTTATCCTTTTAGTAAACAAAAATTTATATATAGTTTGAATGATTATCTTTCTTACCCTGTTTCCATGATTTATGTTTACAGTAAAGAAAAAGTAAAAAAAAAAAAAAAAAAAAAAAAAAAAAAAAAAAGTAAATTCTTGATCAGTCAACTATAGCCTAATAACATGAAAAACTGCAGACTTACAAAAGATTGTGAACACATTCGGCTTGTGGGCCATCTGGTACTTTCCTGTAAGGAAGTTGACATTTAGAGTTATCAGAAACATCAAATCAGCCCTTAAAATGCCTATATCTCATTACAGTACACACCCATTTTGGTATAATTCAGGTGTCCATCGCTTATATTTCTCTTGGCATTGCCAAGCATTTAAAGCCATATCTTTTGGGGTTATACCATATAACTGCTCGATCACATTTAAATTGTTTATTCCCTTTTGATCATTGTCGCCATCAGGAAAGTAAAGATTGTAAGAGCTGTAATATTACGGAATATTAATTATTATTATTATTATTATTATTATTATTATTATTATTATGATTTTCTTGGGAGAGAGAGAGAGAGAGAGAGAGAGAGAGGTTTAAGCGACTTTTCGCAACTCACGGTCCATTGGGAGTTTCGCAATATGAAATTGTGTTTTTATCTGTAAGGGCCCCATTAGGGCCTTGCCCTGTACACGGCTATATATGAAAATCAGCCAATAAATTGAATGTTTAGAATGTTCCAATCATTTTTTGATGAAATTGAAAAGCTTACATCTACTCCTCTGACCCAGAAGGCATTCTGGAAAAAAGAAATATATAAATAAAAATTATAAAAAAATAAATATGAAAAGGAGAAGAAAATGACACATAAAAAGAACTATCAAGTTTAGGATGCGAAAAATGTTTATATCTTACTAGAGTGCGTAATATAAGGTTCACTGTCATTGCAGCTATGGTCATAAAAGTCTGATCTTGAATTTCCAACAAACTGTTTTCTGGAGCTCCATGTAGAAAGATTCCTCCTTTCAATACACCATATAAACCTTGATCAGTACTAATCCCGGCAGAAGTGATATCCTTCACGAGTTGAGTCATTTTTGCTTGAGCCAAATCTTGATATTGACTCAAATAATACCCCGTATTGGTCCACTTAAAAATTTAACCCCCCCCCCAAAAAAAAAGGAATAAGTTTTATAAGTGAAGTATTACATTTGCTTAAAATCAATAAACCAAACTTTACCTGCATAAATCCATCTCTCAATGCCCCAGGAGGCTCTTTGATAGCGAAAGCTGCTACACCCTGTGCTCCAGCCATGGCGAAGTTCAAAATATTGAAAAATGCACCCCAACCACCCTGGGCAACTCCAAACATTGTCATCACATCCATAATGGCTTCAAATGATAAAATTTAAATTAATAATGATTGAGTTTCCAAAAATATGAACATAAAAAGTTGGTGTGTGCGCACCAGTTCCAGTCACTGCAGTTAATCCTGCATTGACTCCCAGGTTAGTTTTTATATTTCGAAAACCAATACTATCAGTTGTGGGAAAACTATAATTATCATTGTAATTTTTATTTGAAAATTAAAATCCTCTTAGCAAAATGACTGCTAAAGTATGGTTGTAGAGTTTATGTTGAACTTACATCGTTGCAATTATGCCATTGACAGATGCTTTTTTTATTCGAAAAGAGTTAGTTCACAATTAAAAATTCAACAAATCAAATTATATTACATTGAACTGCTCCAATCGCATATCCTATGGCAAGATATGCCATGTTTATCATGGAGTTAAACTGTTGAGCCGCTAGAAGAATATACCAATCTTTATCACGGACAGGGAAACAAAGCTGTCCCACGTTACATCTACCACCAACACCACAGACAAAATTGCTAGCATAGGCTTGTCTCGCATAGTCCTATATAGGGTTGTCAATCATAACTACAAGAAAAATAAAAGTAGTTTTGGATGACTTACCGCCAAACTTAACTTATCACCTCCAGGATACTTGCTAAGGTAATCATCCAAGTTCAGTGACTTCCATGTATCTGAGTTCAGGGGAAGAATTTTGCACCCCTTTGAAGCTCTCCAGTCCGTCCCAGAAGCAAGCTTATTTCCAGATTCGACTGTAATAACTGACCAAATACCCCGTAAGACTGCTCTCCGTTGAGGTGGAAATTCATATGTACCGTTTTGGGGTTTCCCTGGTGCTGGTGGAGATGTCGAATTTAAAGATGGATCATTTCCTGGGTCTAAATTGTTTCCAGCTCCATAGCTGTTTTGATTACTAATTCGAGATTGGTTGTACGCTGTTTCACGAACATTTCCAGGAAGATTGTCCAGTGGGTTTGTAGCATTATTTGCATCTACCACTTGCTGCGACAAAATCAAAATGAAGAAAAGTATGTATAATTCGGATAAAAAGAAAGGATGTTCAAGGTTGAAGTTTTTGAGCTTGCTTGGCTTGTTCCCATTTTTGCTCATCCGACTCAAGTATGATACAAACGTCATCAAGAAAAAGAGAGTATAATTACCAGGCTTAAGGGAGGTATGAAAAAAAAGTTCTGTCAAGCTATTTTCAATGGCTTGAGGCTCATATATAAAGCTTTACAATCTGTGCGGTGTTGTTAGCGTCTTCTGCGTCGAGGAAGAGTTGCATCGTTCTGATTTGTTTATCCGATGAAAAACAACGGGAGAGATTATCCTTTAAATCACTCACGAAAGCTACCGGCTTCGAAAACACTTCATTGATAAACAGTTCTTTGGTTACCGCTATTTAGACTGATATAGATTTGTAAAAATCTTTTGATGTTTTCAAATCCTTCCACTTTCACAAGTTTTAGCGGATACCTTGTTTCATGATTTTGATAGTAGTACTTGACACCGGTTCGTGGCAATGTGCTAACCCAGACCGAATATTTGTGTTTGATGTAACTTTGAAAGACAACTCTATCTCGAATAAAAGTTGAGATCAAAGATGATGGAGGTAGGTGCACCAAATTATTCTTTATACCAAGCTTCCATTCTTGAGAGACATAGGGTAATTTTCTAATAGAAGTAAAAAACGATAACAATCCTGAAAGTGAATTTTTCCCTTTTTATTTTTTCAATGGTGGACTCTACCTAGACTCGGGAGACTTCTTTTAAAAACAAGTTGGTGATATCGTGATAGTCTATTCTATCAATTTAAAGGCTAATTTTTTCTTGAACTTTACTTCTATAAAAGTTAGTATTAGATTACTCTCACTAATGTTTTATATAGAGATTTGCACCAGCTTCCCCTTAGTTTTTATCTTCATCAACTTGGGTAGTATTTTTTCTTTCTTTTTTTTTTTTGTCACTTGTTGAAATGAAAGAAAAAAATAGGGCAGTTATCCGGCGACAACCTAAACTGCTAACTATAGTAATTCCCTGCATATTATACAACCTGCTGCTCTGTACAACCCTTTATGCATTTAAATATATTAACAGACAACCTAGTATGTAATTAAATTTCTTGAGGGACAACCTACATACATTTCAAAAATAACTAAAACTAATGACTACTCACAAACAACTACTGAATCCTGATGTCTAATGAGTACTACTACCACTAACACTACTATCACTAACACTACTATCACTACTACTACTACTACTACTACTGCTACTACTACTACTACTACTACTACTACTACTACTACTACTACTACTACTACTACTAATACTACTACTGCTACTACTACTACTACTACTACTACTACTACTACTACTACTACTACTACTAATACTACTACTGCTACTACTACTACTACTACTACTACTACTACTACTACTACTACTACTACTACTACTATGCCTCCTTCTGTTGATTTTACAACACCCACCAAGGCAGAATAAAATATTACAAAAATTTTCAATGACAAATTCAATGTATCTCAAAGTCCTTCTTTTGTTGATATTAAAACACCCACCAAAGCAAAATAAATAACAAGTACAAAAATTTTCAATGACAAAGTCTGTGTATCTCAAATTAAAATATCAATCTTAGAATTCCCCTCCCACTAAATAATAACAAGAAAAAATACATAAAAGAGTATGAGAAATAAGATAATTTTAAATGAAATAATGAAAATAACAATAGATTAAATTCAAGTTAATCAAATAAAATTAAATGTGACTGTAGAGAGCATGTCATTCCTTAATGTTCAAATTTTACAAGAAAGAAGATATATTATTTTTATTTTTCACTTTTTGAATGCTTTATTTTGATTGACTTCTATGCTCACTTTTCTCACTGTGTTTATGAGTGTCGAGAGAGGGGAGACCAGAATTGAAAAGTTCAATATGAAGTTGAATAGTGAATAACTAATATAGCCACCTATTCTTGCAGGTTTGTCTTATTGAATTTATCATTTTGCTATACTATACAAAGATATAGTCACAGATAAAAAAATGTTTGCTACAGTTTCTGAATCTCACTTGTATGAAACTTTACATGAAGCAGAGCATGCTTCTAGACTCTTTTCTGCCAACCAGGGAGCCAGTCTTGTGCGAAGAAGGTCAAATAAAGACTGTCATGGGATGATAGAACATGTTTGGATGGTTTGTGCTCACTCTGGTCAATATGAGTCAAGCAGATCTTTTTTAGTGGATGAATCACGTCTTTGAAAACAAAAAATTATATGATGTGATTGTCCCTGGAAGGAAAACATCATATGCCGAAAAATTACTGCTTTAAAAGTTTTTCCTACTGGTTTGGAAAAATCAAACAATTTCAACAACACACCTTTTGTATGGGAGCTGATTTTTGCTGATATATCTCATAATCATGAGCTGGACAAAAATCTTTTGGCCTATTTTCATCAGTGATCTCTGACTGCTAAACAACGTCAATCAGTAAATGACTTTTATGATAGTGGGGTTAAACCAAATCAGATACTGGAGGTATTGTGTAAACAGGATTTGAATGTAAAAGCTATTTCAAGGGGCATATACAATATATGTTACAGAAATAGACAGGAAAATCTGAATGAGAAATCTCCGATTGAAGGTTTACTAAAATACCTTCAGAAAAATCACATAACGCACGACTATAGATTAAATGAGGAGAATAGAATCACTTATTTATTCATTGCCACCAAAGTCAGTGTGGCTCTGTTCCTTAAGTTTTTGCATATTTTGCTTATAGATTCCACATGTAAAACTAATAAGTAAGAAACATTTTCAAATTCAATTTATTTTTTTAAAAAATTAATCAATTAGTCATTATTTCAATACAGATTTAAAATGCCCCTACTTCATGTAGCAAGCATGTGCTGCACTGGCTGATCATTTTCTGTTTGCTTTTGCTTTCTTGAAAAAGAAAGAGAGGAAGACTATGAGTGGGCATTAGAGCGAGTGAAAATTCTTCTTCCTCAAGAAACATTTCCAGGTGTAATCGTAACTGACAGAGATCAAGCTCTTATGTTGGCTCTTAATAAAAAATTTCCAAAGACTCAGCATTTATAGTGCTCTTGGCATATCAACAACAATGTTCTCTCAAATTTAAAAAAATACTTTGAGTCAAACTTGGATTGGGAAGAATTTTATAGTAACTGGAATAATCTTGTTAATTCCAAAAATGAACATGAATTTGAGGTGAATTGAATGTTCTTATATGCTAAATACTCATCTGAAATTATGCAGTACTTAGAGACACTATGGCTCTGATTCAAACATTGCTTTGTCTTAGCATACACTAATAATGACCTTCATTTTGGAAACCTGGTTATTTCATGGATCGAGGGTCAGCATGGAGTTCTCAAAAGCTGGCTCCACACATCTACTGGCGATTTACTTGAGGTAACATCAAGATTGATGTAGCATTCTTTAAGCCAAGAAAAAGAAATTCAGACAGATATTGCAACTAATGCCACTACCTTCTACTCTACACATTCTGGGGAACTGTGGGATCAGGTAAGCTAAAGATCAAGTTTATCTGCTCAAAATATATATTATAGCTAATATTATTCTTCTTAAAAAGGTTCAAAAGAAAGTTGGTCATACAGCCCTCAAAAAGGTTTATGAAGAGTACTACAAGTCACTTCATTTACTGCCAACATTGCCATGTTGTACAAAAACATTTCAAAGAACAATAGGGCTACCATGCTCCCATGAGCTGAAAAAAAAATTTAAACTCAAAAAATAAACATCTCACTCTTTCTCATTTTCATCCGCAGTGGTGGCTTCATCCACTTAAATATATTGGTGAAACAAAAGGACCTTCTAAAAACACAATTTCTGAGATTCTTGGACAGGCGAAAGTCTTCTACAATAATCTTCCACCTCATGATCAAGGAGTGATAGAAAAACAACTTATAGATATCTACCAAGGGAAACTGATTCAACAAGTTTTGGAACCAAAGTTATGCCATAACTCCCGCAGGCATCCTGTGAAAAAGAAATGTGAGAAACGAGATATTTCACACTTTAAGCATGTTCTTAAAGAAGAGGAAAAATCAAGAATTTCAACTTCACAAAAATGTGGAAAGTGTGGCAAAACTGGGCACAATGCACAAAGCTGTCCAAAAAACCAAACTGTTGCTCATGAAAATGTCTTATCTAATAGTTCTTTCTCAAAAGAAGTGACTCTGATCAAGGACAGCACCTCTATAGCTCACAATAATTCTTTCAACCAAATTCCTGAAGCACTTTAGACATGCCTTAAAGAAGTAAATGATGTCCCTTCTGATAGAAACTGTGGATTCTCAACTCTTGCAAAAAGCACTTGGCATCCCAGGTGAATGGGCTTCAGTTTGGAAAGCTTTGTTAAGTCAACTATCACAGAAAATGGATTGCTACATTCAGCTTTTTGGATTTGATGAAGCAAACAAGTCAACGTTCCAATTGAACTATTTTTTTTTCACCAGCACCAGCTGAAAATTAGTTTCATTCACCTTGCCATTGTCAACTGGCAGCAGATGCCTTTGGTTATCCAGTAATTGTGCTACAAGCTGATAATTTTGTTCATAAAATGTCTTTTACATTTTTTCCATATATATTTACAGGTACCACTGAACCACTTGTTATGGTTTTTGATCAACAAAAAAGCCATTTATATCATGGACTCTTATTAGATAATTCCCCCCTTCCACCTTTTTTTTGTGGTAGGTTTGAGTGTGGAAGTGACATAGAATTTTTGAATTCTTGGCTTGAAGCATTAGATTACTTTCAGAGCTTATGGTTTCCAATAGAAAGGGAAGCTGATAGTTCTAAGGAAGCTGAATTACGGAATAAGTTTAAGAATCTGATTACAATTGATTGAATTAGATTGTGTTTGTCCTCAGTATATGATTTAGCTAATTTTATTTAAATTTCATGCTAACTTTAATTTATATTATATTATATTATCTTTTATTTAATTTAATTTAATTTTTCTTTATTCTATTATGAGAAATAATGTGAAAGGAATATTTTATAAAAAAAGAAATAGGAAATTTTATTTTTTAAAAGAGATACAATATGTGCAATTGAAAATTTGAAGTTAGAAAGTGGGAGGGGAAGTCAAAGATTGATATTTTAACTTGAGATATATCATTTGAAATTATCTTATTACTTATATACTCTTTTATGTGTTTTTTCTTGTTATTATTTAGTGGGAGGGGAGTTTCAATATTGATACTTTAATTTGAGATACACTTACTTTGTCATTGAAAATTTTTGTGTTTTTTTATTTTGCTTTGGTGGGTGTTTTAATATCAACAAAAGGAGAAGTTTGAGATACATTTAATTTGTCATTGAAAATTTTTGTAATATTTTATTCAGCCTTGGTGAGTTTTGTAAAATCAACAGAAGGAGGCATAGTAGTAGTAGTAGTAGCAGCAGCAGAAGTAGTAGTAGTAGTGATAGTAGTGTTAGTGATAGTAGTGTTAGTGGTAGTAGCACTCATTAGACATCAGGATTTGATAGTTGTTTGTGAGTAGTCATTAGTTTTAGTTATTTTTTCAATGTATGTAGGTTGTCCCTCAAGAAATTTAAATACATACTAGGTTGTCTGTTAATATATTTAAATGCATAAAGGGTTGTACAGAGCAGCAGGTTGTATAACATGCAGGGAATTACTATATTTAGAAGTTTAGGTTCTTGCTGGGTTGTAATATGCAGGGAATTACTATATTTAGCAGTTTAAATGGTTACTGGGTTGTAATATGCAGGAAATTACTATAATTAGATGCTTAGGTTGTGGCCAGATAAAATTAAGGTTGTTGCCAGATAACTGCCCAAAAAATATTTAAAAAAATTACTTGGAAAGCTTGAGCTAAAAATATATTGAACTAATTTGATATCCCTGGTCTATATTTTTTTTTGATGTCTGAGTAAGGCCTGGCTTTATATATATATTCCCAACTTGATTTAAAGGGGTGTAATTCAATTGTTTTCATATACACTACAGCACATGTTTTTTTTTTGCCATGGGGAATAAAAATTATGCAAAGGTTGTGCAACAGTTACAAAAAAATTGTTTTTTTCACTTAAGACCCACCTAAGACCTTTAAGTTCCAAAAATAATTTTTACTTAACTGTTGCGTAATTTTTGCACCATTTTTTTGCCCCAAGACAAAAAAAAATTATTGAAGTGATAGGCACCGCGCAATACGGGGGGCGGACTTGTTAGCAAGTCCGCAACCTTGGACTCAAATTCACCACAGATTGAACAAACATTGAGCTATTTACAAAGGAACCATACAATCAGGGATGAACACCACTCAGCAGAACAGTTTTAGGTGGGTCTTCAAGTAGAGTTCAGTATGAGTATAGTATGAGTTCAGTCTGAGCTCAGGTTTGGGACTTGCTAGCAAGTCCACCTCCTATATTGCATAGTGACGAGTGTCATTAAATTGATACATGTTTTTTTGGGTGATGTGGAAAATGTTTTTTTAAAGAATTTTTTAAAAATAGTTTTATAAGATCATCTATTACAACAGTATGAAAGAAAGCCATAATTTATCCATTAAGTTATGTACAAGGAAGCTTAAAATTCCTCTGAAATAAAAACTTGGGGGTATCAAAGTTAGAAATCTTCTATTTCAAAGTACCTCTTTTTTACACCAAATCAACCATGATTATTTTTTAAAATATGCCATATTGTGCCTCCAAAACACTTTTTTACTGAGAATTAATGTCAAGCTTGTGGCTTTCTTTATGTGCTGTGAAATACCTTTTAAATAATTACAAATTTCTAACTTTTATACCCCCTATTTTATATAAGTGAAATAAAAACCATATGTCTATTACAGTAAAGCTAGAGTATATTTGAATTTAAGAGAATAATTACTGTGATGTATAATTTTCTAAAATAAATAATAAGTAAACTACACAAAGAGAAAAATATGAAATGAAATTTAAAAAAAGGCATATTAAATACTATTCACAGCATCTTTTATGGTTCTTAGATGATCTAGAATCTATGTATTGAACCTCTCTTTTTTTGGGAATCTGTATGAGTCTTGACTACTTCTTCTCCACAGTCCAAGCAAATAACATTGATGTTGTCAATTTTTTTAATTTTTTTTGTGTCCATGGGAGATAGTCATTGACACAAGTAGATTTAAAACCTTTCATCACTTATTATTAAGGCTTTTATATCCCAACAGATATCATTCCCAAGGTTTTAATTTTGTATGTAACTTTTTATTACTTTACCTTAACACTTTCACTACACAATATGGGGGGCGGACTTGCTAGCGAGTCCGCAACCTTGGACCCAAACTCACCACAGATTGAACACACATTTAGCTATTGATAAAGGAACCATACAATCAGGGATGAACACCACTCAGCAGAACAGTTTTAGGTGGGTGTTCAAGTAGAGTTCAGTATGAGTTCAGTATGGGTTAAGTATGAGTTCAGGTTGAGGACTTGCTAGCAAGACCACCCCCTATATTGTGTAGTGTTTTTCTGTTAATGATACAAGTAACACCACACAATATGTGGGGGGGACTTGCTAGCAAGTCCTCAACTTGAATTCAGATGGAACTCAGACTGAACTCAGACTGAACTCAGACTTAACTTTACTTTGAACTCATCTTGAGCTCTTAACCAAACATGGATGAGTCTGTGCTGGAGTAATAGTGAAAGTTTAATAAATAATTTATAGAAATAATAACAAGGGAAGATTAATAATCTGATCCATTCACAGAATTTTTTTCATAAAACTCAATTTCGATTTCATTTTGAATTTCACCTGATCACTTAAAAGACTGAAAATTATACTATTTATTTCAAAAACATAACTTTTAACCTCTCTAATTATTTTATTCTATTTTTTTTTTTGAAAAAATATAAAATAATATCAGTGGCTCTTTTTAATGATAACTCCTTTTAACCAAGAATTTGAAGCTTTTATTTTTTAATTTAAACCATATTACCTGATATTTTTTTTTGTATTTTTATTATTTCTTTTTATGCAATATAATTATTTTCAATTCAATGGAATTATTTAATAAACATATTGAACCATAAAAATTCTCAAGTTTCTATTCTAGAATACTGTGAAAAGACTCATAATTAAGAAATATAAAAGATAGAAATATGTTTTCATAATTTCTGTTTCAATGAAGTTCTCTAATATCTTCTTTACACTTAGCACTAATAATTGATAAATTGTTTAATTATATGTCTAGAAAGAAGTATAATTCTTATACAAGTGAATTTTGATCCAGTTTTTTCCATTTTTGTATGCAAGAAGATGATTAAAATTAAAAGGAAATATCTTTTTGCTCTTTCTTTTTCTATTGAATATTCAACTACTAAGAATTTTAACAATATAAATTTATTCAATGTAATACATATATGATATTCTGGAACTCTTCATGATGTATTTCATCAAAATTCCATGTAAATATGGTTATTTGGTAGAGTAATCTCATGAGTTGAAATAATTAATCACTACTTAGTGAATTTTTCATATGAAAGACTAAAATTCAAGTTAGATGTTAAAAGTTAAAGATAATTAAAACAAAGAAGTATAAATTTATTTAAACTTTAATTTTAGTGCTTGATTTTTCTTCAATTCTGTATTGTGGGATAATTTCAGTGTCAACCTGGGAATAAGCACCATATAATTTGAAAAGTGTTCTCATGTTAAAAAATGTGCTTCAGGTAAATATTTTGATTGTATTATTGTTCAAGAACTGAATTAAATAGGTAAAAGTGGTACTTTTTCATAATTCTATCAGTTTCAAATTGAAAAACTATTATATGATATTCATTTTGTAAAAAAGACACAATAGGTAATTTAGATTATACCCATGTAGAAAAGCAGCTGTAAAGGCAATCATCTTTTGATTAAAAATAATATTATTCCATGTTTTAAATGAAAAGAAAAAATATTTCAATTCTATGGTGTTGATAAATAAATTAAATGAAACATTGCAGGTACACTTTTTTAGTCATTAGAATCAAAGTTTTGATAGGAGTAATTCACAACTGAACACATACACGCAATTGTAAAATTATATATATGGGTTCAAGATTTATCAATGATTTATTGGATTTATGATATTTATGCTGATTGGTAGATCTTATATGATGTTTCTATTCAGTTTCTAAGTGTATGAAAAACAATCCCTTTGATATTTTATTTAAACAGAAGAATTTAAAAATTTTCTTGAAATTGGCCTTATCACAAAGCAATACTGGAATGGGTATATTGTTATAAAAATTAATTTAAATAGCAAGATTTAAAATCTTCATAACAGATTTAAAACAAAACATAAATATTAAAATTTGACTTTTTATAAAAATATATATTGATTTAAAAGATATTTACTTATTTTTTTTTTACAAAATGACCAATTTTATCCTTTGAGGCTTCCCTTCAACTTACATGTGTAAGTCTAAAAAATTAATATGATTCTCTGAATACTCTATATAATGTGTACCTAAGGCAAAAATAATGTTTTTTTGAAGTACTTCAAATCTAAGCAGAAGAGCTGATATCTTTTTTATGTAATATAGTTGTATAAAATTGATTTTTAGATAGTTTCTTAATCCGTTATATGGAAAGAAATCATATCATAATAATATATAATCAACTTAAAACTTTTTTTAATATAATATTTTCTAAAAATGATTCTTAATTTGTACTTATTTTTAGAACTTCAAAGTATTTAATAAAAATATTTTGATATAAAAATATAATTATTTTTATATTTAAAAGTAATTAATAAAACTTCTAAAAAAGTATAAATTTTTTCATGGCTTAAATTATTATGAACCACACTTGAAAAAAAGATTGCATTGAGAGTTCAATCTAAGTTCCACCAAAAACATGATAAATAATTTTTTTGAAAATGTATATAGTCATTGAAATGAAAAAAAATTAGTAAAAGAAAGGACTCAGATATTTTATTCTGTTACTGAATAGATTATGATAAATATATTGAGGTAGATAACTTATTGAAGTTTTTTAAATTTGCAGTTATTACAGTCAATTATCCAGATATATATAGCAATCACAAAACAAGAAATCAGCCTAAATGGTTATATATGTGGATAAATCTTTTCCTCAACCTTTACCCAAATTATTTAATTTAATTCAAAGCTATTTTTAATCTAACCAACATATTTTACTATTACATTTAAAAATATATACAATAAACTCAAAAAATACATAAGTTCAATAGTTTAAGATTTCTTTAAATGTTTTATTCTAGTTTTCAACTTTTTGCTACAATTTTACTATTATATTATTTATTTATATCATGTATAGTTATCAAAAGAATTCTGTGAATTCTTGTGTAAAAAAGCAAAATAGTATTTCATTACCAATTATTTTACTATATTACTTTCTTAGTCTTAAAGTGCATTGTAAATCAAAAATATAAAATAAAGATGTATAAACTATAGGTTTAAGTTCAAAAATATCAATAAAAAATAATTATCAATCATTTTCCATATCGGCAGAATAGAGCTGTAGATTGAGGGGGTGGACTCTGATGTTTGCCCAAAGAACAAAGTTCACTCTCCATTTTTCACTACCTTAATGGACAACCTCTCAATCTCTCCGCACAACTTTTTCTGACTTGTCATTTTTGTTAATTCTATTACCACTCCCCACCCTTTTATTGCCCTCCTGATACATTTGCTACACCCTTTAAGCTTCAAAATCTATTTTCAAGCCCTCCTCACTACTCCCCTCCACTCTATTTTCACTTTTAACACCACTACACCCCTTTTGCAACCTCTTGCTCACCTCCCATTCCCCTCACTCACCCCAATCACATCCATTAGACCTCACCAGCCTTTCTCTCACATTCTCAAACTATTACTCACCTCTCCAGTCTATTGTCCACATCCCCCAGCTCTCGCTTACCTCCCCTAGCCCTTTCTCACCTTCCCAAGCCCTTTCCAGCACTAAACTCACCTCCCCCAACCTCCCCCAGTCCCTTACTTTGGCTGGAGATGTGAGCAAGGTGCTGTAAAGACTAAGGAGGGCTGGGAGAAGTGAGTGAGAGGCTTTTATCACTTCCCACAGACTTTCAAAGCCCCTCGCTCACCTCCCCCAGCTTCCCAAGTCCCTTAATTTGGCTGGAGATGTGAACGAGGTGCTTTAAAGACTAAGTAGGGCTGTGAGTAGTAGGTGAGAGGCTTTTATCATCTCTCCTAGCCCTTTAAGGACCCTTTCTCACCTTTTACAGCCTTTCTGAAGTGGGTTAGGGGCTTTTATAACCTCTCCCAGCCCTGTAAAGCCTCTCTCTCACCTTACCAAGCCTTCCCCAGTTCCTTTATTTTTCTGGGGGAGGTGAGCGATGAGATTGGAGAGGTGAAAAAAGTGTTGGGGAGGCATGCAAGGGCTTAGGAAGTAGCCAACTTTTTATAAACGTGAGAATAATTAATATGTATAAATTAGAAATAACAAGGAATAAAATTTTGAGGAATTATAACCCATTCCAAGTGATAAATAATGTAACTAAATACATATTTCAGAATTTGAGTTGCTTGTGTTTACTAAAAAAATGTGGCCAATTGTTGAGAAAGGAATATATTTGTAGGGAAGAAACATGAAAAATGAAAAAAATACAAAGTAAAATAAAACTAAATAATGACAGTGGGCTGGGAAAGGTGAGTGAGGTTCTGGGGGAGGTGTGAGAAATGAAGAGAAGAGAAGGGAGAGGGGGGGAAGGAGAGGAGAGTTGTTTTCTCACTGTGAAGGAAAGGAATAGGGAAAAAAGGGTAAGTAGATGGCAAGGTTAGAAATGAGATAAGGGGGTAGGATAGGAAGTCAGATTGAAGATAAGGGAGAATTAGGGAGGGAGGCATCAGATGGAAGTCCCACTTGGAATTCTACCAGGAATCAATTCAGGAAGTAAAAAAAAGCACTAGACGTCTAGTGCACACTTTTTTCCTGCTGTGAATATTTTTTGAACTATTAATCAACTGTGGTTCAATGAAGGTTCAAATCAGTTTCAAGGTGTTTTCAAAGTAAATTCAATATTTCTTCATGATTGTTTCATCACCACCTCAATGTGTGCTGAAAAAAATATGAATTAGTGTTCAAGGTTGTGGACTTGCTAGCAAGTCCGCCCCCCATATTGTGTGGTGTAATAAGTTATTTGGACTCAAGGATAGAAGGACACAGGACAGAGGGACTTGGGAAAAAAAGGACTAAGGGAATTTTACCTGGTAATGATAAAAGCAAAACTATATTTGGACTCAAGGACAAAAAGGACATGGGACAAAGTGGGACAAAAATGACTAAGGGACTAAATAAGAGAAATAGAATAGAAGATAGATTTTTAAGTAAAGATTAATTAAGAGAAGAAAAACAAAGATTTGATGGGGAAATAGTAAGAGATTCCCCATCCTTATAGATAGTAGCTGTATACTCAAGTTAGGTTAAGAAAAATAATGAGAATGTAACAGACAAGTGCTTATAAGTATATGTATATTTAAGAGTGTAAAGTCATATGTTAGAAAGAAGGTTATGGAAATAAAATAAGTACTGAGTTGTAGATATCACTGTATAATATATTAAATTTTTCTACCCATCTGGATAACCTGGTGATATAAGAATCAAAACACTATTTTTAGTGCTTTAATTAATAGACTTCAAAGTTTTTCACCAAAAAGTGTAGCACAGTGTCAGCCTGTAGAACCCCGGAAAGAACTGGAGAAAAGGGGACACCGTGACTACAGACTATATACATTCACACATAACTAGGTACATAACGCTAATGACATAACATCCCCCCCACTTAGTTATGAAAATATACTTACTTCCCCCCATTCATGCATAACCAACTCTAGAAAGAAAAATCAAAAAGAAATTGAAAAAAATGAAAGAAAATAAAAGAAGGAAGAAAAAAAAAGGAGAAAGAAAAGAAAAAAATATATCCCAATCACCACACACAGACATCCTTCCTTCTAAGCATTGTCAGAGATGGGACCAGTGATTTTGTGAGTATATCTGCATGCATTTGAGTAGTTGGGACCCATTCCAAAGTTGCCTTTTTAAGTAAGAGCTTTTCATTCAAAATATAGAAAAAACTATCCACATGCCTTGATCTCTTGTTTTCCAGATTGTCTTTTGCATTTTCTATTGATACTTTGTTGTCACAGAATATTTTGATAGAGGGAATATCAGGAAATATATCTTTGAGAAGATTTGAGATCCAAATGGCATCCTTCATACCACCACCAAGTGCCACATATTTAGCTGTGCATGATGAGTCACTGACTGTTAATTAGCGTCTTGATGTCCCCATAATAGGGCATGAGTTGAGGAGAAGAAGGTGTCCACTTTGAGCTCTGGAAATTTCTCTATTGTTCCAAGTAGAATCAGAAAAAGACAGAAGTTCAAGTGGGGAAGTTCAGTCAGGATGGATGTGAAGAAAAAGGTTGGCTGTGTGTTGTACATATCTGAGTAGATGGTTAAGTTCAATAAAGTGAGTGGAATTAGGTTTGGAGAAGAAGCATGCTAAAAATTGACAGGGAAAGACAGAGATGGCCTAGTTGCTCCTGCCACATAGCTGAGAGTACCTAGAATAGAGAGATATTTAGTAGTATCAATAGTTACCTCTTCATCTTTTGCTGTGGTAATTTCTAAATTATTTGGTAAGGGGGTTCTTGTTGTCAGTCCTGATGGATTATGGGTCAAAAGAATCTTGCCAATGAGCTGGAAATTATGCAGATAAAAACCTTCTGGAACTTCTTTGATAGCAACGCCTACAATACCATCCACATTATCATTCCACTTTACCTTCAAACTCCCATCCAAACCATCCTCCAACTACTTCAACACCTCTGCGCTACTGCCAGTAACTATACCATAATCAACATGGATCCATATTACACTGTCACATGCCAAATGACACTCAAAGCAAAATTCAATCTTTTAATCCATATATTGATACACAAATCCATACTCAAAGCACAGAAATCAACATCTACCTAGCAACTTCTTTTCTCCTTGGTTGTCTCAATTTGAATACACTAGCCACTGTGCTATCTAAAACCTTAAATCTAAATTAGGCAATCATCTGCTTATACTTTTTAACTTTAAGCAAATTTGTGGTGTATTAGTGCTCAGATCAATAGTATAATTTTAATGTTGGGTTATTGTGTGAATTAAAATTAATTTAATTTAATTTAATTTAAAGTAAAGTAAAGTGAATTAAATTAAATTAAATTAAAAATAAAATGAAATAAAACTAAATTAAAATTTCTGTTTCTATAAATTTTACTACACAAAAATTACGTTTTCTTGTTCTTATCATTTGTTTTTTATGTATTTCTCAAAACTACAATTCAATATTTTTTTACATATTTATTTGCTTTTTTTTCTCTCTTTTCTCTTAAATAAAACAACTCTCATTCATCAACGTCTTTACACAAAACCATTTTTTTCCCTGGAAAATCTGAAATTTTTCTTTTTCTTATCTAAATCAATTTATCTTATCCTATAAAATATCTTTTTTCAAAATGCATCTTTTTCTTTTTCTAAAAACTTTTCTTTTAAAAACAATTTTCATTTCTCTTTTTTTTCTTTTCATTCAAATTGATTAAAATTAAAACTTGCAAAAAACAAGATAAATTAAAGCAAAACTAAAATTTAAAATTAAAACAAAATTTTTAAAATCTCTTTCTTTTCTTCTCTCAATTTTAATTTTCTTTTCTTTTTTATAAAAAAAATAAAATTTCAACACAAAAATAAAACAACAAAATTAAAAAATATTCAAGACAAATTTATATAAAGTTTTCTTTCTTTTTCTTTTCCTTTCCCTTCTATTTCAAAATCTTTTCTTCTATTTGTCTCCAAATCAATTCTTTCATGTTTTCAACCACCCTTCAAATCTCCTTTCTACTATTCTCAAATATCACTTCCTCCCCAACTGGAACCACCTCACCAATATTCAGTAATTCCTTGGATACATCAAAAGAAGCCACATCAACTATCCCATCAATCTCATTGCACAATTAGGTGACAAAGGTGGTTCAAAGAGCCTTCCCAGGATTCTTTTACCACACCTGATCTAATTCAGCCTCCCAACTTGAAGCATTAGTTGTGGGTTTGATGGGGGAAATCCTTGAGGGAGCCACTTTGACTGGCCATTCAACATTGACTTGAGGTTTGACCACTACTACCTCTGGTTTGATATGTGATACTTTATTAATTTCTGCCTCCTAAAATTAAGGATCATTTAGCTACCAAAGCAAAAAACAAAAGCTAAAATTTTAAAACACTTACTTCAAACTATGGATTAGCTTCAATAAATAAGTTGGGTTTGGTGGGTTCAACCATCTCAACCGCCTCATCATCATCATCTTTGACCACTAGTAAACAATTTTTAACAGTAGGAGCTACCTCAAACACTGGATCTGCTCCATCTTCAACCAATTTTTCAATCTCTTCATTGGGAGCCACTGGCATCTTCCCTTGCTTTAGATTGGCTATCCAACCGGAAATCTCCTTCCCTTCCTCCTGATCCAACACATCCCTGGAACCATCTACCACTTAATAGTTATTGATGGGTACCTCCCAAATATCCTCATCAATTGCCTGATCTTTGAAATTGACCAAAATTTGGTTGTTGAGTGTTTACCTTTGATAGTTGGATTCTTTTCCAACACATTGCATGTCACTCAGTGCCATATACAAAACTTGCACTTCTTGCAAGGGCCCTGGGACACGGTGCTCTCCACACAGAAGAGGTCCATAGAAATTCAGGATGTGCATGCTATTTTAAATTGACACATGGGAATTCCACCATCAGCTCAGGGGTGAAGAGGGGTAGGGGTAGGATTATTGTTATTAGTTATATTAAAAATATTAAATTAAAAAACTATTTAAAAAACCCAGTAAATATTTCAAGAAGGGGAAATGAAGAGAGAGATAAGGTTAATGAAGAGTTCTCATGCTCAATGGAGCTCACAGTTTATACCCAGACATCTTTCAGGTGCCATGTGACACTCAAAGCAAAAGTCAATTTTTTAATCCATATTTGAAGTGCTAAAAGAAACATCTAACTAGAAACTGCTTTTATCCTTTGTTTTATTGATTAAAATACACTAGCAACTGTGCTATATAAAACCTTAAATCAAAATTAGTCAATAATCTGCTTATTCTTTTCAACTTTAAGCAGATGTGTGGTGTATTAGTGCTCAAATCAATAGTATAGTTTTAATGTTGGGTTATTGTGTGATTACGGATAATTAAAGGTCTGTGAGTGGAAATAGAAGTAAGGTTAAAGGATCTGTGGGTTATAGTGGAGGGTTAGTTTTAAATTAAGGGTGGATAACTAAAGGGGTCAGTACAAGGTGGAGGTTTCTATATAATTGGGGGGATTTGTTTTGACATTCCTTCGAATTAAATTATAATATTGTTGTGATAGTGGTTAAATTTCTATAAAACTATTATTGTTTCCTACATTTCTTAATAATCATTTTCTATTCAAACTTCTAAAACTCATAAATTCCTTTTTGATTATTAAGTTCCAACCCTTTGTGAGATTCCTTGAATTTTATTGTTACTCTACCATACATTATTATTCACCTTGAACTTACCTCAAATCACATAATTTATCTTTTACGTATCTCCAAATCACTTCCTCTAAGTAATCCTCTGTACTTCAAAGTAGTCCTCAATTACTCTTACCATTCTCACTTACTCAGGAACTCCCTTGACCTTGTGTGTAGGCTATCTGGTGACATACACCCAAGCATCCCTTTTTCCTGATAACATAAAATAAATTATCATACTGACTTGCCTTATACCCCAGAGAATCTAATTTGCTGGATATATGAAGCCACTGGTGTGGAATTCCACATCTGGGTAGGCCACTTAGGTGAAAATTTGATTGAATATTGGTTGAAAGGAAATTATGGTGTTACCAGGTGTTAATTTGGTTATTATGGTTTTTTCTGGGTTGATTTATGGCATTTTGGAATAGTTATATGGTGGTATTTTTATTGTTATTTGATGGATTTATGGATTTGGTAATGGTCTTAATGGATTTATGGGGTGATTCTCTATCTTTTGGGTATTTTCTGGGCTCTTTTGGGTTTATTTTTGGAAGATTAGTAGAAATTTTCTGGATTATCAGGCTGGATATTTGGAATTTTGGAAGGTGATTATTATCATTGGATAGCCCATATTTTTCTCTATCTTTTATGTCTATATGGTTTTTTATCATATTTTACTGTTTTCTTAGTGTTTTACGTGATTTAGTGCCTTTTAGTATTATTGGTGGATATGGTGTGCTGATGGAATGGCCACTGAGCTCCAGTGCTCCAGTGTTCTCCAGTTTTCTCTGGTGATTTTCTGGTGGAAAAGCAAAGTGTACTGGAAAAAAATTCTGTCATTGTGGCAAAGTTTGGTCATTGTGGCAAAATTATCTCACTGTGGCAAATTTAGCTCAATCTGGAAAAATTAGCTCATTATGGCAAAAAGAGCTCATTGGGGAAAAATTTTCTCACAATGGGAAGGTCTGGTCACTGGGTTAAAGTTTGGTTACTGTACCAAATTTTGGTCACTGTGGAAAAATTTGGATATTGTGGCAAAATTTGGTTAGAAAGTTATTATGCTTACTAGATCAATAGTTTATTGTAGATCCTATGCATGTAGAGTATCTCTGGAAATGTCTGGAGAAGGAGAATTAGGAGTAGAGAAGGAGAATCTTAGTCTTCTACATGTTTTTGACTTATTAGTTTTGATAATTAACAATATTTAAAAAACAAAAACAATTATAATAAAAAATATTAACATATAGGGTACCATTGGATAGCTCTCATCCTGGGTGACTCAAATTTATTACTTTTCTTATAAAATTAATAAAATAAAAATAAAATAAAGTACACTCTCTAATTTTGGTGGGAAACTGGATAAACCTGGGGCAGTACTTTTATAAAGCACCTCTGAACAGGTCATTCCAAGGGTAGTTTCTGAAGTACTTTACTGTACTTTTCAGTCTCTGGGGAAAGTGTTGCAGCTTGTTCTAATTATTTGCTGTGACTGTTATCAGTGTAATATGGTACTAGGTATTTTGTTGGCTTGTGTAACCATTGGTTGCACTTAGATTTGTCTTTATTATAGGTTCCCAAAGCATTTAAAGTCTAACTCTCAGAATTTCAACTCATCCAACTCTTAAAGCAGATCTTCAAGATTAGTTAATTGAATCTTACGTTTACTTAGAGGGACAGGGTTTTCTTTTTGTTTTTCCAACTCCTTCAAATTCTGCTTACATCAAGGCAACTGTAAGAGTCTTTCTACACTGGAATCTTGCTTCTTTTTTGTGACATAGAGAGCCTTCTTCAAACAGAGTGCATTTTGAATGGCATGTAGCTGGTAACCTTCAGGAGGGCAGAACCAAATTACCTCATCAATTGGACTGGGAAGGTAAGCATCAGTGACATCAAAAGATTTGACAAGCCATTTGTTATATGCTGCTAGCATGAGAAGGATGCATTGTGAAGCAAAAGTGTCAGTGAAATCAATACCATACTGTTGTAAAAATCCTTTGACAACAAATTGTGCTTTGTAGGTTGGTGATTTTGAGATAGGATTTTTGATGGTGAAGACCCATTTTTCATTAGTTAATTTGGTGCCAGGAGGGAGTTTCTCATCATACTACACATCCATATCTTTCATGTTTGATAGCTCCTTTTTGAATGCTTGATCCCAGTTTTTACTTTCAGGTGAGAGCATTGCTTGAAAATGAGTGTTGGGGATAATGGATGATTGGTAGAAACCTTTCTCTATAGTGTCATGCACAGATTTCTCTTGAGAAATAACAGTTTTTTCATCCTTGAAATAACCTAGTTTCATGGTGTTGAGGATATGATCAACATAAATTTTAGATGGTGGTGGTTCATAAGCAGCTTTGTGAGCAGGAAGTTGGTCACCAGGAAAAACAGCCATAGAAGATTCAAAAAAGGAATTTGATACTGGATGCCAAAAAATCCAACCAGAATTATTTAAAGAATATCCAAAACACTTAAAAATCAAATCATTTTGGTCTATTTTGTGTTGAGTCTCTTTGTGGATGAGGACAAAAGCTGTTTCACCAAAGATTCTGAGGTTAGAGTAATTTGGAACACAGTTGTACATGAGCTTCAGGGGAGTTTTGTCACCAGTATTGATATTCACAATTCAACTATGAACATGAGCTGCCCATTTGCATTCCAGGCCCCAGAAGCATTCTTGTAGTTCACTTGCTAGTAGAATAGTTCTAGAAATATCACCAACTGTTCTGTTGAAACTTTCAGTTGATCAATTTTGTTCATGGTGGTGAAGACAAGTAACTTCATGAGTAGCTCAAATGGAAGCTGGGATTTTAGCCATCTGCCTTCTGTGAATTTCCCCCCATCAGTTTGTAATGCTTGAAGATTTTTTCCAGTGACATTTTCCAGCTTCTTATGAAAGGTAAAAAATGCAGATGTTGCTTCAGATTTGGAATTGAGTAAAAACACCTCACCATAAGAAGTTGAACTTTCCCTGAACATAGCTGCCCATCTAGCACCATGAATGGCAGGGTCCATAGGGCCAACCAGGTCTCCAAAAATAAGGCTCAACATTGATTCAGGTTTTGATTCACAAGTAGCTGAAGGTCTTCTGGTACTTTTTTCTATCAGAAAATATTCACAGTCAATCTTACCTGGTAGAATAAGAAGGGGCAATCCAATACCAATTCTAGTTCTGATGATATTTCTGATTGTGTTTTCACTGGTATGCCTGAGTCTTCTGTGCCAATCCATAAGAGAGCCTTTTGAAATTGGAGGTCAGTTGATATGCTCATTCTTTTTTGCAGCACACAAGAGAGAGAGATGCAAGGAATAATGGTAAGGAGAAATATCATTGGGGTTGCAATCACTAAATCTAATTACATCTTGGATCCAATACCTCCCTGTACTTTCTAATTACCCTGTAATAATTAAATCATCTTTAAAATAAATCACTAGGTTCTTGTCTTCAGAGAATAAACCAAAACAGAAACCACTATCCACCAAATCAAAAAGAGAAATAATAGTAGCTCTAACATCTGGACAGTAAAAGACATTGGTAATGGTACCAAATTTTCAATTTCCTTTTATTTTAAGGTCCCCTATACCAGTAATAAATGAGGAAGGACAATTAGTTGCTACTTTGATTGGAACTTGATTTTTAAGAAGTCTGAAATTGCTGAGAAGGCTCACATTTCCAGTGACATGATGGGTAGCTCCAGAATCCAAGATTTCCACATTTCCCACAACTGCTTCAGGTGACCACTCTGCACTGTTTAGATCAATATGTGCAGCTTGTTCATACAGGGCATCAACATTTTTGTCAAAAATTGTGACTTCATCTGCTTCAACCTGGACATCTCTGGCTCTAATCAATCTGTGTTGGGGTCTTTTTCAGGGGATGTAAACAAGTTTTATTTTTAAATTTGGACCAGATGCAAAGGCCATGGCACATTGTGGTACACGTCTCACAGTAACGCTGAAAATTTCACAGTTAGTAGGAAGCACAACAAAGGGGTTTCCAGGTAGGATGGTTACGTAATTGCAACAAAGGGGTCTTCAAAAGTGCAGAGAAAATAAATTCTCTGCATACAGTTTTTTTTGTGTACTATGGATTTATGAGCCACAGAGAGAAGAAGGTTAGGGGAAAGTACATAATGGAATATAGGACAAGAAAATAGGGTATGTACTTTCAAGAGTCATGGGCAGCACTAGACACATAATATAGAATTATGAAGCAGTGACAAGCAATGGCATGAAATTCATGCTTAGATAAGAGCAATGTCTTTTAGATGAGGCTGTGTCTGCCCATGGAGATGAAAAACATGTCAAGGAAAGAAGGTTGTGCTAGGAAGATGAGTGGGTTGATAAGCAGCACTCAAATAAGAAAAATTAAGAAGGAAGGGTAATGAATTAGCGCCAAGGGTTTCATGAGTAGTGGATACTCATATGAAAAGCGTGGGTTATTAAAATAGGTATGTAAGGCAGTAAAGTACCTATTATTTAGTCAGGGATCACAAGAAGTGTAGGGTATGTACAAAAGGTAGAGTGTTTTAGCACTAATAGCTGTACTTGCACAAATGTTTCAGGCACTGTTGGAACCAAAAATCATGCTAAAAGTGTACTTAGATCATTGAGATACTTAGTTACAGTTTGATATTCTTGTGTTAGTGTTGAACTTGTGTAGGAAAACCTGTAGGGGAAGGAAACATAGGAAAGGGGCACTGGACATACAAATGTATAAAAGAGCACTCACTTTTAAATAAAGTATAGAGTTTAGAGAAAAAGATATAACAGTAGATACTTTTTAAGAAATAAAACTAGATATTTATATATATATATATGTACATTTTGGGTGTGCATACCAGAAGTAGCACTGTAGAGTTATTTTATTATTACAGTAAGGATAGTATTAGATAGAGCGCTTGAAGAAGGAGTGACTGAGAATAATAGCGCTTTCTGAGAATAGATCTAGACAAAATTTTGATTGCTTATATTAAAATATATTTCCCTTTTTTTTAAAATATCTCTACAAATTTTTCCTACTCTCTCCTCCATAACAAAAATAGATAACCACACTTACAATATGTTTTTTCACTGTCTTTAAATATTAGAGTGGCAGGAACTTCTTTTAAAAATTAGTTTTAGAAAGAAGAACCAACCCATCTTGGCTTGTGTCTATATCTTAGTATTATAGAACTCTTTCTTTCTACAATGTTCCCTCATGATGTAAATTCTGGCTGAGAAGGTGGATGAGTAGAGGTTGTAAGGACAGTGGGAAAAAAACATGAGCGGTTTATTTTCATTCATGACATTGTCTTTGAGCACCAGGTGGTCTTTAGGAGTCATTTTGATGCTGGAGATGAGCTTCTGCATTATAAATGGGTTCTGTAGACATAGAAGTTGTAGGAGTTTTTCAAAAAGGTTCTCTGTCTGCTCTATTCTGGGCTATTGTTTAAATAAGTTGGCATAAATATGCAAAAGTAACTAATTTGAAGTCTGAGAAGTTATCTAGAGCAACACAAAGATTGATGTAAAGGTCTTTCAGAGATGATAGCAATAGAGCATGGGAAATTAAAGCTTTGAAAACTTTATGGTAAAACACAATACCCTTTTGTTCAATTGCATCAAAGTGTTTGATGAAAGCTTCTAAATATTCACTGTGTGTTAGGATTTGGTAGAGTGGTGTGGAGGAAGAGCGCTATGGGTGCTATGCATTGTAAAGAGGCAGAATAGTAGGTATTTCATAAGGGGGTTATATGGGGCAAGCGCTGTGGAGCACTCCTCATTGGAAAACTTATACAGTAATCCAATTACTCTCTATTCTCACTGCTAACTTAGCATAGTCAGTCCCGTCATCCCTCACTGTTGGCAACCCCAAAATAGTCTCTCTAGCTAGTCTCACTTCTGTATTATCATAGTCAGTCCTGTTCAAAGGCTAGTGTCAGCGCTAGTAGTAGTCAACCTTCTCAGGTCATAACATTTTGTCCGATCTCATTTGGCACACTACTAAAGAAGAATGAGCCCCACAGGCTAACCCAGTGCAGCACTCCTTGCTGCAATGCAAGAGCAGATAAAACACCTGCAGGAACAGAATGAAAGGCTTATGGAGCACCTAGCATAGGCAGAACCCTCATACTGCAGCCCCACTGAAGCAGAATTGGACGCTTCCAAAGCTGAAGCCAAAGCACAGGAACCACCCCCCACACCAGAGCCACTTGTCAAAGATCCAAATATTGCGGTCCCAGAATTCTTTGATGGAAAACAAGGTCCCTGGGAATATCAGTATGTGTTTCAGGTAGACCTCTATGTCCTGCTCAATGGACATTAGTTCCCAAACAAGCAATATAAATTGGGTTTGCAATATCATACCTCACAGATGAGTCAGCACGCTGGGCAAGGCTGTACACCAAGGAGCTCCTTGAAAACTCTCAGGAAGAGACAACCTTCCATCAGTTCATGGCGGCTTTTGAACTAGCCTTTTGTGACCAAGATTTGACCACAACCTCAGAGCATGCACTAAATCAGTTGCAACAAAGAAACTTGGTTGCTAAGTATGTGTTGGAATTCTGTGGCCACACCAGCTACTTCACAAAATGGGGAGAAGGGGATCTCATAAAAAATAAGAAACACCCTAATCAGTCACCCTCGCCCAACCTCCCTCCAAGCACTCATGGAAATTCCCATCCAAGTCTACAACAAGTTTATGCATCAACAAATGGATGGTTGGAGTGGTACTTGTCCATGGCACAGCTATGCCTCATCAAGTGGGGCCAGTTCCAGGGACCCAAACGCCATGGATATCAATGTAGAAAATGCGTGTGGAGCTAGTGGGAGGAAAAGGTTATTGGATGATGAATATCAGAGGTGCATAAGCAAAGGACTGTGCCTCAGGTGTATAAGAAGTGGTCATCTGGAAAGGGAGTGCAGAGGGAAAATAAGGGTTAGTGAAGTGGAGGATAGCACAGGAAAGTTGCAGGTAAAAGACAGCTTTTGGGAGTGAAGGTTGTGTCCTCCTTGAGCAAGTTAGAGAGAAAGGTTGAGGTATATTTAGTAGAGGAGTTATCAGCATGTAAGCCAATTGAAGTGAATGATAACCATATTATACTTAACTTGCCTTTAATGACCCTTGATTCCACAACAAATGTATGAGCCCTACTGGAATGTGGGGCCACAGACTGTTTTATGTACAACAATTTCTTACAGAGAAATAAAAAGAAAAAAGAAAAATTGGACCACCCTAGGTGTCTAATTATGTTTGAGGGATCCCCAGGTGGGGGAGGAAAAGTAAGAGAGAACATTTTTTGCAAGTTCTGGTGTGATGTAAGGGAGTCTCAGTGAAAGGCATATGCAACAGAAATGAAGGACCAGTACAACATGGCACTGGGTATGACTTGGCTGGACCAATATAACATGCAAATTTCTTGGAAGGAGAAGAAGGTTCAGATGGGAAGGAAAGGGATTCCTGGTGCTAAAGTATTGGCCCCCTGACCCCTTCAGGGGTCAGGGGCCCATCCCTGAAAGTCTCCTGATGTTTTGTTATCATCAGTAGACCTGCCTCCAGAACTTATGCTTCCTCTTGATTCTAAGCAGCAAGCTAGGGATGGGTCACCAATGGAGAGCACCAAAGAGGGACAGAAAGGAAATGAAGCACACCAAGAAAAGGAGAAGGAACAACAAAGATGGGGAAAGGTAGAAGATGAAAGGGTGGATGGCACAGAGAAAGAATTTATCCCCTGGCCCCTCCCAGAAAGTCTCCTGGTGTTTTATTATCATCAGTAGACTTGCCACATAAAGTGAAAATTTCTCTTGATGCTAAGTTTCAGGGCTTGGAGGGGGTGCTGGAGGAGGAGGAACTGTAATGTGACACAACAGCTTGGAAAATATCTGCCAAGATTTCAGCCTAGGTCCAGTCCTTAAAGCCAACAAAAAGGGTCCCTGAATCCTATTGGGAGTTCCTGCCAATGTTCAAAGATGGAGGGGTCAAACCCCTTCCACCTCACCAACCATTTGATTTTTCTATTGATCTAGTGCCAGGCAAAACACCTCAGTTTAGCCACATAGTTCCACTTTCAATCCTGGAATCAACAGCACCAAAAGATATGATTGATGAAAATCTAAAGAATGGTTTCATCAGAGAGTCAAAATCTTCTTGGGCAGCACCAGTAATATTTTCTGGAAAAAAGGATGGCTCACTGAGAATATGCATGGATTTCAGGAGGTTAAATTCATTAAAAGTCAAGAATAGGCACCCCCTTCCATAAACCTGTGAGCTGATTGACAGTCTGCAAGGCGCAGAGAATTTTAAATCCCTAGATCAAGGGGAAGGCTACCAAAATATGCATGTGAAGGAAGGAGATGAGCACAAGCTGGCATTCTGCACTAAGTTTGGTTATTTTGAATGGTTGGTAATACCCTTTGGTCCATTTAACGCTCCAGCCACCTTCCAGAACTTTACAAATAGAATCTTTAGGGATAGGATAGGGAGGGATGTAGCAGTATATCTGGATGATATTCTTATTTACTCCAGATCTATGCGGGAACATCAAGTTTGAGTGAAGGACTTCCTGCAGTGCTTGAGGGATGCACAGGTTTGGTTGAAACCAGAAAAATGTATCTTCTCAGCAAAGGAAATTCCATACTTAGGCATGATCATCTTCAAGGATAAGATAAGGAAGGATCATGAAAAGTTGAAAGCTGTGAAGGAATGGCCAAGACCAACATTGGTTAAAGAATTTCAATCATTTCTAGGCTTTGCCAATTTTTATTGGTGCTTCATTGAAAATTATTCACATATTTGCTGACCACTTCATGATCTTACAAGAAAAGAGGCAGAGTTTATATGGACAGATAGCCAACAAAAATCTTTTGAGCAGTTAAAAAATCAATTTGTGTCAGCTCCAATCCTTGCTATCCCAGATTTACTGAAACCATTTGTTCTAGAATGTGATTGTTCAGATTTTGCCTTAGGTGCTGTATTATCGCAGTATAGTGCTGAAAATGTGTTACACCCAGTTGAATATCTGTCATGCACACTACTAGGTGCTGAATTAAACTATGAAGTTTTATGACAAGGAGTTACTAGACTTAGTAGAAGAAGTACACACCTGATGCCATTATTTTGAAGGAAGACCTCACTGTTTGCAAGTTATTATCTATACTGACCACAAAAACTTGGAAACTTTTCTGATTACAAGAAAGCTAATGTGACAACAAGCACATTGGGCTGAGCTATTAAGTAGTATCATTTTTTTGTTAAGTTTTTCCCATGAAAAAAGAGTGGTAAACCTTATGAACTATCTTGGTGCCCTGATTTGCATCCAGCGCCTGACCAACTGCACACTTTTGGTGCTACTTTGTTGAAGGGGGATATTGAAGAGGGGTTAATCCTTGGTGAGACAGAACTGGGGGATGTTTATTTGGTGGATTTGGTAAAAAAGGGACAGGGAGAAGACAAGGAAGTGCAGGAGCTGGCTAGGGTGCTACTGTCAAAGGAGTTTTTGGTAAGGAAGGGATTGGAGGAGTATCACTTGGAAGAAGAGGTGCTGTGTTGAAATGGTAGAATTGTGGTTCCAAATAACAAAGAGCTCAGGAGGCAAGTGGTCAATTCAAGACATGACTCTCCAATGGCAGGACACCCAGGACCCTTGAAGATGGTAGAGCTGGTGAGGCATAACTTTTTTTAGAAATCCATGAAGATGTACATCCAGCTATATGTAGCAGCATTTTACTCTTGACAGAGAAACAAGTTTAGTCCAACAACAACACCACTGACCCCGCTAAAAATTTCCAAGAAGCCATGGAAGGAGCTCTCCTATGATCTTACACTACATGGAAAACAGTGTTTCAAACTGTCCTGGGACAACCAGACTAAGGCATGTTGCAGCACAGAGCATGCAACTTTCAAGACTCAAAATAAGCAGAGACATTTGCCTGTGACCTGCGACACCAAATGATGTCGCTGCACACTTTTTTTCCTTTGAATTTTAGTTCCATGATTTTTTTTCTTTCCTCAGTGTAAGTATTTAAATGTTTTTATGTTTTAAAAACCCGTGGTTCTTTAATATCCACCCCTGATACCTCCCCCCACTTTCCACTGTCACCACCTCCTCTCGCCACCACCATCTCCATCTCCACCTCCACCTCCACCTCCACCTCCACCTCCACCTCTTGCCACCACCATCACTACCTCCACCACCACCTCCTCTTGCCACCACCATCACCACCTCCTCTTTCCACCACCATCTCTATCTCCACCTCCACCTCCACCTCCACCTCCACCTCCACCTCCACCTCCACCTCCACCTCCACCTCCACCTCCACCTCCACCTCCACCTCCACCTCCACCTCCACCTCCACCTCCACCTCCACCTCCACCTCCACCTCCACCTCCACCTCCACCTCCACCTCCACCTCCACCTCCACCTCCACCTCCACCTCCACCTCCACCTCCACCTCCACCTCCACCTCCACCTCCACCTCCACCTCCACCTCCACCTCCACCTCCACCTCCACCTCTACCTCCACCTCCATCTCCACCACCTCCTCTTGCCACCACCATCACCACCTCCACCACCTCCTCCTCTTTCCACCATTATCACCACCTCCACCTCCTCTTGCCACCACCATCACCATCTCCACTTTCCACCATTACCATCTCCCCCTCCTCCACTTGCCACTATTTCCACCTTCAATTAGAAAGAAATTATGAGTATCAAGGGGGAGCTGAAGAGACAGTAAATAAAACTATGTTTACAGATGATTAAGTTTTTTTTCTGTAAATATTCCTGAGGTTTTGGTGATTTTTTTTTAGCTAAAGATTTTAATGGCAATGAGAAAACTGTATTTTTTTATGTTTTGTTTGAATAACCTGGTGTTAATGAGGAAAAATGAGTCATGAAAAATATCATAAAAAATAAGCAGAACAAAGTGAAAGGGGTGTGCAGCAACACTTAGAAGTGTTGTGGGAATTTTTTTGTGGTATCAGAACAATCAAATAGGTGCTGTGTGGATTTTAAGGCCATTTTTTGACTTGCAATTGGTTGTCGCAGGACTGCCTGCAATACCACTTTCACATGTAGTGTTATGGTGTAGTTACCAAAGTCTCAAGGGAAGAATACTATTCTCACAGTAGCTAACTTCTGCACTAAGATGGCACACTTCATTCCAACCACTACCAAGGTTACATCAGAAGGTATTTCAGACCTAATGGTGGTGCAAGTCTGTAAGTCTCATGGTTTGCCTGATAGCATTATATCAGATAGGGGAAGTATCTTTAACTCTAAGCTGTTGAAAGCAATGTATGAAAAACTGAATATTAAGCCCATATTGTCAACAGCATGGCACCCCAAGACTGATGGACAATCCAAGATAGTGAACAAAGAAATTGAACAATACTTGCATCATTTCATCAACTATCAGCAAGATGATTGGGTGCAGCTTCTACCTTTAGCTGAATTTTCATACAACAGCCAACTACTTGTCTCAACAGACATGTCCCCCTTTTATGATAACTATGAATATCACCCAAAATTTTCAATTGGTACCCCATCCACATTAGAAGTACCTGAAGCTGAAGAGCAGATTCATAAAATACTGAGTATATGTCAAGAATTAGAGGCAGTGCTCAAGTTATCCCAGCAAGCAATGAAGCATCATCATGATCAAGGGAAGATTCAACATTGCTTGCTACAGGTAGGTGACAAGGTTTGGCTAAGCTCATGTTTCCTTTCCACATTGTTCCCCAGAACTAAATTAGATCACAAGAAAGTGGGGCCATTCAAAGTCAAGCACAAGCTATCCAACTCAGCTTATGAACTGGAGTTACCAATCTCAATGAGGCAAGTACATCCAGTTTTCAACATTTCATTTCTCACAGAGCACAAAAAGGATAAAATTCCCAGATGTCCAGAAGAGCCACCAGCTCCAATTCAGGTGGGAAATGAAGAGGAATTTAAGGTGGAAAAGGTTGTTTCTAAAAGGGTGTACAGGGGAAAGGTTCAGTACTTGGTGAAATGGAAAGGCTATGGGGTTTGAGATGGGTCTTGGGAACCAGTGGGAAATTCGGTGAATGCTAAGGGAAAGTTGAAGGAGTTTGAGAAGGGGCGCAGGGGGCAGGAGGGGTAAAAAAGGGGGTAATGTTAGGATTTGGTTGAGAGGTGGGGGGGGGGGAGGAGCACTATGGGTGCTATGCATTGTAAAGAGAAAGAATAGTGGGTATTGCATAAGGGGGTTATATGGGGCAAATGCTGTGGAACACTCCTCATTGGACAACTTATATAGTGATCCATTTACTCTCTAGTCTCACTGCTAACTTAGCATAGTCAGTTCTGTCTTCCCTCACTGTTGGAAACCCCAACATAGTCAGTCTAGTTAGTCTCACTTCTGTATTAGAATAGTCAGTCCTATTTAAAGGCTAGTGTCAGCACTAGTAGTAGTACACCTTCTCAGGTCATAACACTGTGTGACGTAAATTGAGTTTGCTTCATATTAATTAAATTACTAATAGCTGTCATGTTCAATGTGTGATTGGTTCTTGTAAATTTGTTACTAATGTGAAGATATGTTTGATGCACTTTCCATTCAGTTGAAATCTCATGGTGCAAATGTGGGGAAAGCAAATGTAAGAGAATCAGGTGAGTGACCCTGTCTTCAAATTCATTTGGACTGGGTTCATCATTCATTGCATATGCTCAAATGCCAACAAAGACTTTTATTAATGCCAATACATTACTGTGCCAGATTGAGTAGTTGTTACCAGAAGGCTCAAGTATTTGGAATTTAATTGGTGAATTTCATTACATTCTTTAGGGTTTGCTGGTGCTCAATCATATTTATGGATAGTTGAGATGCTGTCATGTGCAGCAGTGTAGAGCAATGGAACAGGGAAATTGATTGCCCCTGTGCAATAGATGATTATTCAGGCATATTTTTAATAGGAGTGGAATGTAGTGATAAACCACCTATTGCATGAATAATATCATTGATATGGTTAGGTGGCTCTTGTAAGGCTTCCAAAGTAGAAGGAGCAGTAGGGGGAAGAAACTTAATTTCAGAAGAAGGAGTAACAGTGGGGGGGGGATTTTTCTATTGGAAGAGTAATGGGAGGCAACCTTAACATTAGGGGGTATCAATGTTCAGGGATCCGCAATTAGGGATCAGGAATTTTTTTTCCCGGGATCAGACATTATTAATTGCTGAAGATTCTTATCCACTAGCCCCGGGGCTAGTGGATAAGGAATCCACGATAATGCATTATCCTGCCTCTTATACCCCAATTTCCATTCCTAATTCCTGATCCCAAACTCATCACATCCATGATGGATTTGCAAGAAATTCACATGACTCATAATTGCTGATGCCATCCTTAAGTCTTTCCTCACTCTATTCCACTTAATTTTGGTGGCGAACACTTAAGTTTTTTTCTATCTACACACCTCAACTGCACATTTGGCGGTGAATTTCCACTTCCCACTTCCCTCATCACATATCCCTTCCACCGACAACAATGAAGCACCTCTCTACTAGGAAGCTACTTCACTCAACAATGAATGCTATCACATTTCTTTTAGTTCTTTACTATAAGTCTGACTCTGATTTGGAAGATGATTTAGCTTATATGTGTTTTCTTTCCAAAAAGTGTTACATCATCACCAGGGGGCCAAATCTTTATCATGATCCCCAATATGATCTAGCCTCCATTCTAAACATTCCTCATTTAAACTTCACACAACTTTTTAGAACTTCTCCCAATTCTTTCTTCAAACTTTATCAACTCATTTCTGAACATCCTATCTTCCATAACAATTCTCATAACAAACAGCGTAATCCTGCTATCCAACTTGCTGTTGCTCTATGTCGCTTTGGATCAAATGGAAATGGTGCTGCCATAAGACGTTTGGATAATCTCTTTAACATAGGATATGGTACCGTGATATTATACACCAAGCGCTGTATGATTGCTATACTTTCCCTCAAGTCTCAAACTCTTGCTTGGCCAACTCCAGAACAGCGACTTGAATCCTCTCAAGTAATGCAAGCTGAAGGTTTCCCTGGCTGTATAGGTTTTGTTGATGGCACAACCATCCCTTTGAGTCAAAAGCCTGCTCATGATGGCAACCATTATTTTGATTGCAAAAAAATTTTTCTTCAAAATCTTCTCCAAGTTCTCATCTTTCACAATCTAACTTTTTATCTTCTTTCTAGATACTCTATTGCCGTTCAACTTGTATGCGATGTCAATAAAAAATTTATTGATTTTCACAGTGGCTGCCCTGGATCATGTCATGACTCTTCCGTCTTCCAAAGAATGAGGATTTCTCAATCCCCTGACTCATACTTTGACAAATCTCAGTACCTCCTTTCAGACTCAGAATATGCAAGTGGAAAGTACATTATACCTGCTTTCCGTGGTGCAACTTCAGAAAATGACCCCAAAACTGCCTTTAATTATCACCTTGCACAATCAAGAGTACGAATTGAACATGCTATAGGTATTTTAAAGGGACTATTTTCTAGTCTTCGGGAGCTCAGAATCCAATTTCAAAAAAAATTGGAGATCAAAACTGCAAATCATTGGATCTTGACTTGTGTAATACTCCACAATATTCTAGCTGATTTAAAGGATGAGTGGAATGATCTTTATGAAGAAGAGGATCCTGAACCACCACCGGCACTCCCCTCCCTTGATTCAAAAATCATTCAATCAACTGGCATATGCTCCATTATAATGCCAATTACTCTCCAACATTTCACTTTGCAATGCTTTTAATTTTTAATTTTTATGTTTTCATACTTTCCAAATGTCCTCTTTGTGTACTTTATTCACTTGGTTTTGTATTTTGGTTTGTTGCATATTCTTTTTTTTTTTTTGAATTTACGGTGAATATCTTTTTTTTGGATGGCTCATTGGTTTTCTTTCACCAGTTCAACATGAAATCGCATATTTTCTGAAATTGCATATTTTGTCAGTGTTTTTTTTTTCCATTCATCCCTCATATCCTTTTCCTATTCTCCTCCAACATCCCTCAAACAATTTGATTTCATTCATTTTGTCATCTCATCTCTCCAGGTAAGTCATTTTATTCTTTTTTTTGATTTTTTGATTACAAATTATAATTTTTTTTGTTTTTTTCTGTTTATTTTATTTTTTTTATCTAAATTTTTTTTGTAAGTGGTTATTTTGGATTTCAATGGTATAATTAACCTTTTTTTTCTCTCCCTCTTTACTTTATTTTTTAGCTCCATCACCCTACTCTTCATCCCTCCTTGGCATTGTCATTATCCCCCCTTTCCCTTATTTCACTTTTTTTTGGCTCCATTTCATTGAAACACATACATTGCACATTCTTTATGCATTTTCTTACTCCATATTCAATTTCTCCACAATTCCAACATCTATCTTTCTCACTCTATTTTTCCTACTTTTCAATCAAGGTAAGTTTCATCTCCTTTTTTTCATGCCTATATGATATCTCATTCCTTTTATGAAAAGTTCATACTTAAATATATGTATGACTCTTATCTGGATAACAGTGAACTTATAAAACTCCTTTTGATCTCATCTTCATTACCACTTTTCAAGTTTTTGTATAAAATTTTGAAAATCAGACTCGGAATTAGGGTTAGGTTTATTCAAATCTAATGTTCTTTTTACTGAAGATTCTCCTGAAGGCTACCTTTCATTTCCTGTAAACAGATTTGAATTTGATTCAGTGGGTGCTGAGATATTGACTGTTAAAGTTGAGCCTTTTTTTCCCAATTTAAATTTTTATTTCATTTTTTTATGTAAAAAATTAGGGTTAGTTTATTTAAATAGCATGTCCTTTAACTGAAGATTCTACTAAAGCATATCTTTCATTTCCCACAAACAGGTTTGAATTAGGTTCAGTGGTTGCTGATATTTTGACCTTTGAAGTTGAGGCTTTTTCCAAATTTCACTTGTCTTATTTCACATTTTTATATTGCATATTTAGAGGATAAGGATTCTGAAACTCTTATATGATTATTATCTAGGCATTTCAATTAGATAGGCATATATTCGTTGGTCAAGAATATCACTAAATCTCAAAAAGATGAAGATTTTCGCTTATGGGACACTCTACCTTCCTTTGACTCTTTTCTTGCTTTTCAACTCAAAAAGCTCTGTAATAAAGCATTTGAAGAAAATCATGAACTTACAACCAAAGTTGGAATACCGAATTGGTGTGACTCCGAATGGGAAGATATCAGCCACAAATATCTTTTATATTCTAATGTTATTATTACACATTCTGGATTCCACAATAGGATTCATATTGATAGGAATGATGCCAATTTTCTTACTTTTGGTATATTCTCATATATCAATCCAATAACTGGCCACCCAATACCATCTCCAGCTAAAATCAAAGGACATGGTTTATATTTTCCAGACCACCGGTGCATCATTGATTTCAGTTTGGGAAATGGTCCATTAAAACTATTTGGAATTCTTCTAAGGATAATCATCAAATGACCAAAGCTCCTCCTGGTTTGGAATCCTGTCAAGATTTAACACATTTTGGTTGCTCATTTCAAATCAGTCATAAGAATCAATAAGGTAAAGAAAGAAGGTAAAGTTATTTGATTTAAAAAAACTTTATCTAGATCCAAAAAGTATGGGGATTAGAGTTGTCATCAAAAATTTTATATTTTTTCATAAATTTTTAATAAATATTTTTTATATATCAATTTGCTCAAGTAATGTGATGAGCCAATGACCTTTGGTTGTATAACAGGTAATCATGATAACATTTATTTGTTTCATGGGGTTCCTCTTGCCTATACCTGTGGAAAGTCCCAAACTTTTGTTTCTAGACTTGGTCTGCATTTTGGCTTGAGGAATTGTCATTGCTTTAAACTAGGGAAATTGATATATATTAGATATTTATTTAATAATTTATGTAATAATATTAAATTTAGATGACTTCCACCCCTTACTTCAATAAAATGCAGGGGGGGGGGGGGGGGGGTATTGCCAAATTTTCAAATCTGACATGTGAAATTGATGACTTAGAAAAATTTTGGTGATACCCACTCCTTGCTTCAATAAAATGCAGGGGAGAGTATTGCCAATTTTATAAAACAGATATAGAATTTTTTTGACTTGTAAATATTTTGGTGAAATTTTTTTGGTGATACCTGTCCCTTACTTCAATAAAATCCATGGGGGGTTTTGCCAAAATTTCTTATAAGACTTGTGAAATTCTTGACATGTAAGAATTTTTGGGATAACAGTAAAGTGCAGGGGGTAGTAAAGCCAAAGTTTCATATAAGACTTTCAAGATTCATGACATGAAAGAATTTTTGTGATACCCACCCCTTACTTCAAAAAAATCCAGGGGTGGGGGATCGTCAAATTTTCAAAGGAGACATGAAAATTTTATTTAAAAAAAGAATATTTAACATTAAAATACAAAAATTCAAGTAATGATAGATAGAGTAATGAAATAAAGGAAGTTATTGGAAATTTTATGTACAAATAAATATGAACAGTTGAAGTGTGAGAGAAATAAAACAAACTAGTCATCCAACAATTTCTTTAAATGTTCAATTTCCTCAACAGATTTATTAGCTTTAACACATTCTATCAAGAAATCTTTCTTTTTGAAATTTTCTTCATCTGCTCTAATAGGTTTTGATGTCTGAGTGTCTTCTCCTCTTTTTTTGATTTTTCAATACTTAGAGTTAACTCAAACTTCTTCTCCTCCAAATCTTGGGCAAGACCATCCTTCCATAAAGAGAGCTGGTACTTCCTCTCCTCCAAATCTTGGGCCCGATCATCCTTCCGTAAAGAGAGCTTGTACTTCCTCTCTTCCAAATCTTGTAGCCTATCATCCCTCCTTAAAGAGAGCTCATATTTCTTCTTTTCAAAGCTTAGAGTCTCTTTAGCAATTTCTACTTGTTCTAGAGTGATAATAAAAATTAATATAAAGTGGAAGAAAAGTAGAGTAAAGTAATAAGAGGTATGGTATCACTTACCAGCATCACGTTTCTCTAAAAATTGTTCCATAGACAAAAAAGGGGTTTGTGATGAAGTATCACTTTTTCGTCTTCTTTGTGAGTGGCAATTTAGACTACTTGAAGCCCTACGCTTCTTGTTCAAGGTCATATTTTCCTCCTCATCATTGTCACTACCTTCAGACTCAGTTGATTGAGGATCCTGGGTTTGTTCATCAGCCTATTAAGAAATAAGAAAAAGATAAGTAAATAAAAAATAGAAAAGATAAGATAAAAGAAAAAAGAAACAGACCTGAGTTAGATTTAGTTGGGTTAAATCACCTATAGGATCTACAGAAAAGCTATCTAGATATGTCTCATTCAAATGAGGGGAGGCTTGAGTGGAGGAAGAGGATGGGAAAAGATTTGCTTCAACATCATGTTCGGAGATAGGATCTTCACCATCCAACATGTTTACAGGATTAACATTGGCTCGCTCTCCAAAAATTGCATCCATCTCTTTAAAGTAAGGACATAAAGTTTCAAGTTTATTGTCTATGGATTTTATGCCCTTAGTTATATCATTGTCGGTAACCCCAAAACCAGTGGAAGATGAAAGAGCCTTTGCCTTCTTGTATTTTGCTTGGTAATGCTTGAATCATTCAGACATCTGTTGAGGCAAAAGATCAATCCTTCCCTTGGTCTTATTCCGTTATTCATTTGCCATTAGAAGATAGCCATTAACTTTTGATGCAGGGGGCCATCCTACTTTAGTGGCATACTCAGTACCAAAACAAGAATCATAGTTAGATTTGGTTTTCAGCCAGTTGATAAGAATGAGATGGTCATCTTTTTTTAATTGAACGGTCTTTGATTTCTTGGCTGAGTGGGGGAAAGAGGAAGTAGTGGGAATTGAAGAACAACTGGGTGATGGCTGCCTTTGAGAAGATCTAGGATGATGAGGCATGTTATTATAAATGAAGATGAAAAGGAGCAGAAACAAGCAGATGAGATAGCAAGATGAAAAGGAGAAGAATCAAATAGATGAAATGGGGAGAAATTCTGAGCGGATAGAATGAACAGGATGGGATGAGAATGGAAGTGCACAGCAAGGTAGAAGGCTGGGATATCCAGAAAGTTGTCCAAGATGTGGTTATGAAATATTGAGGATTAAAATGTCAGATAAGAGGTGAACATTGACACGTAAAGTGTCTAATAACCCAATTATTAGCAAAAATAATTGCGGAAGAGAATTGGGGTATAAGGATTTTTATCCGCAATTAATTTAATTGCTGATCCCTGAACATTGATACCCCCTATTAGGTGGAGATATTGGTTTAGCAACAGGTGTAGGGGTAGTTAACATAGGAGAGATAGGGGTCAATTGACTTGGGGGATGTGGATTATGCAAAGAGGGTGGTGTAGCCAGAATGGGAGTGAAAGTGGGGGCTGGGGTAGTAGATGTATTAGAATGGGCGTGTGTTGCCCAGGAAGTGGAAGGTAAACAAAGCAAATTGTGAAGAGGATCTATACCTAGGCTTCACAGCTCTCAGTTGGAAATTGAGTCAGTAATTTGGGTGGATTTTTCACTAGCACAGGATTAAGGTGAGAGTCTCTTTCAGATATGTGCTGGGGGTCTTTCAGCTACTAGCATTCCTAGTGTCGCTAATGCTGTGGAGTTTTTTACAGCTAACGTTTCAATACCCGCGGGTACAGCCCATAACCTGTAGCATAGTGTCAGCCTGTAGAACTCTGGAAAGAATCGGAGAACAGGGGATGCCATGACTACAGACTACATACATTCACACATAACTAAGCACATAACTCTAATGACATAACAAAAAGTACAACTAGATCAAGAATGATTGGTGCAAGTTTCATCAACCCTTCTTAATCTAGTGGTCATCATCATAATAAAAATAACCACTTGATATTCAATGCTGATCCCCTATCTTTGATTTAACTCAGGTTCTAGCTTAGCTGTAAAACTTCTTCAAAGCCTTCACGTTTGAACCTCGAGCACACTACTTTGCACATAATCAAATTTGAAATTGTTTTGAATCATACATGGATTTAGGGAATAGCACTTACTAGCAAGGATCAGGCTTTTTTATTTTTTTATTTTTTATTTTGTGGTGATATATCTGTATAGCCAATTGTCATATTTCATCAAGATACATAAACAAGAAAAATAATTCCAGTGATTAAAAAGGATGATTGGCACAAAAAACAATTGTTTTGCATAAAAAAATGGACTTATACACATGTTTTTGAATTTATAATTATCCCCTCCGTTCAAGTAAATAAATAAATCAAACTGTTCAAAATGGATAACCAATACTGTTGACACGCATACAGAATTCAAATTTACTTAAATTGACTAGAAAGATAATCTTCATAGGCTGAAAAAAGCTGGTTAGTTTGTCCTAATATTATAATTTCCAAGAATTTATTTCAACAGCCAAAACACAAAATAGAAAATAAAACAATGCAAGTAAATATCTCCATGATATGACTGAGAGTTATTATCTAATTTCCTAACAGTTATGAGGAGTAGCAAGTAGATGAGTTAGTAGGTAATTTTTTTTGGTAGAGATTACTAGAAACATGAAACGAGAGAAGAAAGGTTATCCCAGACGGATAGCATTTGCGCCAGTTTGTGGTGCTCGCTTGAACTTTGCCGTAGTTGCACGTCCCGGATTATCAGCCTTTGTTTTATCAGTCACTGTTTTGTGTTTCCTTTCATCATTTTGATCATCAGATGATCTTTTCCGTTTAGATCCCTTTTTGATAACTGTTTCATCTTGCACTATCAATTCACCGTTAGCTTTCTTTTCAGCTGTCTCTTTAATTAACTTTTCAGTGCGTTTGTTTCTTTGCTTTTCCAACCTTTCTCGAGCACTATATATTTTCTTGATCCTTGCTTCTGATTTTCCACCACCACCAGCGGAAAGTTCAACATTTATTTTACGAGATTTGGAAGTTGGATTATTGGAAGCTAAGGGAGTGTGGTGTAATCGAAGTGCTTGCTGTAAAGCGGAAGATGTTTTAAATTGGATAAATGCACACCCTTTTGTAGGTTTATCTTTTGGAGTAGATTCCGTAGATGAAACTTTGGGCGTCAGTAACCGGACTTCGGGCATTTCATCTACAAGAATTGATATATTTGAATCAGGAAACATTAGTATTTCGTATCACAAAAACAGTTCATAAATAATATGATCTATCATTCACCACTATTCTTCAGAGATATGACAAAAAAAAAAAAAAAAAAAAAAAAAAAAAAAGAAAAAAAGAGTGCCTCACCACAAGCTTTACCGAAGAAAAGTGCAAGTTGTTCTCGAGTGATGTCAAATGGTAAATTTCCAACAAACAAGATCAATTTAGAATTTTCCTTCTTCTTTTCCAGTTCTCGTAACGTAGCCGCTTTTTTTCGTTTTCGTCGTTTGAAAGCAGCGCTTCCAGTTAATTCACTCTCAGGTGTACATGTTGTTGTGTTTTCTTTAAGATGAGATGATGTGTTGTTTTTTTTAATCTTCTTCGTACCACTTGATGTAAAAGAAGTTTCTTTATGATCATGGTCATCATGATCATCATCAATATCATCGATATCAGGTACCGATCGTTGTTCCAAATCCTGTTCCCCAAGTTTTTTAGTATTTTTTCGTCCTGCACGAAATGCAACAGCTTTTTTTTGTTTTTTAGTGAGTTTAAGTCCAGATGGGTTTAGGTTATCTTTTGATTGAGGTGACATTTTTCAAGATGAAATATGTTTTTGGTGGATTGGAGTTGAGATTGGGGGAAATTTTTGATGATGAATTTGGACTTTGTGTTACCGTATTAAAGATGCATAAGTCAGCAACCTCGGCTACTTCATTTTGCATTACTGGTCGCGGAAAGAGAGAGTACCTTGTATAGATAAACATTCTTTCACAAAATAAAATTAAAAAACCTTGCAACATCTTATATTATCAAAAATCAAAGATCAAAAATCAAAAAATCAAAAAAAAATCAAAAAAAAAAAAAAAAAAAAAAAAGTACAGACTCATTACTTCATTTTTATTTTCAAAAAAAAAAAAAAAAAAAAAAAAAAAAGAAATTGAAGTAAGACTATATTTGTTATGGTAGCAATTAGGTTTAGATTAGGTTACACGGCAAGCATTGTATATAATGTGCCGACACCCATCTGGCTGTTCCTCATTCCTAACGGAGAGTGGAACAGGCCAGGGCTAGCGTACCGTTGGGTTTAGGTACCAGCGCAATAATATTAAATGAAATAAAATTTCTCAATCAGGATTTCAGATGATAAAGATACCTTAGCAAATCCACTATACAGACATGAGAATCATATATACATATAATAATCAATTCATGAATAGATGAATGAATGAAGACTTATTTACACACAAATTCAATTAAATGACAGTATCATGAAAGGACAACACCGAAAAACTGCAACTCCCTCAAAATAAAATAAAAAAAATGAATTAAAAAAATGATCATTTAAGACCAACTCCTGTAATATATATATATAATCAATGCCTAAAATATAAACCCAATCCACAAAAGCTTTTTTATTTATTTATTTTACCCTTTACTACCCTTTCTGTTAATATACATACAAACTCATAGTATTCTTCTCAATCTCATCAGTCTCCTCTTAATTTATTAATTTTATTTTAATTAAAGTTCATCTCTAAGAGTAAGAACAAAAAAAAAAATCACAAACAAAAAAAAATGAATAAAGAAAAAAGAAAAAAAGAAAAAAGAAGAGAAAGCTTGAAAATATCATATTATGTTTTATTACACTATATTGTATATTTTTTTAAGCAAATAAAATTGTGCATTTCTGATCAAAATAACAAATAAATAAACAAATAAATCTCTCACAACAAAAACCAAAAAGATCCAAGCAGTAAAAGTACAGATCAACAAACTCAAGACCCCCCTCTTAGCTCCAAACAAATATAGCTTCAAACTCTTCTACACTTTCAACTCCCCCAATAATTCCAAAAAGTTGTTGAGCTTCCATTCCAATAATCTTCAATTGTTTAATGACATTTTGCATGGCCAATGCATATGCAAAAAATAATAAATAATCACTTCTTCCTTTTACAGTTCTTTCTTTTACCACCGGTAAATCTCTTATCCGATCAATTAACGTTATCGCAGCTACATCAGCTGGTGGAAGGTAAGGTGGAAGAGGTGCTTTTAATTTAATCGAAGTAGATAGAGCACTAAAATAAAGTAAAGTGTTTCCAACAAGCTGTCGTCTTTCTTTTTGAACAGGCAAAATAAAGTCTTGTCGAACTGTTGTGAACCAATCTCCTCGTGTAGTCACTGATCGCATGGAATGAAACATGTCAAGTAAGGTTTGACAAGCGTTAAGCATAGTACGGTATCGATAGGCTGGAAAAGGTCCTTTTAACCGAGGTTCATGTTTGGTGGCCGATAGAAGATCATATATCCGAAGTAGCTGCAAAAAATAAATAAATATTATATTGAATTATTGAATTATTATTATTATTTTTTGCTGAAAGAATGAACACAGCATTGCCTCAAGTAAAAAGATAACACATGAATAAAATATTCTCACTTTTACTTGGAGAAAATACTCCATGTTAAAGAAGTGTTGTCGCATCAAGTTTAAATGTTCTTTAGCTTGTGAATCAAGCAATAAAGGTGCATGTTCATCAGCATGAGCTGTCTTGTTAGGTGACTTTGAAACTGGCTCGCTCAGTTCATCTGACTTCAAAGAAGAAGAATAAAGTTTAACAAGATGAAAATACAAAAATGCACATTCCAGAAGGAACCTTTAGAAAAAAAAAAAAGTTTTTGAAGATTAACAAATATCAAATATCAGCCGCAAGTGAATGACAACAATTCTTGACTTACTCTGATAATCTTTTTCGTAATTCTGTTCGAGCTTTATAAGGCCAAACAAAATTATTGACTAGCCAACCCACCACTACTCCTATAAACACACACTAAAAACCGCCACAAAATAATTTTCAGCCCAATATTTGTGTGACTGGAAAGGACTTAGCGACTTACGACTATCCTCCGATAAGCTGTAAGCAAAATATGTATCTGATCGTCACGGACATTGTAAGAGTAAAGACAGATCAGATTGTAAGATAACAATATGAAGCGGCCAAATGAAGCATATGAAGGTGTGGCAATGATTAAGTAATAGCATGGGACTGAAAAGAATAACCCGATGATAGGCAAAGCAACCGGATCTTCCCAAAAAAGATGATAAACCACAACTGCAACACCACCTCCAACCAGTGTGCCAAGCAAACGTAAAAAGGCTAAAAAATTAGTCTACAAACAGAAATCCAAAACAATAAATAAATCACATATTATTATTGATCCTGATGGATAGGATAATTCTACAGTATCCGCAAAAAAAATAAAAAAACACCCACCTGGCCCATCGTGGAGGCCATCACAATCATATACTATAAATGAACATGAGTTTTTTATTTCGCATGGTTGAAGAGTAATGAAAACTAACAGATACTACAGCCCATTGAAAACGATATTGATGGTAAATTGGGCGGCTCCAAGTGATAAAAGCAGGTAATGTCAAAAGAGCAGCTCCTGCTCCAACTTTAATCGAGTAGCGTACATCTGGATCTCTTATTTTTTCAGTGAAATCAAACACAAATCTTTTGACATAATCACTAATTGTTACTGAGTGTCGTTGATTCTGCTCCCCACGATGATGCGGGGTAGGTATAGGAAAAGATGTCACTCGTTTAGGATCTAAAGGTAAGACATTATCTGTGAAGCCATAAAATCATTAGGAGAGTCAGATATCTTTAAAGAGAAGAGAGAAAAATTACCAAGTCGTTGTTTGAGGGTTTTTTTTCGATGTAAATGATTTTGATGAGCGGTTTGAGAGGTTTTTATAGACCTTTTTCGTTTAAATCCATACAGCCACTGGCAAACTATGGAAAAAAATGACGGATTTTCCTGTCTTCGTAATTGTTCGGCAGCTTCAATGTCCGAGAATACATCCAAAAGGAAGCACAATTCATAGATAAATTCCTCCTATTGAGTTAACTCCCAGAAAAAATATAAAAAATTAGAATTAGAATATGCAGAAAGTCAAAAGAAGACAGCCCAAGAAAAAAAACAAACCATGTTGAAAAGGAAAAAATAGACCGAAGAAACTTCTTCACCGAATTCACCTGATTTACTTGTAAAGGAGCTCAAATGATCATCAGATAAATCCAGTATGAAACTAGACTTGCGATACAAGTTTGTCATAGTGTTTGAATGAGAATCTTGAAAGGCTTGTAAAGCTTGTACAAGTTGCGATTTGAGCTCAGCAATACGTTCAACATCATTCCCGATTTCTTCGTCTTCAGGTTGGTTTTGATATTGTTGAAGGTTAATAGCTTTTAATTCATGGAAACAAGCATTTGCGACAGACTGAAGAGAGAGAGAGAGAGAGAGAGAGAGAGAGAGAGAGAGAGAGATGAGAGAGAGAGAGGAGAGAGAGAGAGAGAGAGAGAGAGAGAGAGAGAGAGAGAGAGAGAGAGAGAGAGGAGAGAGAGAGAGAGAGAGAGAGAGAGAGAGAGAGAGAGAGAGAGAGAGAGAGAGAGAGAGAGAGAGAGAGAGAGAAAGAGAGAGAGAGAGAGAGAGAGAGAGAGGATTGAATTATCAGAGAAGTGAGAGAACACATACTCTAATTCAGGTATTAGTCTTCTAAGCACTTACCATAAGAGTTTTCAAGCTTGGTCCTATATCATCAGATACATTTTCAAACACGGTGCGAACATAATCTAAATAGCGATTTTGGCCTTTGTCATTAGGCTGATGGATGTTATTCATGAGTTCATACTGTAAACCACATCCACTACGCAAACCTGTCAAATGTTGTGCCAATTTAGTCATAGATGCTATGAGAAGAGAATGAGCTTCTCGATGTCTTCTAAACCGAGGGTCGAGAATTTCATAAGATGCTTCATCAAGTGACGTTTTGAGAGAAGTAAAACAAGCTTGATGATCATCAATAGCTTTACTTAAACTTTTCCCTTCCAAAAAAATTGCATGGTCAAGTAAAAACGTTTTGGTGAGCATACAAAGTAAGGTAGAGAATGAGTCAAGAGTTCGGTCTATATCGGCTTGTAATTTGGAAGTGGCACTAGTTCTCCAAAATGTGATACAGACGAGATTACTGATGATGATTGCAATGGCAACCACCTCAGCATAGATGAGACTTTTTTTGAAATCAATGTAACCAAAATGAATGGATCCTTCGCGCGTCACAATGACTGCAAAGATGACACTAACCATGCTAGCGGTTGGACCAAAGCCTAATTTAAAAAAAAAAAAAAAAAAAAAAAAAAAAAAAGAAAGAAAGAACGAAAATAAAAATAATAGGATTCATTTGTCTATTTAGTAACAAAGAGAAAGTGCAATGTACAAGAAGACCTGAAAAGTTAAAAATGAAAATAAAAAATACCTGGAGACTTGAGCTTGATCCAACCAATTATGCTATAACCGAAACCGACAAAAACAAGTAATACGATGGAATGTGAAATGGTACGATTTTCAATGAGAACTGAAGTCATGGTTGAGCCCACAATAAGGATCGCCAACCAACATAAACCAAGAAAAGCATGGTGATTCGCCTGTAACATACCACCCACTGTTGAAGCTGGACGATAATAGGTGACAATCGTTGCAACCACATGAGCACCAGAGAAAGGACCATCAAAGCCCCAAGGAACAGAAAGAAGATCTGATAAAGGATCATAAAATGAAAACAAAGAAGCAATAAAGTAGGCAATCGAACATTTGATGATGGACTGATGATGTTTGATAAAATCTTCAGTCAAGAGTTTAACAATGAAGACCTGAATATAATTTGTTAAAGTGTGTTTTATCCTTGTAAACCAAGTCACTTGTGACTTTTGTTGGGGTTCAAGTCTATCCGGAGAGGGGTTCCGCGAGCAAGATCCTGGATGAGGCGAGTCAAGCGTTGTCGGTGGTGGAACATACGAGTCAGGCTCATCACACAGCGTTGGCACTCCTGCCACTAGAGAAGATGAAGAAGGTAGAAGACTTGATTCAGAGCTCGAAGGGGGGAAGACCTCCTCTGTAGGCTCATCAGCCATCGTTTTTGCAAAACTCTCTTCACCCATCAATGCCCCGAATACCGCCCATGAAGTCATCCTCCGAGTTTGAAGCTCCTTTTTGTCATCAGCTTTTTGGCGTTGCATTATTTGTGAGCCAAATGATAGCGCACTTGTGAAGCTAAGCGGTCTTCCAGCAGAGTTACCATTTTCACGAGAGTGGCTTGGACTAGAAGAGGTTGGCCGTATCGAAGAATGAGGGGCCGACATATGGTGGTGAAAGATAATGAACAATTTGAGGATTGATGACAAAAGTAGAATTAATTAATCCCAGAGCGCCAAATCGCACGTAACTTTTCGAACCACAACTTCAGCGCAGTAAACCACCTCCAACATGTCGCCAGTATGAGTGTGTATAGGGAAGAAAATTAGGAAGCCCTTGACCCTGTTGCTCATGACGTTTCGATTGTTGGGCAGTACTTGACAACGATAGAAGCCAATTTTGGATAAAAGATACTATAAATTGATAGCATGTCCACCACCCAAAACAATCATCATCAACCCTGTATATACATTTGGTTAGACAGATGTTGAAAGTTTTGAAACTTGGGTTATAATTCTATACCTTTTAAAAAATTGAAGTCAGCAAACACAGAGATACCTCATTCTAATCCATAAAACAATCCTTAAATCGATAGATTACAAAGTAAATCTTAATTTCCACAATATAGCAGTTACTGTTAAAATAATCAGAAGCTGACTTAATTAATTGCGCAACCCTTTTAAATTTAATACAAAAATGATATTTTTTTCAACTTGTATGTAACAGTACCAGGAAATAAGTTCTCGGCATTGTTTATGCATCCAGCTAGCTCACTTTTCTTTCTTACAACCACCATCGTCTCAATACCACCCATTTTCGTCCAAATAACACCACCGACTGCAAAAGAAGCACTTCAATAACTATCAAAATATACATTGAATGTTTATCTGATCAACTCACCTATCTGTGGCATCAAACTTCATCTTACGAGACATGCCAACATTCTGCTAAATCCGCACAATGAACTTGCATATGGCGACCCCCTGCCATTTAACTCAAACTTTTTCTTTTTCCTTTTTTCTTCATCAATTTTTGTAGTTTCCCCTCTATTTCTTTTTTTGTAATTGCCTTCTGGTTCTATCTGGCTATTTACTCGTGCTAATCCCATCTCTCTCTGATCCTTACTTCTTCATCCAGAAACTGGAGGTCTGGCAAATTTTTAAAATGTAAAAAAACTACTGAACATTATATATATATATATATTGTATTCTGAATCTCAAGGTCTCTCTTGACCATGTAACAAAATTTGAATCAAATCAAATCATTTTTGGGAGAGTAGTACAAAAAAAAAAAGAGGGCGGGTGACGAGGACATATTTTCGGGTACTGTACATACATACATACTCAGAACAACCCATTTGATCACTTACAATACCTAGACCAACAAAGTAACTAAGTGATATTTTTCATTTCATCTAACTTTCTAAAAAACATAACTCTTTTGTATCCTATTCATAACAAACTATTCAGATTAAGTACTATATATATAGATATATATGTTAATGAAAGCTAAGGTAAGCTAATATTATAAATAGCAAAGTAAAAAACTACACCAAAAACACCATCCTTTAACTTTTTCATTTCAGACAATCCATCTCATCCCTCATAAAATATATCCTGCTAAGTATGGGCTAAGTATGCTGATAGATAAAGGTATACCAAACATTCTTTGTCAACTTTTACTTCTACCTTTATACACACACAACAAATGTATATATTTATATAGCATCTGTTTCGATATTTATTTATATACTGTGTAATCAAGCAATAGAGTCCATTATTAATATTTAGAGCAATAGGACAGGTACTTGTCATAAAAAATAAACTATAATAAAAAATGTCATCAAAAACCCTGGAAAAAATAGACAAAATAGATCATTTATTCAAAGGTTATATTTTTAAAACAACATCAAGATTTCCATATCAGCACAGAAATGAAAAAAGAAATGAGCTGAAAAGAGAATGATGGGTGTATATGGGACAGACCAGCTTGGTGGGGGTATTGGGCTGTCAACAAAAGAAAAAAGAAAAGAAAAGGGGGAACAGGCACTGATGAAAAAGAAAAAGAAAAGACAAACAAAAAGAGATAAGGTGGGTATGTACATATATTTAAGAATTAACCTTTAGCTACTTGATGGAGGGTAACAAAGCAAGGGGTAGGGAGACAGAGGAAGACAGAAAATGACTCAGATGAAGAAAACTTAGGAAACTGGGATATATATATATATAGATATAAGAAAAACACAATAGGAAATCTCCAGGGTGTGGTCGCAGTAGTTCAATCAAGAAAGTTTACTTGAAGAAGCTAGCTAATCTAGTGACATTCGAGCTGTTCTTGATTCGAACTGATTCGCTTTATTTTTCTTCACTAGCTTTAGCCATGGTAATGGCCCGTCTAAGAAGAGAAAAAATGGTTACTTGAGAAGAACGGATGATTAAAAAATGATTTCAACTGACTTGTACTCTTCAGGCCTTTTCCGAAATTGAGATAACATAATCCAGACATTATTCCTGTACCCAAAAGAAAAAGGATGGTAACGACGGAAAAAAGAGTTAAGCTTCGGCTGGCGGTAGCATAAGCGCCATGTGAATCTTGATAAATGCGAATTAACTTGTAGCAGAAATAAATCTGTTAAGAGCGTAAATCGACTATGAGTGTAAGAGAGAGAATGTTGGGTCGAGAGAGATATGAAAAAGTATGCAAGTACTTACCAAAGCTCCTAGCCAAACCACTAGATAGATACCTATAAGTGATTTAATTTCGTTCCGAACAGCGAGAGCGGCCAATATGCTAAAATTTTACAATGGCATGTTATAAATTAAATTCAATCTATGTCACTTCAATCAAATACATAAGCGAAAAACTCATACATCACAAGCAAGCTAAGTGGCATTGCACTATATAAAGAATACAGTCAGACAGGGTGCTTATTTTGCAAGAAAAAATCTACAAATTAAAAAAAAACAACTTACCAAATCGTCAAGGCTCTTTCCGTTGCGCTCACGCCACTGGTCAAAATCAAAAACTGAATGCTAAACCCCAACAAAAAAAAGAAATTGAATTTTTGGAGCATGAAGAATATATATTTTTGCTGAAAAATCCGTTTAAGAGTTAAATCGGCTCCAATCTGTTTAAAAATCTCCCAACCTTTAATCTCCAAGTCAAGTTCAAGCAGAAGAAGAAAAAAAAAGGAAAAAAAAGAGGGGGAAAAAGGAGAAGAATGATGTGAATCTACAAATAAAGAATCGAAAGTGAGAAACAAAAAACCAAAAACCAAAAAAATTACCGAGTTCTTTGTACAAAAGCCAAGTCAAATACGATAAGCAGACTGAACAGAGACCGGTGATGACAGGCACGGCAATAATCCATCCTTGAATGTCACCATAAAGGTATTGAAGGCCATAGCAGCTGACATACTATTTTGTTTACGCAGCATTAAGGCCCATTGATAAGTTGGGTGGGGATTATAGAGATTGAAATGATGACTTTTGACGCACCCTGCTACAGCTAGTCCCGACACGTGCACCGTTTCGACTGACGATATCACCGGGGTTTTCGAGTGCGTTTCGTACTTGGTTGGGTAAAACCTGATTGAAAAGAGAGAGAGAGAGAGAGAGAGAGAGAAAAGAGGAAATGATGAAAAGAAAACGGTCATTAAGCGATATAGTAGGGTCGACGTGTCGTGTAGTTTGGATTGGGGTCGCGACTCACAGCACCGTACACAGCCATTAGAACATTGAACACGCAGAGGGCAATAAGCTGGATGACATTTTTATTGAGGAGCGAGTCAAATGCCTAAGGAAAAAAGAGCCATGAGGATTGATAAAACAAGGATCAAAAGACCATCCAAAAAAGTGAAGCATACCATGATGATGGAGAAGACATTGGCGATGATAAATATAGCCTAAATTAAAAAAAAAAAAAAAAAAAAAAAAAAAAAGGTTAGAATTAAATCAAATGAGAAGAAATATAGAGGAAAAGATACCAAGTAAGTGGATATAGTTTTGAGCTGAGGATTAGATTCTTGTATTTGTTCTTGTATACGGTCGACGATAGAGGAAAGGATAGCGAGGACGGAGATAGTTTGGAGTGCCAAGACGAAGAGAAAAGCGATTTGGTTTTTTGAAAAGTGAACGCGGGAAAGGAAATGCAGAGGAGAGCGAGAGCGGGAAGGGGGTTCGGAGGGAGGGGAGAGAGAAGGGGGGACAATTGATTGTTTTTGAGCAAGAGAGCTGATGGGAGGATGATGATGGAGGAGAGGAGGAGGAGAAGGAGGAGGGGTATGGAGGGAAGTGGAATTTGAAGTGGGAGAATACGGCAGAGCGGAAGACTTGTCATGGGAGATGTTGTTAGGGGGTGGAAAGTGAGCGATATGATGAGGAGAAGGCGAAGAATTGAAGGAGATGAGATGGTGGGAATGGGAGAAGGAGTGGGGGAGATAGAGCGGCGGAGGAGGGGAGGGATCATCGGCGGAGACAGCTGACAGCGATGACGACGCAGACGGCGAGGCGACATGGCTTGGCACGGACACTTTTCGAGCAGGACGATTGGTGGCCAGTGGGGCAGAGTGGAAGGTGCTCATCGGAAGCGAGACAGCGGACACTTGGCACGGAGAACCGGTCTGGGCAGATAGTCGCCGCTAAGCATATTCATCCAGCGCCCTGTCACGCCCACTCCCTCACACACTCAATCCACACTTGTTTCTTGTCTCCTCGCCAAAGACTTCTTTCCAGCAATCATCCCTTTCTGCCTGTGTAGTGGCCTACGACGGGTCGCGCGAATCTATTCTTGCCCTAAAAACCCTGTAAAGCATCTCTATGGCTGTCTCATTTATAACAAAAAATTAATCGTTTTTTTTCTCATTCAAGATGAACGGTGGGTTGATTTATTCAAAAATAAATAAAACAATCAAACAAATCAATAAGAAATTCTAAGTCAAGAGATGATGATGTGATGTTTGGTATTTTATTAAACTTATAAGTTGTGATGTGATTTTTTTCATGCAAGTTGTTTGGAAAAATGTGCAACTTATTCTTTATTCATCAACTTTAATTAAAGTGCCGAAGAAAGTCATGTGCAAAAGTTTCTTAGATCTGAAGTATACACTGTCGCTTCAGTTTTTGCAACTTCTTAAAGCGCTGGAGTGCAATGTATTATTTCTCCTTTAACACTTAAATCACTTTTATCTTTAATCACGGATGAGGTCGATGATGTTTGGTGTGCGTACACATGTCCAATAAACAATTCGATATCAATTTATTTGCATCTATGTAACATCTTTGGAATATTAAATCATAAAAAAGAAACTTTCAATTCTATAATAAATTTTATACCAATTAAAATGAACCATGAAAAAGTTTAACATAAATTTTCAAAATTGTAATACTATTGCTTTTTCACTACCAACACTTTCTTCCTTTCAATTTCTCTTTCTCAAAAGTTAGGGATTTTTTATAGCAATTTACACAATCGACACTTTATAAAGTTATAGCTAAATAAAAAAAATGTAGTTTTAAAATGAGTGATATCATTCATTCATCTTTAAATTATTTGTATCTAGAAATTCCTGTTTTGTCTAGACACAATTAATTTAAGATTTGGAAAATAAAATGATAGTTTTTTTTTTTTTTTTTTTTTTTTTTTTTTTGAAACCTGAATGAATCATTAAAAAAAATGTGTGATAAATACAGAATTTTTAGTAAGTTTATAAAGTTTTTTTTTTTTCTTTTTTCAGTACAGATTGAATACATTTTGGGGTATTGAAAATAAATGACCAAGCAAGAATAGTTGAATGTAAATGAGGTCACTAAATTCTAGTCAGATTGAAGTAACACTGTGTGCAAAAAAGCTTAGTTTTTTGAAGTACATACAACACCCGGTTTATTTACATTTGAATTGAATGGGATGTTGTACTTCAACAAAACTACACCTTTTTGCACACTGTGTAAGTGTCTAGTGGATATTTTGTAAGTGCCTAGTAAGATCTCAGTCAACGCTTGGTAAGATTCCAGTAAGAACTGAGCAAGAGTTCAATAGCAAATCCTCCTCTTAATATTTTCTGGTGGAAATGTCCCTCCTAATCTAGTGAACTTACTTATTGAGTAGATAAACTAGTAAAGTAAAGCAAAAATTTCTCTTGGTTAATCTCACTCATATTCCATTACATACCTTTAAATCCAACATTCAGCTTATTTTACAAAACTTACAGTATCCATTGCTTTGTTGTGGGAATTTACATTTACCAAGTTACTCTCTTGTAGTCAATTAGATTTTGTTGCTGGAATTTGAATGATAAAGAGTGTGAGATTACTGGTATCTTGATTAGAATGTGTATGTCTGGTTATTGAAGTCCTCTTCCTTTTTTTTTTTTTTTTTTTTTTTTTTTTTTTTTTTTTTTTTTTTTTTTTTTTTTTTTTTTTTTTTTTTTTTTTTTTTTTTTTTTTTTTTTTTTTATTTTTTATTTTTTTTTTTTTTAGGTTTTAATACAGTAGATTGCAAAAAGCTTTTGTTTGACTTTTTTGATGCCACAGGCTGCAATCTGCAATGAAATTGTCAGGCTGAGTTCAAGTACAGAGACGTGAATAGCTTGATTAGTCAGTTGTGTAGAAGATTTTAATGGTCCTATATGAATACTGTAGTAAAAATCCAATAAGTATTAAAATATAACTCAATATAAGGGTCTCAGTAATTTTAATCTCCCTAATTATAAATTGGTTACAATCTTATAGTTGGTAGAAAAATAGAAAATATAATTCAAACACTATTCAAAGACTTTAAAAGTACTTAATGAAATGTATTGTAATTGTAATGGTTACATGTTTTAATTGTAATGATAAAGAATGTAGAAAAACAAGACAAAAAACCTCCTCCCTTTATACCCAATAATTCTTCAATGTGTTCCCCTGATTTACCAAATCCAATACATGGCCAATGATGCCTCTTTCTAGCTAGTACACCTGCCCATCAACCTAAGGAATGACCAATAACATAATTAGAATGATATCACCTGCCAAAATCCTGGGGTAATAGGGATAATCCATCAAAATAAAAGAATAAGCAAAAAAAAAAAGAGTATATGCATGTAATACCTTAAAATAAAAGACTAAAAAAAGAAAGAATAGCACAAAATATTACACAATATTAATGGGGGATTAACAGTACAAATCATGCGGCTAATTATTCCAAATAACTATGTGAAATCCACATCCAATTATGACCAATAATGATAGAGAAGCCACTGAGAAACCCAAAAAAGGACATGAAATGTAGGGTAACTGAATGTAGTCCTTGGCAAGCGCTTGCACAGGCAAATCCTTGACTAATTTGGGCAAATTTAAGTGTGGTAGTGAATTAAAGGAGCCAATCTTGAGGTTGTTAATAAAATTAGTGCATATAATGAGGTCAATGCACTTATAAATAAATTAGGACACTAAATAAGCACCTGTCACCTATTTTAGCATGTTTCCCCATAGTGGGCATAAAATGTGGGGTAATTATAGTGTGCAAATGCAAACTTTTCTAAAAATTAAGCTATTCATGTGGGGAAAATGCAGGCAGTATGATGCCAGTACACAAAAGCCATTTTTGGCATAAAAAACACCAAATTTGAAAAGTGTTATTTTTATTCATTTGAGTAACCAAATAAATAGCTTTAATTAAGAAAAATTGATCTGTCAAGGCTCATTTTTAAATATTATTAAATTTATAGCGCATATATTCAACTTTTAAGTGATTTAAAGTGTATTTCTTGTTTTTCACATAAAACCATGAAAACAACAGCTTTAAGTCTACTTAAAAACTATGTAGCCTTAAGTTTAAAGTTCTTAAGATTATCCTGACATATTCCAACTTGATATTAAGTACATGAGACTTATAAAAGGTGGATATATGCATGTATATAAGGTAATATAATAGCATATATTGTGTTTAATCATTGATTTCACTTATGTATACAACTTGTATACCTTTATTTATTGCTCCCATGTGTACAAGATGTGTTTAAAATATTTTATAAGCAATACTTACTCAGTCCTGGGAATATCCAGGCTGAAAGAAATTAAGTACCTAGGGCTTAATCCAGCCCCACAGATTCTCAACATCTTGCCCCACCAACCTTCTAACCTAACCTATCCTAAAATATGTACAACTGGTTCAGCACAACACATTTGTATCACCCTCTTACCTGCCCCCAACCTATTTCTCACCAGCCCACCTCCACATGACCACTCCACCTCTGATCAAATAGATTTCTGTCACACTAAGTTTAGGTAAAAACATTTGAATAGCTTGATTATTCAGTTGTCTAGAAGATTTTAATGGTCCAGTATGAATTGGAGTTGTCCAATTCCAATAAAGTATTAAACTAAACTCAATATATAAATCTCAGTAATTTAATCTCACTTCTTTAGATGCTTTACAGCTTAAAGTTGGTAGAAAAATAGAAATAATGATTTAAAACTATATTTAAAAGACTTTTTAAGTACTAATGAATATGATTTATATTTGTATGGTTATATATATAAAAGGTGAAGTAAAGAATGTAGAATAATATCTTAAAAATCTCCTCCTTATATACACATAAATCCCTGGTGTCCAACCCTTGTTTTCCAGACCCCCTGCACTGCTATACCCAGCCATTACAGCACTCTGAGGGAACTTATCCCCTCATTTTATCCACTACAAGCAGTTTCACAGGCCTAGAAACCAAGGGAATTTCCCTTTACAAATGAATAACCATCCCCCATGCCAAAATACAAGAATAACATGGGAGAATATATCAAAATATTGTAATAACCCAAAAACTGAATATACGCATGATATTCTTTAAATAAACCACTAAAAATAGAAAGAAAACATACAAAAAATAAAGTTTAATTAAGGGAGATCAACATTAGAATTTAAATCACTAATCATAACTATTTTCTAATTGAAATTCCTATTTTAACAAACCCAATTTAGCCTTTAAACCCATTAAGAAGCCAGAAAGGGACATGAAATATGACATGGCTGAATTCAGATTCTTGGAAGATGCTTGCATGGGTAAACCCTTGACTAATTTGGTGAATTCAGGAAAATTTAGGTGTGATTGTGAATTGTGGCCATTGATCTTGAGGTTAATTCATTAATTAATGCATATAATGAGGTCAGTGCATGAAGAATGCAATTAGTACACTAAATATGTGCCTCCTGCTTATTTTAGTGTGATTAAAAATTTGGTGAATATACTGAAGTGAGTAATTTAGTGTGAAATTATCAACTTTTTAATTAATGAAGATACACACAAGGGATAAATGCAGGCAGCATAAGGCCAATACACACAAGCCGATTCTAGCATAAAAATATAAAGTTTTGGAAGTTTTTTTTTTAAGAGAAAAAATCTTCCAAATAAATTGTTTTATATAAGTTAAATTGATCTATCAAAGCACATTTTGAATATTATTAAATTTATAGTGCATAAGCCTGCTTCCCATCTGCTACCCAGATGGACAGCAGTCTTGCACACACATTGCATGATAGGCATGATAAAGGTAAGGGAATGTTAGTTTAGCAGCACAATTTCCTATTTGTTTAGGAATTCAGGGCACTAAGGTATTTTTATAATAGATATATCAAGCTTTTAAGTGATTTAAAGCACATTTATCAATTATTTCACTATAATAATGAAAAAGACAGCATATGACCACTTAATAAAATAAGTAACCTAGATTCCAAGGTAATTAATACTATCTTTAATTATTAACACCTAATATCAAGTACATAATACCTATAAAAGGTGGTTATATGCATGTATAAAGGTATTTATTTGGCATATATTGTAGTATATCTCTTATTTCACTTATGTATCACCACACAATATTTGGGGGGAATTGCTAGCAAGTCCTCAACTTGAAGTCAGATGGAACTCACACCCAGATGGAACTCAGACTGAAATTAGATGTAACTCTTACTGAAATTTTCTTGAAAAACAACTTGAACTTTTGTACAAACCTAGCTGAAAATTTCCTGGTATCATAATGAAAGTTAAATGAACTCATCTTAAATTTTGAATGAGAAAAATTCCAGAAATCATTTTAAACACTGCATACCATAAGTGCATAGTTTTAACTCAGTCTTTTAAATTACAGTTCAAGATGGAGCTAAAAAGCCATTTAAAACTATCAATTTTTCAAGTAATATTTGTACTCTAATTTAATACTTATTTGAAACAGATTAAAAAATATTAAAAATCATATTTAAATATTTAATATTGTTTAAAAAAATTACCAGAATTTTCCAATCTATGCATTTCAGAGAACTGATATAAATTAAATTTCTTTTGATTCAATTTTTGATATTCTGAAGTCATGTAAAATAATTTTGAGTCAGGATAAGTGAAATTGAATACTCACTTGCAAGGTGGTATTCAGTATATAAATGTAAATTGATAATTCATATATATAATGAAAATGATTTTGAATATTCATCCAAAAAATATGCATCAAAAATCTATATTACATATGCATATACAAAATCATAATGAATATTCATACAAAAATTAAAATTCATATAAATATTAAAACTCTTATTGAATAAAATATTAAAAAAAAATTCAGTACAAATTTTTTTTATGTTATATTATGTAATTTTTTATATTGATTTTATTTTATTTTATCACATAATATTTTATAATACACTCATTTTTTTAAATTCATTACCTCAAATTAAGATAAATTAAATTTGTATTGTATTGTATTGTATTTTATTATCTTAAGTTGTGTTTGGTTATGTGTTATATAATTTTATTTTATTTTATTGCACTTTATTACATTTCTTTTCAAAATATATAAAAATGATCTGTTTTGTTTTACCTCATTTTATACCATTTTTATTTATCTTTTTTTAATTCTAGCTATTATACTCATCAATCTGTTTTTTTTTACATTCAATTACATTATAACTTGTCTTGATGTCATTTAATTTAATTTAATTTATTTGATGGATGCTGTTGTATAGTCATGTAGAAGCATAAATTTGGTTAAAATTGGCTGGTGAATTCTGATGTATGGCTGTAGAGCAGATTTCACAGGCGTAAAATTGGATGTGGTACTCTGATGTACAGCCATAGATCAGAGTCCACATGCATAAAAAAAGGTGGTGAACTCTGATGTACAGCTGTAGATCCAAGTTCACATGCATCATATTGGATGTGGTACTATGATGTATGGCTGTAAATAAGAGTTCACATGCATAAAAATGGATGTGGTTCTCTGATGCACTGCAATAGATCAGGGTACACATGCATAAAAATGGTTGGTGAATTCTGATGTACAGCTGTAGATCAGAGGTCACATACTCCAAATTGGATGTGGTGCTCTGATGTACAGCCATATATCAGAGTCCACATGCATGAAGTTGGGTTGTAAAATATTGGCCAGTTGTCTAGAAGAAGGAGAAGAAGAGGGAAAGAACAGAGAGAAGGAGGAGGAAATAGAGGAAACGGTTTACAAAAGGGAAAGAAACAAAATAATAAAATAGTTTAATTATTCTAAAAGAATTGGCAACAAGGATTTCTTGGGACTTGACACAATAATGAGGGTTATTAAATTATAATACATTTATTTAAATTAGAGTTATTTACAATGCGTGGCAAACACTTGCTATTATTAATAGACATATTGAAACCTCAAATAATTTATTTACTTTTGAATTTAGATTTATACCACTAATAAAAAATAAAATAAACATATAATATTTAAAACTGTAGTTAAGTTGAATGTATAATTAGTGGTGAGGCTACAGGGGGTTACCCAAGGCCTTTATATAGGCAAGGGTCCCTCTAAAATTTGATAATAAAGTATATACCAAGAGTAATAAAAATATAATAACAATTAAATGATTCTGAGTAAGTTTAAGGGGAAACATGACACAATTAACTAAAACACATGAGTTAGAGCCTAAATGTCCACCAATTTAATCCCAACCAGTTACCATAAAATTAGTAAGTAATTAAATAAGTTTGAGACACATAAAAATAATTAAATTAATTTAAAACATGTCTTATAATTTTTTTAAAATAATAACCAATTTAAGTGAAACATGAAAAATAACTTATTTTAACATGTGAAAAATAATGTAATTAATTAATTTAGTATAAAACATGAATAATCAATTATTTCAATTACTTTTATTAGTGTAATAATTAAATTAATATAAAACAAATACTTATTAGGGGGTATCAATGTTGACCAATCCACAATTAAATTAATTGCGGAAAATAATCTGCATACCCCAATTATCTTCTGCAATTATTTTTGCTAATAATTGAGTTATTAGACACTTTATGTGTCAATGTTCACCTCTTATCCGACATTTTTTTACTCAATTTTTCATAAACACATCTTGGACAACTTTCTTTCATAACCACATCTTTACCTACTTTCTGCCATAACCACATCTTGTACTACTCTCTGGATATGGCTTCTACCTTGCTGAACACTCACATTCTCACCCCATCCTGTCCATTTTATCTTCTCAGAACCCCTCACCATCGCATCTGCTTGTTTCTGCTCCTTTTCATCTTCATTTATATTTTAACATGCCTCATTGTCCTAGATCTTCTCAAAGGCAGCCATCACCTAGTTTCTCTTCAAATCCCACTACTCCCTCTTTCCCCCGCTCAGCCGAGAAATCTAAGACCTTTCAATTAAAAAAAGATGATCATCTCATTCTTATCAACTGGCTGAAAACCAAATCTAACTATGATTCTTTTTCTGGTACTGAGTATGCAACTAAAGTAGGAAGGCCCCCAGAATCAAAAATTAATGGCTATCTTTTAATGGCAAATGAATTACGGAATAAGAACAAGGGAAGGATTGATCTTTTTCCTGAACAGATTTCTGAATGCTTCAAGCATTACCAAGCCAAATACAAGAAGGCAAAGGCTCTTTCATCTTCCACTGGTTTTGGGGTTACCAACATTGATATAACTAAGGGTATCAAATCCATAGATGATAAACTTGAATCTTTATGTCCTTACTTTAAAGAGATGGATGCAATTTTTGGAGAGTGAGCCGATGTTAATCCTGTAAACATGTTGGATGGAGAAGATCCTATCTCCAAACATGATGTTGAAGCAAATCTTTTCCCATCCTCTTCCTCCACTCAAGCCTCCCCTCATTTGAATGAGACAAATCTAGATAGCTTTTCTGTAGATCCTATTGATGATTTAACCCAACCAAATATAACTCACGTCTGTTTCTTTTTTCTTTTATCTTATCATTTCTATTTTTTATTTACTTATCTTTTTCTTATTTCTTAAAAGGCTGACGAACAAAGCCAGGATCCTCAATCAACTGAGTCTGAAGGTAGTAACAATGATGAGGAGGAAAATATGACCTTGAAAAAGAAGCGTAGGGCTTCATGTAGTCTAAATTTCCTCTCACAAAGAAGACGAAAAAGTGATACTTCATCACAAACCCATTTTTTGTCTATGGAACAATTTTTAGAGAAATGTGATGCTGGTAAGTGATACCATACCTCTTATTACTTTACTCTATCTTTTTTCTACTTTATATTAATTTTTATTATCACTCTAGAATAAGTATAAATTGCTAAAGAGACTCTAAGCTTTGAAAAGAAGAAATAAGAGCTCTCTTTAAGGAGGGATGATAGGCAAAAAGATTTGGAAGAGAGGAAGTAAGAGCTCTCTTTACGGAAGGATGATTGGGCCCAAGATTTGGAGGAGAGGAAGTATGAGCTCTCTTTATGGAAGGATGGTCGGGTCCAAGATTTGGAGGAGAAGAAGTTTGAGTTAACTCTAAGTATTGAAAAATTAAAAAAAGAGGAGAAAACACTCGAAAATCAAAACCTATTAGAGCAGATAAAATATAAGTTTGATCATGAAGAAAATTCCAAAAAGAAAGATTTCTTGATAGAATGTGTTAAATCTAATAAATCTTTTGAGGAAATTGAACGTTTAAAGAAATTGTTGGATGACTAGTTTGTTTAATTTCTCTCACACTTCAACTGTTCATATTTATTTGTACATAAAATTTTATCTTAATCTCCTGTATTTCTTTACTCTATCAATCATTACTTGAATTTTCTTTTTTTAATGTTAAATATTCTTTTTTTTAATTGAATTTTCATGTTTCCTTTGAAAATTTGACAATCCCCCACCCCTTGATTTTTTTGAAGTAAGGGGTGGGTATCACAAAAATTCTTTCATTTCATGAATCTTGAAAGTCTTATATGAAACTTTGGCTTTACTACCCCCTGCATTTTACCGGTATCCCCAAAATTCTTACATGTCAAGAATTTCACAAGTCTTATAAGAAATTTTGGTGAGACCCCCATGAATTTTATTGAAGTAAGGGACAGGTATCACCAAAAATTTTTCACCAAAATATTTACAAGTCAAAAAAATTCTATATCTGTTTTAAAAAATTGACAATACTCTCCCCTGCATTTTGTTGAAGAAAGGGGTGGGTATCACCAAAATTTTTCTAAGTCATCAACTTCACATGTCAGATTTGAAAATTTGACAATACCACCCCCTGCATTTTATTGAAGTAAGGGCTGGAAGTCATCTAAATTTAATATAATTACATAAATTATTAAATAAATATCTAATATATATCAACTTCCCTAGTTTAAAGTAATGACAATTCCTCAAGCCAAAATGCAGATCAAATCTAGAAACAAAAGTTTGGGACTTTCCACAGGTATAGGCTAGAGGAACCCCATGAACCAAATAAATGTTATCATGATTACCTGTTATACAACCAAAGGTCGTTGGATCATCACTTTACTTGAGCAAATTGATATATAAAAAATATTTATTAAAAATTTATGAAAAAATATAAAATTTTTGATGACAACTCTAATCCCCATACTTTTTGGATCTAGATAAAGTTATTTTAAATCGATTAACTTTACCTTCTTTCTTTACCTTGTTGATTCTTTGAATCAACTTATGACTGGTTTGAAATGAGCAACCAAAATGTGTTAAATCTTGACAGGATTCCAAACCAGGAGGAGCTTTGGTCGTTTGATGATTATCCTTAGAAGAATTTCAAATAGTTTTGATGATACCATTTCCCAAACCAAAATAAATGATGCACTGATGGTCTGGAAAATATAAACCGTGTCCTTTGATTTTAGCTGGAGATGGTATTGGTTGGCCAGTTATCAGATTGATATATGAGAATATACCAAAATTAAGAAAATTGGCATCATTCCTATTGATATGAATCCTATTGTGGAATCCAGAATGAGTGATAATAAAATTATAAAATAAAAGATATTCGTGGCTGATATCTTCCCATTTGGAGTCACACCAATTTGGTATTCCAAATTTGGTTGCAAGTTCATGATTTTCTTCAAATGCTTTATTACAGAGCTTTTTGAGTTGAAGAGCAAGAAAAGAGTTAAAGGAAGGTAGAGTGTCCCATAAGCCGAAATCTTCATCTTTTTGAGCTTTAGTGATATTCTTGAGCAATGAATATATGCCTATATAAATGAAATAAGTGAAATGATATTAAGAATGAAAAAAAAATTATTAGACATACCAAGAGAATATCCTTTAACAAAACCAGGTCTCCAACCAAATCCAATCATGATACCACCCAACAAATTTGTATTCCTTATAGGTAATCAAACCAAAGCCATTTGATAAAGAGTTATGATAAGATCCAAAAGTTGATTAAAAGATTCATCTTTTACACCATCAAATGAATGAACTTCCAAAATGATTTGAGCCTTATAAGTAATAATAATAACTGCAACAACTCCATCATCTCCAAATTTGGTTAGATATTTGATATCTTCTGGTAATTTTTTCGGATATTAATTTTTTTCATCTACTTTAGTTTTATGAAAAAAAATATTTGGGATATGATGAAAATAACTTTCACAGAGAATTTTTTTTCAGATATCTTTTCTTCTTATGAGACTGATTATCTTTAATTTTTTTTGATGCTTTAGATGATGAATTTTTTTTTTCAGATATCTTTATTCTGAGGAGACTGATTATCATTAATTTTTTTTGATGTTTTAGAAGATGATTGTATTGAAGTTGATTTTGAAGAAGATGATAGAGACGATAAAGATGAAGATGATAAAGAGGATAAAGATGAAGATGATAGAGAAGTAAGGGGTGAATCTGAAGAAGAAGACATTTTTTTGATCTGAAAAAAATCTAAATGTCAAAAAAAAATTCAACACATATTTTCAAAAAAAAAACTCACGTAATAATATCTTTTAAAATAAAATTTAAAGCAACATTCTTTTGAAAAAAATAAAAAAAAATTTAAAAATTTTCAGTAAAAATTATTTCAAAAAAAAAATACAAAAGAAAACCTGAAGTTTGGTTATAAAAAACCTTCACAGAAAAGCCTGTCAAAATAATAAAAATAAAAAATAAAAATCTGTAAAAGAAAAATCAGAACAAATAAAATTAAAAAAAAACTAATTCAGTAAAATTATTTGTAAAAAAAATTAAAAATTAATATCTAAACCTTTTTTGTTTTGTAATTTACAGGGAAAGACCTTAACAGAATGTAATAGTTTTTTTTTTCTAAAATTCTGCCAAAAAAAAAATTACATTTTAGTATGTTTTTTAAAAAATAGGTAACCACTCTTTAACTCCCATAACAGTCCCCTTTCCCCCCTTTCTTTCTCTGAAATCACCTCTAAAATCCCTCCCTCAAATCCTCTCCTTGCCTGTCTCAAAATCCCCCCTTAGTTACCTTGGAGTGGAAGGGGGTGAGGGGACCTAAAAGGGGGGAAGGGAGGTTTTGAGACGGGTAAAGAGAGGAGAAGGGGGGAGAGTTGAGGCACCTAAAGAGAGGGGAAGGGGGGGTGATGAGGCGCCTAAAGAGAGGGGAAGGGGGGTCATGAGGCACCTAAAGAGGGGGGAAAGGGAGGATTTGGGACAGGCAAGGAGGGTGAAATAAGGGGGACTTGAGGAAGGTAAAGAGAGGGGAGAAGGAGTGACTTGAGGCAGGTAAAGAGAGAGGAAAAGGGGTGAAATGAGGCAGCTAAAGAGAGTGAAGGAGAGAAAAAAAAAGAAAAAAAAAGAGAAAAAAGAGAAAAAAAAAAGTTATTCTAACCTTGAAAATAAAAAAAAGGACTTACAAAAAAACAAAAAAAACAAAAACAAAAAAAAGCTAAATGAAAAAAATCATGATTAGCAAATAAAAAACAAGAAAAAAGAAAAAAAAAGACTTACCTGGTGAGATGAGTTGAGAAAATAAAAGTAATGAAAATATTTGAGTGATGTTTGAGGAGAGGATGAAAAGGATATGAGTGATGAATGAAAAAAAAATCACTGAAAAAATATGCGATTTCATGCTGAGCTGGTGAAAGAAAACCAATGAGCCATCCAAAAAAAAGATACTCACCGTAAACTCCAAAAAAAAAAATGAATATGCAACAAACCAAAATACCAAACCAAGTGAATGAATTACACAAAGAGGAAATTTGGAGAGTAAAAAAATAATTTAAAAGGGTGGTGAAGAGAAATGTTGGAGAGCAATAGGCATAATGACAGAGCATATGCTGGTTGAATGAATGTTTTGTGATTCAAGGGAGGGGAGAGCCGGTGCTGGTTCAGGATCCTCTTCTTCATAAATATCATTCCACTCATCCTTTAAATCAGCTAGGATATTGTGAAGTATAATGCAAGTCATGATCCAATGATTTGCAGTTTTGATCTCCAATTTTTTTTGAAATTCACCACAGAAAATTTGGGGGGGTATTGCTAGCAATACCCCTCATTTAAAAATGTTGGGAAGTGGTTGGAAAGCTGTTGGAAGGCTGTTGGGAGTTCATTGTGAAACCAGATTTAAATTAATTGGACAAAGATTTGGTAATCAGTTAGACCTAGGTTCAACCAAACTCAATCACAGGTTTCTTGGAGCTTGGTGATTACTTTGATTTTGAGCTGAGCACAGATTGAGCAAAGCTTGAACATATCACTTAACATATCATAATATTCACTTTCCCATCTTGTGGAAAGCAAAATTTGATATTCGTTCTAAGAATATCTACATATATTTTCTTGCCAAGTTGGTAACAGAAGGTTAAACTGTAGTATCTCAATTATTACACTAGACTACATAGATATTTGATAAAACATACAATTCAAATCAATTTTAATATTATTGAGATCACCATAAGTGTCTTTCCAAAGACTTACAAAAAGTATGTTAGTATCAAGATATCGTTCTAGGTAGTAGTTTCAATTTGGATTTTGAACTGACATCTAAAGCATTTTACTATTAGACAGAAACATAAATAAGTGTAATAAGAGTGAAATTATTCTATTTTGTGATTATAATGTAACAATAATGCACATTTTTATTGAGAAAATTTTTCTTCCTCCACAAACCAAAATTTACTCTATAGGCTCAAGATTTATTTTTAAGACATATTATTCATTCCAGTTATCATTGATTTACTTCCAATATTTATTAAAAAGATAATAATAATACATGTGAAAGAATTATGAGCTTAGCATAGCATATGCTAAAAAGTTATTTTGTCGTTTTATTCAAAACTGATTCTTCATTTTTTGCTTCAATTCATCTTTTAACAACCACTATCTTCAGATACTATTCTTACTTAATATGTCAAGTCTCAGATGTGTTGGACAGTTCTCAATAACAATCGATCAAATTTATATGAATGTAATTTCAAGATTTCAAAATTCACCGACCCCCACAATTTTACAGCGAGGCCATTCGAATGTTCATATTTTTGGACTATTTGAAGAAAGAAAACCAACCCTTGTTGGTAATCTTTCTCAAGTGCAGAGTCAGCACATTGGACCACTATTGGGTGACATTGGCTCTGGATCTCACCATTTAAACCAAAGAAGTGCCTTGAATCCTATGAAGCCTTTCTATTTTCATGCTTACTTGGTTCCAGTTTTTGGTAATCAGTATCAACTTTGGGGATGCCTCTTTTCTTCAAGTACACTAATCAGTCTTGCTAAAGAAGCATTTTCTTCTGCACAAATCGATTTATGTCCAATCCTGAACTACGACTCCACTATCTTTTTTAATATCCCGCATGTAATTTTTGAAGGCTCTTTCCAAATATCTCAGAGTACTCAAGATTGGAAAGCTGATCAACTTATCCGAGGAATCAAAACAGTTCTCAAAACACATCAACTTCAAGCAATAAATTTTATGATTGACAATGAACGAATGTTAAAGGAAAAGTTGGATATCATGTGGAGGCACCAGGACAACCATTGGCTTAGAACTGGATTCGATGACTATAAAGATCAGTTTCCTAACAATCAATTGCCGCCTGAAGGAAACGGGTCAATACTTGCTGATGATATGGGTTTGGGAAAGACACTTTCAACTCTTTCTCTTATAAGTGCAACTCAAGGTGAAGCAAGACAATTCCAGGTATCAGAAAATCAAGAAGGTATTAATCGGAGTTCAGCCACACTGATTATATGCCCCCTGGCAACACTATCGAATTGGATCAATGAAATAAGTGTGCACTTTGAAGATAATGCACTTCCTTTCAAGGTTCTTTATGGGAAGGATTGTCAAAATACTAATGTCAATGAGCTACAGGACACTGCTATTGTTTTAACAACCTATGAAATAGCTAGCCCAACGATGTCAAAAAATCAAAGCCAAAAAAGATACCGGTGACTCAAATGCTCTTTTGGTATAGAGTTGTTTTAGATGAAGCTCAGTTAGTGCCCATTTCTATATCTAAAACTTAAAACTTAATTTTTATAATCAATTTTTATAAATATTCTTTTAGTTACATTAAAAATCCTTACTCGCAGAGGGCTCAAACAATATTTGACTTGGAATCCCAACACCGACTATGCTTGACTGGAACTCCACTTCAGAACAGGCCCACTGACCTTCAAAGTCTCATATTTTTTCTTAGAATCGAAAAGTGGCAAGAATACTGGTTATGGAAGAATTTCCTTTTTCCAGGTTTGCAAAAAGGAAAGGCTAATTCTATTAAATCAATCAATCACTTAATGAAAGTCATAAGCCTACGTAGAACAAAGGATGCAATTTTGTCTCTTCCAAAAAAGATTCAAAGGGGGATATCGGTTCAATTAGCAGATCCATGGAGGTCTAAACTTGATGTGCTTCAAGAAGGATTCACTGAGCGATATGGGCCCTCCAGAAGCACTGACTTCCCTTGGGACTCATCTGAGTTTCTAAGAGAGCTGATGATTTTAAGAAAATTCTGCAACCATCCAATCTACGAAAATCTGGATGAAACTCCAACTTTTGATTTCACCTGGCAGCATTCCGCAAAGATTTGACATCTTATAGGCCACTTAAAAAACTTTTTGTCTGGTGAAAGGGATATAAATTTTCCAAAAGCTGTTATATTCTCCAACTTTTCAGACTTTTTGCAGATGTAAGTGATTCTATAATGAATTGTTTTACAAAATTGTGTTGGCTTATTAAAAACAATTTTCTAATATTTCAAAATAGAATAAAAATGGCTTTAGATGACCACAATATTAGGTATACCCAGCTTACGGGTGAACTCAGCCGGACAAAGCGAGACAAAAATATGCATGAATTCCATTTTAATAAAAATTGCCAAGTTTTGGTTGGAACGATTCAGGCTGCAGGAGTGGGTATAGATCTCAGGTGTGCTCAAAATGTATATATAATGGTGAGCTCAATGTCTTTTATTTCATATTAAGAACAAAAATATTAAATTTTTTATATGTTCAATGTTGAAATAGGAGCCAAATTGGAATCCAGCAGTTGAGCAACAGGCTGTTGATCGGCTGTATAGAATGGGGCAGCAAAATGAAGTAAATGTTTTGAATTATTTTGTACAAGGAAGTATAGAATTCAGCATGTATAAGATTCAAAGGAAAAAAATGGAGCTAACAATGTAAGCCAAATTTCATTTCTATAAATTTTAATGATAATAGTAATCATTAAAATTATGTTTTTGTTTTCAAGGCTAAGTGTCCCAAACAGTGGAAATGAGGAGTATGAGTGTGCAAACCTATTATTAAGGGAGTTTGTCAATCACTCACATTAGAGGAAGAAAGAATTTCAAGGAGAGCAGGTAAATTTATGGGATTTTGAGGATTTAAAAGTCTGAGTTGTTGAGGATTTAGAGATGCAAGATATAAGGGAGAATAACAGTCATTCGGCAAACCCCGGGGGACATGAGAAGGATTAAGGTTAGGGGATAATGTTGAAACCAAACTGATTCTTTTGTACAAGGCCAAGTCCTTTAGCACACTGCCAGAGTAGGTTGAATTATCTCGAATATCAAAGTGTTGTTGGTCAAGATATTGTGCAACTTTAGAAAAATCTTCAGACCTCCATTGCATTAAGATACGTCTTAACAATCCATCATTATCAATTTCGGTGTCTGAACAACATTTGATGTTTGTGAAAAGGTTGTGATAAGTTTCACAATGTGGAAGTTGTTTAAGAAGTTTAGTTCGGTTAACTGAATTCTAAGAATCTTTGTTATTTGAAATAAAGGTCATAAATAAAAACGGTTGAAAAAAAAGGGATTTTCATACTTTTTTTTTATTCTATATTTATGCTTTCTCACTTTGATTATTTCTTGAGAGCTATGAGAATCCTTCCCAAGTCTTAATCTATCAGCATGACCTAAAAACCAACGGTGAAGAACTCCTATTTGATTTGAGAAGCTAATTTGAGTTGAGTCAATTGGATATGCAATCAAATTATTGGTTTTTAAGGCATTGTCCCAGTGTTTAATGAGAATATTTGCCAAAACCTGGTTCCATTTGTCAAACCAATCTAGGTTCCAAGCGAAAGTTGATCCTGGGAAACCACACATGCGAAGGTGCTCAATAAAAGATTCACGGAAAATTGGTGGAAACTTTTCTGAAACCGCTGAATTTGATTCTGGATGAGGTAGTTCAAAGGCAATGTTGCAAGAATTCATGTCGAATGATGAAAATCTGTCTAATTGCTCTTCAGTAGGGTTTTGTTTCCATCCATTTGATTCTGGTGACATATCCAAAAGTGAATGACAAAAATTGTGTATAGATCTACAAAAGTGAGAATTGAATGGAGGCAAAGTCTCATTAAAAATTCTATTAAGTGTTCTTGTGTTTGTGGGCAGGTTTCCATGAGGAAAGTAAGAGCTACTAGGGTTCATAAATAATTAGATTAAGAAAGTGTTCAATTAAATTAAACAAAGAGGAAGGATAAATTGTTGAGCTCCAAAACTTTATGATCAAAGTTGATTTAAGGAGAAATATCACAAAAATTAAGAATAAGAAATATTTCGACTTTATGGAATTATAATATGCATAAATTATATTTTTATATGCAACTTGAACTCAAAAGGAATGGTATAAAATAAAGAGAATGATTATGTGATAAAAGCAGACTCATTTAAGAAACGGATTTTTTTTTCTTTTCAAAAAATTCTTCCACAAAAATAATTTGTTAAATGTGAGGCTATGTTCATTTTTTGATTACCAAAAAATTATTTTTGGTCCAATATGATAGTAATACATATTCTTTTGAGTAATTTTTTTCAATCTGAATAAATAGACTAGAGTGTCACTTCATCACATTTATGTATGAAAAGTTATACAAGGTTTCAGCTTTTATGTAATTCTTTAAGGTTTACACTTTTGTAGCATCTATTATTTGAGTATTTTTGATTTTTTCTTTATAGAAAATTCTACCTAGTACAGACCAATTTTCAAATTGAAAGAAATATGTTTGTGATTGTTTTTTACAAAATATTAAACTTATTTTTGGGTTTAACTTTGATTTTTGGGGTAATTTTTTAAATAATTATGTTAAAAATATGGATTACTTTTCTTATAGTCCATAACTAAGAATTTTTATCAAAATCAAATAATTATAGGGTAGTTAGATATAACTCAGAAGGCATTTGATAGAAAAATAATTAAGATGCTTGTGCGTACAACAGAATTTTTTCTATGATAGAAAATATTCTGATAAACATGCATGCATTGTTGTACAAATGCAGAGAGTATACAGAATACAAATAAAGTAGACTGCATAACTTTAAATTAATATATAATTTATCTGATTAAAAATTAAACATTTAAACTTAAATAATTTCAACACATATTCCATCATATTCTTTTGATAAAAAAATGTAGCTTATATTAGCTAGTGCCTTTCAAAAAAAGGAATACCTTCAATCGGTAACTTCGAATAGCTAACTTATTCCTACAATTATCACAATTACAATGCCTCCATTTTTTCATGTATGTCAATGTCAAGATCTTGGATGTGTCAATAGAAAGTATCTAACTTCTTCTGGGTCCTTTGAAGTTGGTATGGTTTTCAAAAGCTCTAATTCTTATGCAAAACATCAAGAGGAAAGAAATAGGAAGGCCCAGATGGTTATTTCTTCCAACAATCCACTTAACATTGGAAGTTCCCGCTCCACAGAAACAGTAAGCTGTATATCTATAGTTCAATGTGAGAATTAAAGTCTTTATGATGTTTCAATGATTTATTACATAGGGGCAGTTGCTATTGGGGGCAGAAGTATCTTCAACAGTCTCTAGAAACTCAAATCTTGGGGAACGGTATAGCCAAATAATTATGTGGCAGGCAGCAAAGCTTTCTCTGATTCATCATTTGAGCAAAGAAGGTTGTACTCAATTTTCGGATGAAGAAATTAAGAAGCTCAAACTTCTAGGTGATAGTGGAATACTGGATTCTGATAGCATTGTCCGCCTGGTCCCACGCTCAATAGATACAGTTTTTAGTCGATTAAAGCTCAATCAATCATTTTTCACTAAAACATGCTGTCCTAAATGCTTTGCTCTTTATGAGTATAACTCTGAATCTCAACCATCTATACTATGTTGCAATCAACCGTTTCTTTCATCATCAAAGCGCTATTTAAAAATGTTTGGAGCAGGACAAATTGCAGTTAAATGTGATGAAAGGCTGTATTTGATGGAGGAACATCAAGAACATGTAAAATACTTATCTCTTAAAACATTTCATCACCATTCTTTTATCGACTGGCTTAAGGAAAAGATCAAACTGTTCAAATTTGAGCTTCTGATTGAGAAGAAAACCCCTGTGGCAGAACGTGTAGAGTGTGATTTGATGAAGGATGTTTGTGATGGTTCAATTTGGAAAAACTTTCCCATAACCACTCCAGCTCTGGATAGCAATGATGATGAATATACGATAACTTCAGGCAACTTAATGTTTACTTTATATGTCGACTGGTTTAGGCCTGGTGGCAATAGGATTGGAGGTCATCAGAAGTCTGTAGGCAATATTATGATGGTGTGTATGAACCTACCTCAAGAAGATAGATACAAAATGGAAAATCTTTTTTTGTATTCTATTATACCCGGACCAACAGAACCCACAAGTGAACAGCTTAATCAGCTTCTAAAACCACTGGTTAATGATCTACAAACTCTATGGGATGGTATATTGATTGAAAAGACACATCTTTATCCACAAGGCCGGAAATTAAGAGTTGCATTGTTCTCTTTGATAGGTGACATTCCTGCAATACGAAAATTGGCTGGCTTTTCGAGTCACTCTGAAAAAATGTTCTGCTCTTTCTGTAATATCTCTAAAGATGAAATTAGTGAAAAGAATGTGGGAAATTTTTCATTACGGAATCATGAGGATCATATGTGCTGGGCAACAAAGTGGAAAAATTCTAAGTCACATTGGGAGCGTGTATCAATTGTTCAAAATCATGGGGTACGATGGAGTGAGCTGAATAACCTTGAATATTGGCGTCCAACTGAATATTGCTCAATTGATGTTATGCATTCACATATGCTTGGCAACCTAAAAGATCACAGTTTAAGCTATTTTCAAATCCAAAATGCAGCAAAAGATCTAGAAAGAAAGCTGGAAAAGGATAAAAATTGGCATGTAAGAGAAGAAGATGATGATTTCTTTTCTGATACTTTACTGCACAAACATTCGAAAAAACGTAGAAGTAGCTTAAGCACCACGAATAATGATGATGATGATACAGGACACACAAGACAGCACAAGCGGCAAAGACATACGAGTTCAAGACAGTCATCAAGTCATCATGGACTAGATAATGAAGGATTGGGAACAAATCGATCAAGAAGCCAGAGTAGGTCATCCAGCTCCAAATTTATTCCTCCATATAGCGATGTGGCCTCAATACAGTCTCACAGCAGTGACAGTAGGAATTCATTGTATAACTTAAGGCAAAGAAGCATTAGCATATCACAGAGTGAAGGATCTCACTCATCAAATGAGACAGCTAGAGATGAAGAAAATAAAAGGAAAGGTAAGGAGAAAGAAAATGAAGGTAGTAGTAATCCACGAATCACAGCAGCAGAGCTACAGGTTGTATGGAAGATGATTGATCAAGTAAGAAGACCTTCCTGGCTAACACGAGTTCCAAAATCAGTAGGATCTAAAAAGGCAGGATCCCTCAAGGCAGCAGAATGGCACATGCTGTATACTCTCTACTTCCCTTTGTCACTTATACCCCTTTGGTTTGAAAAATTTAAAGAATCTGAATCTTCAGCTTCCTCAGCTGATAAACCAAGAGAATATTATCTTCTCAAGTCACTTGTAACATTATGCTCAATCACCAATTTTTTGACATTAAAAATATACAGACTAATGAGCTTAAAGATCTAGATCAATTTCTGTTAGAGTATTGTGAGTGCCTTGAAGAGGGTTGGAAGAATATTAATGCAAAGCCAAATCTGCATATCACTCAACATTATCCTGAAATGATAAAGCGTCTTGGTCCACCATCAGGTACAGCTACTTGGTCTGGAGAGCGGGTGAATCATATATTATCTGAAATTCCAAACAATCACCATCCACGTATGTAATGTTTGTAAGCAATGATTTAAAAACTCAGCTGTGCTAATTTATTAATATTTACCACATGAGAGATACCGCTAACAATGCTCAAACATTGGTATCGGAAGTCTAGGGTATTAGATCTTGGTGAAGCTGAAGATAATGATCAATGTGAAACTAAAAAAATCCATATTGATCTCGATAAACAAAACAAATGGATCCATCTAAGTATGGCATTATTTACTAAATGGGTAAGGGCACGAATGGGAAAAGAAACTTCAAGACGGGCTTTGACACCATCAGAGAAAAGTGGGGATCGGGTAGTTGAAAATGTAGCAAGCATATTGATACATGGAAAGAGGTTTACTAGTTACCATCGACACATTGCTAATTCAACAATTGAATTCTACTATGGAAAAGATAGCCAGTTTGGGCAAATTGATGATCTTTTCAGATCAAAGGAAGAGATTGATCAAATATATTTAATAGTAAGTCCTTTCAAAGAGCTCCGTCCAGAAGAAACATCAAAGGATCCCTATGAGCTTTTCCCACAAGTGCATTGTCGGTTAGTAAGAGTAGCCAAAGCAACTCAAATTGTGATTAAGAAAGATGCGATAATTGGACATGCAGCTACTGTCGAGCACAAAAAAGGAATGTTTGGAATCAAAGACGAGGTTGTCACTGCCATTGGACTGCAGACAGTAGTGAGTGAAAAAATTAATCAAATTTATTTTCTGTTGACTAACATCTTTGTGTTAATTTGGGATCGGGGAAATTTGTAGGATTGGTGATATTTGTAAATTGTGAAAGAAATAATTCAATGCTCAATTAAAAAATGCAATGCATCCAACTTACCTTATCATAAACCAGTGAACAATTACTTTGGTTGCTTTTATTGCGAGAGAACCCATGCTTTCAATGAGTCATTTTTATCTTAAATGTAAGAATGAAAGAAATAAAATCATGATAATGAGAAATATGATAAAATTTTTACTTAATGAATGATCTTCTTGCTCATTCATCTACTATAAATAGTTTGACCTTCCAACTTTAGCTGATAGCTATATATTATTCACTTTATTTTTCGACAAGAGAACATACACGTTTACAAGACTATATACATAGTATCTTTTTTTACTTTAGCTTTGATAGGTATAAATTTTAACAACTGATTATTTTTATTTTATTTTATTTTATTACAGTTCATTATGGATGATAATTTTGAAGGGATGTCTGTTGACCCAACCGATTCTGATTGTTTTCCGCCTCAACATACTAATACTGGAAATACTCCTCCACCTCCAGATGCATCTCAATCTGTACCACCTAATCCCAATCCAGGCCAAGAGTCTCATTCAGAACCGAGAAATTTTAATCCCAATCATCCTTCTGCTTCTGAAAGTGCTGATCAGCAAGCTGATCAGCTAGGAAGAGATTGGGCTAGTGAAGTATTGAGGGAATTTTTCGGAGACCAATCATCATCTGCTCAGCCTAACCAAGGAGCAAGCACAAGTGGAGCAGGTAAGTCAAATTTGTAGTGTATTCTTTTATTGAAAAATAACCAAATTAATTAACTTATTTGAATTGTTAGTGAATCCCTCAATCATTATGGGTATCAGTGATTACCACAGACTCAATTCAGCAGAGTCTCATGAGCGAGAACGGGGGTTAAGGGCTGTAAGAGGCTTAGTTAGAAGGAATGATGTTCCCAGGAGCTCGGACAGTCTAAATAGAAATATTTACCACTTTCTGAAGTATTGTCTTGGGGGACCAACACAAATATCAAAATATCCTGCGAGCCCAACACCTTTGGAGATTGAAAATTGGAAAGATTGGAGCCAATTCAAACTAAAAACCATTCAAACTGTCCTAACCCAAGTCCAATCTTCTAACCGTGCCAATTCTGCAGCTGATCGACAATTTCTGATAACCAATTCTATAGCCTTCTTGCGATCCAAAATTCGACTACCCGAATTTTTTCCAGCACCTGAGCCTCGAGGACTAAAAGGAGGAGCACCGATCCCACTTTCTGTCAAAAGAAACTTAGAGCGTGAATTGCAAGAAAAAGGTTTTCGGAAATTCGCGTTTGATTGGACTTGCCGTGATTTTTCAGAATCAACTTGGAATCAAGTCATGGGAAGCATAGTATGCGACCACTGTACCAGATGGCTCACCACCTTGAATACAATCGATCAGTCAAAGCTTCAGTTCACTCAATGTGTTATTGAGAAATGAGTAGTTAATAAGGGGAAGGAGATGATAAGGTTGTTTGGGCAAGAAGAGGAAAGGGTAGCAAGAGAAAAGATTGAAAAGAGGGCAAGGGCACAAGTAAAACGTTATCGGACCAAGGTAAGTTTTTTATTTTACTTTGCTTTTTGTTATTATGAAGCTGATTTAGTTGGAATTCAGATTGCTAGTGCACGCTACAAGTTAGCAAGAGATCTCTGCAGTGATGTGCCAGGTTTTGTTGTGCTTTTTCATGATACTAGGTGCATCTCTGATATCGAGGAAGGCCCAGCACCAGCCCCAACTGCACCTATCCGAGCTATTCCTGGATGGCGAAATCCTGAACTCAATGATTTGTTTAAAAAAATGGATAAGATGACAAAGGACTTAGCCCATACACCAGCTCAAAAAAAATCAGCATTAAAAACATATTCACGGTCATCAGAAAGGACAGTTGCACAAAATGGTATATTCAATGTTCCCAAATACCTCCCCAAGAATTGCTATTCAGCAACATTTTTGCAAGGATTATCTGTAAATGAACGTGAGTCACTTGGGGTTGGAGCTGATATTGATCTGGTAAAGATTCGGGAATCAATTAATAGAGCATCAACATCATCATAACTTAGGTATAACGGTGATCTTCTGTGTAATATAGCTATCTTATATTGAATTTTATGTATTCTGTTTTTTTTCAAAGCAGCTTGGTAAATGTTATAAAGTGATATTGAGAGAGAGTAACATTTTATTTAAGAAAAACAAATAATGTATGAGATATAAAAATGTATTTTCAACAAATTGATGGTCCATACCTCTTTATGTCACATTTATGTATCCATATTAATTTCAATCGAATTTAATGTTGACCAATACATAGTGAATACACGCTATGCCACTTATACTTGCCAGGCATTGCTACCATTAAATATGCCAGTATCAAAAATTAATTTCGATCGAAATTAATGAGCATGATAATCATGAATTTCTGGAGTCAACTGCTTATTTTTATGCATGGTGCCTTGCCAACATTAATTTCGATCGAAATTACTTTTGATACTGGCATATTGCATGGTGTCTATTCCTGGAAAGTGTAAGTGGCATAGTGTGTATTCATTACGTATTGGTCAACATTAATTTCAATAGAATTTAATATTGACATTTTCATATTGAACCCAAACCAGCAAACGACCCAAAAAATTCTTCATAAAACTGCTCATTAATTTCGATCGAAATTAGTGAGCACCATATACATATTGAATGGTAGTTATATCTGGTGTGTGTAAGTTGTAAAGCTTGTGTTCAATGTTTATTGGTCAACATTAATTTTGATTGAAATTAATATTAATGTGTAAATGATATTTACATGCTCAATATGCATTGTAATGTGTTTACTTAAGAATAGAGTGCCCTACTTTTCATCTTACATAAAAATGCTTGGTAGCATGTCAAATTCAATTTTTATTAAAATTAATGTTGACATGTTACCATACATAACAGTAAGCAACTGACTGAATAAATTGATGATAATCATGAACCTTAATTTCAATCGAAATTAATGTTGCCAAGTGCAGATTGAAAAAAAGCTATGCCACTTACACTAGCCAGGCATATTTACTATTTATTATGTATTGGTCAACATTAATTTTTATAGAAATTAATATGGATATGTAAATTTTATATTTACCCTCAACATGTATAGTAAATTTCAATACTTAAAAATACTTGCCATCCTTTACATGTCATGCAAAAAAGCATTATATCATTTCAACATTAATTTTGATCAAAATTAATGTTGGAATGCCATTATGCATTGAAACAACTAACTGACTGAAAAAGTTCATGATCAAAATGCTCATTAATTTTGATCAAAATTAATGTTGACCAATACATATTGAATATAAGTAATCTCCACTTACTCAGACCAGATATAACTACCATTCAATATGTATATGGTCAGCCTTAATTTCGATCGAAATTAATGGAAAGTTTTATGAAGAATCTTCTGGGTTGTTTTCTGGCTTGGGTTCAATATGCAAATGTCAACATTAAATTCAATCGAAATTAATGTTGACCAATACATAATGAATACACACTATGCCACTTACACTTTCCAGGCATATATACATGCAATATGCCAGTATCAAAAGTAATTTCAATCGAAATTAATGTTGGCAAGGCACCATGCATAAAAATAAGCAGTTGACTCCAGAAATTCATGATTATCATGCTCATTAATTTCAATCGAAATTAATTTTTGATACTGGCATATTTAATGGTAGCTATGCCTGGCAAGTGTAAGTGGCATAGCATGTATTCATTATGTATTAGTCAACATTAATTTCGATTGAAATTAATATGGACATGGACTATGCATAAAATTCCTATAAGTATAGGTAAGCTAAGCAGTTAGATAAACTGGTTTGATCAAGTACACCATATAAAAATTGATGTTTTAATGCCTTGGTTAATTTCGATCAAAATTAATTTTAAGCCATGCATGTTGAATTTTATCTATGTCTGTGTAGTCCATGTGAAATGGCTTGTATTCAATATGCAGGGGTCTATATTAATTTCGATCAAAATTATGAGGTTCATTGCCTCATAAATTTGATGGTTTCTGTCAGTGTTTCATGCATGGTGCCATCTGATACTTGTTGATTCCTATCAAAATTAATTTCAACACCAATATATTGAATACAAACCATGGCACTTACAGTACTTGGTCATAGCTAAAATTCAATATGCTAGTCTCAAAATTAATTTCGATAGAAATTAATCAGGATCCATGAAGTTTATCAATAGTGTATGAGTTAAGTTTCAAGTCATATGTTTCATCATTTTCTTGCACCCATTTCTAGGTTATCTCAACAATTTTTTTCAAGTTTTATTATATTAATCAAAACTGTGGTAAGTTGTGAAAAATTAGCTAATCCAAATCTCAAATTGAATATTAATATTTTATTAATTTTGAATGTTGCTTAAGGTATTTCATTGGGTGATTCATAATAATATTTTATCAACTTAGTAGTCCTATAACTTTTGAAAAGTAACAATTTTGGTATAGTTAGGGACAACAATGCAATATCTTGTGCAGACTAAGATATATTGCAAAATAAAACTATTCAATTTTTTTTTTCCCTTAGTTGTATCCAAGTTTATCAAAGGTTTGGTCATGGTGCCCACACCCTAGCCTGACACTCCTCCTGTCACTTAAAAAACAAATTCTTATCTTAAATTCTAATGTTACCAATTTTATATTTATAATTCATTTCTTGTTTGATGAGGCATATCAGTATATATGTGAATCTCGCATTGTCATCTGAAATTAAATTTAACAAATATTCATAAAGGATTATCCTTTTTTTTCATATAATATACTAATTAAGTGTATCTCCATTGTTTAGGAGTAAATTCTAATTTAAAAAATTTTGTATTTACCCGTGGCAATTTGAATATGGGATATAAATTTGTTATTATTTGTTTTTCACACTAAAAGTCCCCAAAGAATTACTAGTATTTTCTGTTAGCTACATCAAATTTCGCTTCAATATAAACAGATTGTGATTTAGCATGTTACTCAGTTTACCCCACTATGAATAATACATGTTAAAAAAAGCTCAAATAATATAAAATCCCCCTCTTTATGTTTTCTGTTTCTTTCATCCTCACTTTAATTTTAATCTTATTCAATTTTTTATCCTATTAAAATATCAACTTCAATTTTCTAGAATAGAGTTTCTTATAATTATTCATCATATTACATCATAATTTTTTGATATCGAATACTTTTTTTTAATATTCATTAATCAATATGTCTAGTATACAAAATCCTACACCTCCACTTTGTATGTATATCATGTTCCTCTCTCTTAATTTATATATTTCACTTATGTTCTATATCTTTTTTTTTCAAAAATTTGATTTTCCAGCACCCAAATGTGTTTCATCCCACTCTCTGATTGATACTCGCTTTGAAGCTTTTGAGCTTGCACCATGTCTGCCACATGGCATGGCACCTAACCCTCCTGTACTTAGCAATGAGAGGCAGGAAATAACAAGAGTTCAGTATCACAATTTACTTGAATTGGCTAGAGATAAAACAGAAGAGCTTGTCAAGATCCTTAACAATAATCCTTCTCCTTCATATTTATCTAACCCTTGTAATGAATTACTCCAATATGTGAAAAGCCTTGAAAAATGTATGTTCATCACCTTTTTTGTCTCCTTTTAAATTAGTAGATAAGATTATTAATATTTTTTTTCTTCATATATATTTGTAGCTTATGAGGAGGGTATGATTCCTCCTGATGAAGTCATTGTCATTAGGGATGATGATGAGACAGATGAACCATCAGCTTCAACTCATGCTTCAACTTCTAAGGAAAATCTTGAAACACCTGTTATCCGCTCCAAGAAAAAGAGATTATCCCAAGGCTCCTCTTTTGTTCGACGTATTAAACTAGCTTCTGCTAATGAATTTTCTGATGTATCAAATAATAAATCTCAAAAAAAAAGCAAAGGTTTTGATAATGAGTATATTCTTGTTTCCTTTTTTTTATTGTTATTCTTTTATCTTTAAAATTCAATCATATATCTCTTTTATTGCTTACATATTGTACTTTTTATCTTTCTTTTGATATTTTGTACCAGAAACTCACCTGCTGTAGATTGTTCCATCCATAAACGCCCTCTCCCTGATGAAGATGATGAAAAGAGCAATGAAAATAGCAATGATCAACTATCAGAATATGAAGCTATGCTTGTTCATCAAAAAAAGCAAAGTTTAAAATCTTCTTCAAGACATGTTGATATGTTTGATAAAGATGATGATTCAAACAGCTCATCACCAAATTCCTTCATTTCTAAGAAGCAATACCCATCACCTCCTAAATTACCTACTTTGACCTCTTTGAAAGCTTCTCTACCAATGAAATCAACTCCAATCAAGATATCGAAAAAACCTCTAACTTATTCACCCTCAGTTCTAAAAGAATCTGATTTGCAGGAGGAATTCTGTAAAATTCATAATTTTTATAAAGGTAGAATCAGCACGGCAAAGGTCCTCAGGTCGTGGTTGGAAATTGTTACTCTCCTCGAATTACGCTCTTCTACTTCTTCCCAAGAACCCATGTCAAATATTCCAATGTTTACTTTTCATTGGGAAAAATCTTGTGGAGAAGATTGGCTTTCAAAACTTACTGAGTTATGTAAGTTACCATAATTTTTAGTCTTGACTTTTGTTCTTTTACTTATTTTTTTTTTCCTTTTGTAGCAAATATTTTTTTAGAGATTGATAGCTCACAGCTATGGGTACTCGATAATATTGATTTCAAAAAAATGGAAGATTTATGTGATCCTGATGCTTTAAATACTGAAATTCTTTCCTCAACAAAGAAAACGGATCACCCTGAATCCAATCTTATCCGAATGCTCATGAGATTAATGATCCCAAGTGACCACTGCCGTTCTTCATGGGTATCTCTTATATCATCTTCACTTTATCTGACCGCACATGAATTCAGCCAGCTTCCATCACATCAAAACATTAACTCAGATTGTCCAATTGAATGTGGTCTTCAGCTTCTAGCTCACCTTTCAAATCTGAAGAGTCCAATTTCTGATGGCTTAGAAGTTGGTCCCACTGCACTTCAAACCTGTGATATATCAATGTCAACTCTTCTTCAAATCAGCAATATTATCATTGATATAATTATGTCAATTATCATTCTTGAATCAAAATATTGTGCTGCAACAATATCAAGTGGCAAGACTAGTGAAGCTCAACAATCAAGTGAGAAAAACGAAAATACTGAACTGACTATAATGAGAGAGAAACAAAAGGCTGCACTAAACAAAATAAATTCTGAATACTCCCACCACCGATATCAATCTTTCACATTCTATATAATTGATGGTGTCCGTGGTTTATTTCTGAGCTCTCAAGATCATAGATTGGCTTCAGCAGCTGATTGCTTGGAGGTAATATCAGAAGTTAAGTTTCTTAATTTACATGAAAAAAAAAATCATTTGATGGAAGAAATAATTTGGAAAAATTTAAATAACTATATTTTAACATTAATAAAACCTTTTATAGGCAAGTGTGATCCATTTCCTTTAAAATTTGATACCCCAAGTCCTCCGGGAATTGCTAGGGCTATTTCTGCAGATTTTCTTAATCACTGGAGCTCCATTCAGCCAGTATCACCTTTTTTTGCTAAACATAGCCTTTCAATAAATTAATATTCCAACATGTAAATAGATAAAGTTCTGTCTATATGATATATCTTGTATAATTCAAGTTATTTTCCTTCAAATATGTCAAAAATGTGACCATCTTTGAAATTTATTAAGTAACCTTTGACATGATTTTCTAAATTAATTATTAAAAAAAATTATTGTAAGTCCAGCAATAACAAAGATTTTAAAATCTACTTATATGATTTCAAATACTTGTATTAAATTCTTAAATATTTTATTGTTTATATAAAAATATGATAACTGCTCTAGTTTTGTTACTTTACCTTTAATATTATATAATCTATTAATTATTACAAATATTTTCGTTGATTGTAACATTTTTAATCAGAAGTAGAACAATTTAAATAATTAAATGAGTACATTCTTAAAAAAATACAATTTAATCTATTATTGATTCAAAATTCTTTCTTCAACTCTTTATTATTACCTTTTTTATTAATAAGCCTGTTTGACCTAAAATACTATACAGTTAATTTGGTAGCATTAAAAGCACATTTTTATGGCTAATATATTTCAAATTCTTTATTATAGTTTTTTTTATTTTAGAACCTTTGCTACCAATTTAATAAAAATGACATTTAAAGATTTCACAACTTATATATTTCCTCAAAAGTAAATCAAATTTTCTTATAATATTATGAAAAAAAATTATTTTATTTCACAAATAAAAAAAATAGATAATACTATAATTATCAAAACTGAAAATGTTACAGCTACTCCCAGTATTTATCATGTTTAAATTTGCATTAAGTTGTGTATATATAATATAAATTTTTAATATTTATATATCTAGATTTTTTAGATTTGTCTTAACATTAGATAAATAATACTTTGCTGATTCTATTTCTTCCTCTATTAAGTCATCTCTTTTCAAAAAAACTCTCAAAGCACTAATCAAATATTCTAACCTAAATTTTTCTTTTATAATTTCTAAGTATTCTGAAATATCAATATCAAAAACATTAAGCTTTTCTATAGCATGAAAAAGTCTAGTGCTGATTTGAATAGAAGAACCTATCCTAGTGAAGCCAGGAATTTCATGACATCTTGAGGTAAAATGCCTTAGTTGATTGGCAGGCCATAATGTCACTGTTATTCCATTAGTTGCTTCAAAGTTGATTTTACTTCGAATTTTGGGAAACATAAGTTCTCCACCTATTTGTCGTGGTTGGGTCTTATCATACTTCATATGAATGGTGTTTTTTTCTGTATCTTTACGAAAAAATATTCCTAAAGTATACTCACTTGCATCCTTATCGAGATGAACCTCATTAGAGAACCCATTACCATTCCCTCCAGATGTCCAAGTTAAATTACTAGCAAACGGTACACCCTCTTCTTCACTAGAAACTTTTGAAAATCCAGGAATACCAAGTTTTGTGCAAAGATTAGTTGCCTCATTGTACTTTACATATGATATTTTTTTAAAAAAATATTCAAAGTACATTGCAATCCTCTTCATTCGTTTTTTATATTCATCCGTTTTTACAATATCATCAGTGTATTCATCTGCAAGGAAAAGCATTCAAAAATTCAGTATTTAAATTAAAAAAAGTGATACTTACGAATATGTAAAGATTTCTTTCTATCTAAAATAAAGCCACCACCAAACATTTTTCCAAAACCACCAGCTCTTTGATGATAACCATTATTTTTAATTTCATGTTCGCAGTAAGAAAGATCCTTAATGCATCGCACCGTAGCTTCTAACATATCTAGTTCTTTGAGCTCATGAATTTCAAAAGTCTGCACAAGAACATTAGGTATTAAGACACCTTTTGGTTTATAAATACTACATCCAGGAAAAAAATTGTAATAATTATTGCAATCTGTCATTTTATTTGCATAAGATCGTGCATAGAAATGTGGCTTCTTCCCGTTTGTATCCATTCCAAGAGCGTTTACAAGTTTCATTCCAGTAGCAATGTCTTTCGCCCACCTATTGTTAGAGTTCTTCCCTGGCCGTTTTTTTTTTCAAATCGTTACTCATTGATGGTTCAATCCTAAGAGAATTCAATTTGATTTAAAATAGAAAAAAATCAAAAATTAGAAAATAGTAACATAATTTCAATTATCAGTCAATGATACCTTTAACTTTATCATATCTTCAATATTAGAAATACAAAAGTTAGAATATCTACATATTAGTAAATTTATATACTTTTTCTTTATTTCAAACATTAAGAAAGCGTTTCAAAGGTATACTTTATTAAATTATACATATAAAGAGTATAGCTTTATCCTGTATGCATTCAGCAAGTACGAGATTTGGCTCTACACTTAATATTAATAATATAATGAAAGTATAACTCCAATACACTAGTAATATTAAAAAATTTACGGAATTATGATATCCACATATATAAAATGAAAAATATTGCTCTGATCAATATATTGACTTAGAAAGTTATACTTCAATAAATTATTAATTTTTAAATTGTAGCATTGTCCTGTATGCTTTCAGCAAGTACGAGACTTTGAAACAACTTAAAAATCAATAAATTAAAGGTAAAGTACAAACAATCTAATTATTATTATGAAAAGCAAAACATTATCCTGTATGCTTTCAGCAAGTACGAGATGATGTTTTACTTTTCATATTAATAATATAATGGTTGAGAAAGTATTAAAGAAATATAGAAAAATGATAAGCAAAACATGAACTTACATGTCTATAAAATCTTCTTCCATTTGTAGCTGATTGATCAAAATTAATTATAAAGTTTATTTTATAATCACTGTTTTAAAAAATAAATGGTTAGATAAATAAATTGAACATTTTTGATAAGGAATAAAGAAAAGTAAATTGACAAACAAATAAAAAAACTTTAAGTTAACTGAAAAAGAATTATTTTATAATGAATCGAAAGGGTACAGTAAAAGATACCATAAAAATAAATTCAGAATTAGAATCATTAGATTAACTTGTCAAAAGTGTAAAAAAGTGTAACAAACCAAAATGATATGAAATGCAATAGCAAGAAAAATTTGCTTACCGGTAATCAGATAAGGTCAAGAAAGTAGTACCAATAATTCAAAATGATAAAGCAAAAATATGATTGATAATTTTTGAAAAAGGTAAGTGAGAAAGAGAAAGGAAAAATAAATTGGGTGGCAAACAGATGTATATATCATGAATTTTCACTGATCACATTTTCAAAAAAATGCAGCTCTCCAAGTCATATGATAAACTTCATCTAAATTCCAAGAATGATGTTGCCAAGGCACTGTACACAGCATGATCATTTTTTCCTATGCATATACTAATTCCAGCTAGAATTTACTTGGCTGCATGTTGTACAGATGCACATTTGTGGAACACTGAATTTCACATCTAAAAAAAATTGACGCCACATAATTCTAGCTACCATGTTTCACGTAGCTAAAAAACATACACTCATCACATTTAAATTTACATTGCGCCAAAATTAATTCATTTTTGAATTTTTTTAAAGGAAACTATAATGTGCACCACCTATTTCTAAAATATGAACCTCCGCACCATATTAAATTGGGAGACTTTTAATTATGCAATTTTTTTGCCGTGACCTTTTTCCTGATCTTACTTGGTTCAAAATATTGAAACATGGCCAATGTTGATGAAAGAAACATTTGATTTTGTTTCTATGTGTAACAATGGAAGGCTGTTTCTTACTGACTGAAGAGTGTTGTATATTTTATTTGAACAAATTTTTATTTTTTTATGTATTTTATTTAAAAAATTTACTTTTTATTGCAGCCAGATTTATACTGGCTGCTTTTTAGAAACCTTAATTTATGACCCAAGCCTTTGAAATTGGCTTGGGTCCCTTACATTGCAATTTAGTACTTCCAGCCAGGTTTCCCCTGGCTGGAAGTGTCTCTTTCAAGCAATCGAAGTCGCTAAAAGCGACTTCGATTGCTTGCTGTAATGTTTGCCACCCTCCCAGCTAATTTACTAGGCTGGGAGGTGGCCAAAGCAGTGTGCAACGCGCGTTGCACAATCGCTACCATATTTCATGCAGCTGATATCAAGTCAGCTGCATGAGATATGCGCAGCATGTGCAATGCGCGCTGCATGCAGCAGAAACGCGCGTTGCATGCAGCCTGCATTGCTGCTGCATGCAACGCGCATTTCTGCTGCATGCAATGGGCATTACTTGCAGCAGCGATGCGTGATGCATGTGCTGCATGCAGTGCATTGCACAGCCAGTTTTTTTCTGGCTGTGCAATGCACACAGAGAAACCAAAGTCCCTGCAAGGGACTTTGGTCTCTAAAATGGAAGCGACTTTCCCTACCAGGTGCAATCTGGTGGGAAAGTGAGAGAAACGTTAGACCGAAGTTGTTTGAAAGCAACTTCGGTCTTAAAAACATTAAAAATCATAAAAAAAAATGAGAAATGTAGAAAAAAAAAAAATTAAAAATTAAAATGTGAGTATAAGAAAAAAAATAAGTTCTAGTGATACCAAAAATCCAAGCCAATTTCATTTGGCTTGGTTATTTAATAATTATTTTTTAATACATTAAATTTAAAATTCAAACACCATAAAATATATGAATTTTTTTTATATGAATATTATAAATTTAATCTACCTCTTTCTCATAATTATATTTATAATTTTGTTTTTTTAATTTTTGACATTTAAGTTTATTTTTTGGAAATACAAAATTAAATTTTCAACTAAATTTTTTAGTAAGGTAAAATAAATTATAAATTTGACATTTTGTAATTGAATAATGAAAAAAATTTTAAATTTATTTAAAAAATATTTTTGTTAGAAGAATACAAATATTTTAAGGGTAGAAATATGGTGCAAATTGTAAGTAAAAAAAATTATATTTTTTTTTGTGAGGGGTTATTTCTATTTTTAAAAATATTTTTCAAAAAAATTCATTAAATACTGAATTAAATTACTTTGAAACTCAAATTTTTTGTAAAATAATTAAAAATGAAATAATAATATTGTTGTATTTGATATAAAATTTGAATTGGTAATATTAATGTCTCTTTAAGTAAATTTAAAAATCATTTAAAAAGACCATGTTGATAAGTACTTCATTTTTGATATACAATGGTTATATATATATCTTATATATATTTCTTGAGTGTTATTTTTATATACATTCAATAAAATTTGTAATATAAAATGCCATTTAATAATTAATTAATGTTCAACTTAGTTATAACAACTTCATATTTAATACCAGCCACTAGTATTTACTTTTTAATTTAAAACTCCAATATAATATGAGAGTATCCTTATTTTGTCTGTATGTAATGAACAACAATAACAGACCATAAATGAGTGGGTAGTTAATTACAATATAAAGTTGAAGAATAACCTATAAGAAATGATAAGTTTATCAAAAAGAGTACATTAAAAAAATATACTTTTGAATTTTTTTTGATATAATTTGGGTAGTTAAATGAAAATTTAAATTATCAGACATCAAAATGGATAAAATCTAAAAGTAGTGTTTATATAATAAGCCTCATATAAAAAAAGGATAAAAAATCTACTATGTAACTAAATTATTAAATATTAAGGTATTATTAAAATTATTGAAAAACTTATTTTACAGTTATAATGAAATCTAAATGTGAAAATAATGGTGGGATAATAGTAAGACTATGTGGAAACACTTTAATTTATACATACTTTCAACTATGTTCAGATAAAAAAATTGTTAAAATTGTATAATAACATCTAGTTAATAGTGATGCAATTTTATTTAGATCAAGAATAAATTTTTCTGAGGAAAAACTAATTAAATTGAGATATGGCCATCTCCTTTCAAGAGATAGAATAATAATAAAAATTTAAAAAATTATAATAAGTATTCTTAATCACCATTTTTGAAAAGTCTCTAGTAAAATTCATTATAATATATCATTCATTGATTACATTATATGGAGTTTCATCTTGAAGTAGTGATGTGCAGCTTTGAACTTATGTTATGAAAAACAAAAAAGTTAAAAAATATATAGTTATACTAATGAAAAAGCCAAAAATAAAAATACTATTATAAATTAAAAAAATAAAACTACATAAATTTTATTCTGCTCTAATGATGGAAGGGTACTATGTATGAATTTCCACATGTTAAATCCAAACCTGCTTTAAGGCTAGTTTACAGGTAGAGCTATTAAGTTTCCTTAAATTCTAAAAATAACTTATGCATTTTACTAATTATTTTTTTCTTGTTTCTTTCCAAAGTTGTTAGAGTTGCTTAATTAATACTGTTATCTTGATTGTAAGATATATAATTTTTTTTGAATACATGATTTATTGTTTCAAAAATTATATTATAAATTTAAATCATTTATTTCATTTTCTAAAGCTTCATTGTCAAAGACACAACTCCATTTTCTATTACTTAACAAATATATAAAATGTGATAGTAAAATTTGAGGAATTTTCTTTTTGAGAGGGTCAAACTATATTGTGAAGATTTTTATCTAGAAATTCTTGTACTCTAAAACCAAATAATTTTCTCCCTTAAGTAAGCCATTTCAAAAATATGAGAATATAAACAAGAATATTAACTTATCTTATTTTAATTTTCTTTACTGAAAGTTTTAGTTCAATCCCTTTTTTTATATGACATTAGTATAAAAACATGGTTAAATGCTACTATATAATTAATTTTTATTATATATATATATATATATATATATATATATATGAAATATTTAGAACGTCATCCTTTTTTATTTACTTGAATAAATGGCTCAATTATAATACCCAACACTTATTAATGTTTCCCAAACTCAATAACAAATTTCTCATATGAAATATTAGCTTCTAATATAAGAAGTTTATCTATAGATGATATTCAACATGTGATTTTACTTTTTAGATTCAGCTAAAATTAAACAAAAGGAGAAATCATGCATATGTGTATAAATGGTAACCATATGTTACTTAGAGGATTGTGAAATTCACTCATCAGAATGGTTTAAGTATTAAAATAAATTGAGGTCATTATTTTCTAGTATTTGAAACTAATTAGGAAATTATTCTAAAAATATATTTTAATGTGTATCATGTTTAAAAAGTTGGAAATATGATTTTTGAAAATTGTGAGTTTCTTATGAGATACCAAGCTTTAGTTTACATTGTTTCAAGTAGAATAGAATTTTAGTATTAGAAATTGAAAGCAATGTACCATTATCAGATTTTAACTGTGTTCTACTTATAGAATGATTACATAACATTAAACATTATTTAAATCAAAAAGGTTTAAAAGATATTTAGAATTTTACCAAATTTCACCATTTATTAATCTTTGATTTGAAAACAAACTATGATGTACACTCACTAGAAATAAGCAATCCCAATTTTAACATAATTTATCAATCCAAAAATAATGAGTCAATTAACATGAAAATATATATTATTTCAAAACCAATTCTCTAGATTTAAAATATGATGCTTTAATGAAAAATTATTACAAAACTTTAATGCAATGAAGTCTCTTAAAAAATTCAAAAATAGAATATCAAAACAAGTAATTTCTGCAAAAAAAACTACTAACTATTGTAGATAAAGCATAAAAATAAGTCATATTTTTTAAAAAAATGATCTAACAATATTTATTTTTGTTAAAAAAATCAAAACATTGTTAAGTTTGCTTGTTATAATAATGTTAAAATCCACTAAACATTATCTAAAGGTGGTAAAATATGTTAAAAATAAGTTGAATTTTATGAGATAAAAATCAACAATTTTGTATCATTTCCTGTTGTGCTATGACTTTATTCCACCCTTTTTATCTGATTCTTCCAGTATTACTTTGCTATGATCACTAGTTTTCAAGTTAAAATTTACAAATGTTCATTATACTTGATAATATGAAAAATAACTCAAACTTTTATAACTACAAAATAAGATTTTGTAACTCCTTCTTTCAATCAATATTTGAAGAAATTTTAGTTTATTTGAGTAATGATTTTAAGAATAACAAAAAATTTGAAATTCACAAGGAATTATTTCCAGAGACTACAATTATTTACTTGTGTAATGCATGAGCTACTTATCAATGATGTAAAACATCAGAAAAGTAAGTTATAGTTATAAATCTACAGATTATACTGTTTCTGGTATATATATCTTCAATAAATCTTTTAAACTTATCTTAGCCTACATACCACACAATAGAAAAACATTATATTAAAAAAGGAAAAAATTCTATGATAATATCATAAAGAATGATAACCATGGATTAATATTCCATAAAAATGGTTAATAATATTTTAAGAGAACCTAAATCAGTATTCTTTCATCAAAATATATCCTTTTTGTCTTTGTAATTTATTCCAAACAAATTTTTTGAAAGTTGAATCTATATATCTAATGCCAAAACCACTATTAAGTTCCCTCTTAGACTTTTTAAGAAATTATATATATATATATATGTATATATATATATTATTTATCAAAAATTGAAATAAAGAATAAAAACATAATTTTATTTACCTTTAATTATTTAAATATAGAGTATTTTCAGAATGCATTGTGGTTACTTGTGAAGGTTAGAAGATTTGAAGTTGGATTTATGAGTTTTTAGAAGGGCAAATATTGTAAAATTCTTTCATAAATATTTATTTCATAGTTTCAAATGTTGAAATCTACAAACTAATGGGATTTAAAATTATATTGAGATTTAAAATCTGTTTTCTACTCAAGTAAAATAAAATAAAATGATGATATCAAAATTGAAATTAAGTTTAAACTTTTGATATGCTCTATCTTCAATTTTATTGATAGTGCATCAAAAATTTAATAATATTTTTTTCCTTCATCACTTTTTACATAAAAGATAGTTTTATCATTTTATGAATTAAAGATTGCTTATATAAATTTAACATCTATGTCAACTGTTTATGACTATTAATCTATATAATAAATTTTTTAAAAGAAAAAATAACATCAGTATATACTGACTTTGAAATTATTCAATTTAAAATAGTTTACAGGTAGATAATGAAGGGTGATTTCATTTTTGAATATGAACTATAGAAGTCTTATTTTATCAATTTTAATTCTTTTTGAGCTCAAATGTATCCACCGCAACTTAAGTAAGAATAAAAATTATTTTTATTGAAATTTACATGAGAAAGTATGCCTATTATTCAAAATCAAACTTGCTCTAATGGTGTTTTTCAATCATTATTTCCATTCATAACAATAAAAAACATTTTAATTTGCTGATGTTTTAGTTTTTGATATCCCCAAGTTTATATCTCAGGTGTACTATTCACAAAATTATTATAAATATAATTTTCGAAATACATGATAAACTTGAAAGTGAGGGGGCATTAAATTTTTAAAAATGAATTCTAAATTCAGGATGGATAGTATTTTTTCTATTTTCACAAATGAACAATTTTTTGTTTCAATTAATCCAGAAAGAAAATTTTGTTGTAAGCATATTATATTATATTTATTATGATTTTAAATACTATATTTTCAAGATTTGTGTTTAATATTTCCTGTGAAAGTTAATGTTAATGTGAATTTAAAGTAAGCTTGAAGAAATTTAATCAATAGGCATATTGGATATTTAAAATAATATTTTGCTCCAATCTTGAATCATCCTGGGCTAAAAAATATCCCAAATAATGTTTTTGTGGGTCAATTTGGATTTAAGTAGGATTAAGTGAGGTTTAATAAAGGACAGATAAAAGGCTAAATTCATTACTAGTGACTTTTTTCTCAAAATAGTTATAAAATATGTATCATTCTGGAATCAAGCTTCAATAAAGTTGAATTGAAACAGAGATAATTTCTAGCAGCACAACACCATATTTACAAAGGTGTAAAATACCTCAAATATTACTCATAATATAGGAAGGCAAGGAATCTACAAAATTCACATTTCAAACGAGGATTTATATTTTGAATTTGAAATTGAGAAATGGAATATTATTTTCCAATTTAAATATCTATTAGTCATTTTAACAAAAGTTTTCAGTAATCAGATTGAATTTTGATGGTATTTTGTTGTAGATTAATCATTTTGATGAGACATTTACTCAAAATTACTGGTTTCGTTTCTAATATTCCATGTGAAATTCATTACGAATCTTTTTGAAAGTGAATAGTTGACATATTGGATATGCAAAAGCTTATGTTAGATCAAAGTGAGATCAAAGGGAGCTTAACTGATGATCAAATTAGGATTTTACAAGATCAAACGGTGATCAATGTAGGTTCATCTTGAGCTCAATTTGTGACAAATCTCTGACTAAATGTAAGGGCAAACAATTTCCTACATGGTGATGATGTGTGCATAATTCAAGCATAGATTTGTGGCTCAACGGAGCTCAAGCAAGGGGTATTGCTAGCAATACCCCCCCATTTTTTCTGTGGTGATTGGATTCTGAGCTCCCAAAGACTAGAAAATTGTCCCTTTAAAATACCTATAGCATGTTCAATTCGTACTCTTGATTGGGAAAGGTGATAATTAAATTTAGTTTTGGGGTCATTTTCTAAGGTTGCACCACGGAAAGCAGGTATAATGTACTTCCCACTTGCATATCCTGAGTCTGCAAGGAGGTACTGAGATTTGTCAAAGTATGAGTCAGGGGTTTGAGAAATCCTCATTCTTTGGAAGACGGAAAAGTCATGACATGAGCCAGGGCAGCCACTATGAAAAGCAATAAATTTTTTTTTTACATCACATACAAGTTGAACGGCAATAGAGTATCTAGAAAGAAGATAGAAAGTTAGTTTATGAAGTATGAGAAATTGGAGAAGATTTTGAAGAAACCTTTTTTTGCAATCAAAATAATGGTTGCCATCATGAGCAGGCTTTTGACTCAAAGGTATAGTTGGGCCATCAAAAAATCCTTCACAGCCAGGGAAACCTTCGGCTTGCATTACTTGAGAGGATTCAAGTCGCTGTTCTGGAGTTGGCCAAGCAAGAGTTTGAGACTTGAGGGAAAGGATAGCAATCATAAAGCGCTTGGTGTATAATATCACGGTACCATATCCTATGTTAAAGAGATTATCCAAACGTCTTACAGCAGCACCGTTTCAATTTGAGCCAAAGCAACATAGTGCAACAGCAAGTTGGATAGTAGGATTACGCTGTTTGTTATGGGAATTGTTATGAAAGATAGGATGATCGGAGATGAGTTGATAAAGTTTGAAGAAAGAATCGGGAGAAGTACTAAAAAGTTGGGTGAAGTTTAAATGAGGAATGTTGAGAATGGAGGCCAGATCATATTGGGGATCATGATAAAGATTTGGCCCCCTGGTGATGATTTAACACTTTTTGGAAAGAAAACACATATAAGCTAGAGCATCTTCCAAATCAGAGTCAGATTTATAGTAAATAACTAAAAGAAAATTAATAGCATTCATTGTTGAGTGAAGTAGCTTCCTAGTAGAGAGGTGTTTTATTGTTGCCAGTGGAAGGGTTATGTGATGAGGGAAGTGTGAATTCACTGCCAAATGTGCAGTTGGGGTGTGTAGATAGAAAAAAAAACTTAAGTGTTCGCCACCAAAATTAAGTAGCATAGAGTGAGGAAAGACTTATGGATGGCATCAGCAATTATGAGTCATGTGACTTTCTTGCAAATCCATCATGGAGGAGATGAGTTTGGGATCAGGAATCAGGAATGGAAATTGGGGTATATGAGGCGGGATAATGCATTATTGTGGATTCCTTATCCACTAGCCCCGGGGCTAGTGGATAAGAATCTTCAGCAATTAATAATGTCTGATCCCGGGAAAAAAAATTCCTGATCCCTGAACATTGATACCCCCTATTATAACAAAATTACAAAATTTTAGAATAAAACATTAATAATATATTTAAATAAGTGTTTTAACTTGTTTAATATTTTGATGAAACAATTAGGAATCAAAAAAGCGCCCAATATTTTTGTTTAATAACATATGTAAGGTTTTATTTAATATATAAATTTAATTAAATAATTTAATTACATTATAAGTTAATGTTATACTTATACTTATAATATATGTTTATAATTAATTAATTATTAATTTATATTTATTAAATAAATAAAAATGCACCATAGTTTATAGAATATAACATTTATTATGCTTAATTTAAATAGGGGGTATCAATATTCAGGGATCCGCAATTAGGGATCAGGAATTTTTTTTTCCGGGATCAGACATTAATTGCGGAAGATTCTTATCCACTAGCCCCGGGGCTAGTGGATAAGGAATCCACGATAATGCATTATCCCGCCTCTTATACCCCAATTTCCATTCCTAATTCCTGATCCCAAACTCATCTCATCCATGATGGATTTGCAAGAAAGTCACATGACTCATAATTGCTGATGCCATCCTTAAGTCTTTCCTCACTCTATGCTACTTAATTTTGGTGGCAAACACTTAAGTTTTTTTTCTATCTACACACCCCAACTGCACATTTGGCGGTGAATTCCCACTTCCCTCATCACATAACCCTTCCACCGGCAACAATGAAACACCTCTCTACTAGACAGCTACTTCACTCCACATTAATGCCATCACTTTACTTTTAGTTCTCTACTATAAATCTGACTCTGATTTGGAAGATGCTTTAGCTTATATGTGTTTTCTTTCCAAAAAGCGTTACATCATCACCAGGGGGCCAAATCTTTATCATGATCCCCGATATGATCTGGCCTCCATTCTCAACATTCCTCATTTAAACTTCACACAAATTTTTAGAACTTCTCCCGATTCTTTCTTCAAACTTTATCAACTCATCTCCGATCATCCTATCTTCCATAACAATTCTCATAACAAACAGCGTAATCCTGCCATCCAACTTGCTGTTGCTCTATGTCGCTTTGGCTCAAATGGAAATGGTGCTGCCATAAGACGTTTGGATAATCTCTTTAACATAGGATATGGTACCGTGATATTATACACCAAGCGCTGTATGATTGCTATCCTTTCCCTCAAGTCTCAAACTCTTGCTTGGCCAACTCCAGAACAGCGACTTGAATCCTCTCAAGTAATGCAAGCTGAAGGTTTCCCTGGCTGTATAGGTTTTGTTGATGGCACAACCATCCCTTTGAGTCAAAAGCCTGCTCATGATGGCAACCATTATTTTGATCGCAAAAAAAGGTTTCTTCAAAATCTCCTCCAAGTTCTCATCTTTCACAATCTAACTTTTTATCTTCTTTCTAGATACTCTATTGCCGTTCAACTTGTATGCGATGTCAATAAAAAATTTATTGCTTTTCACAGTGGCTGCCCTGGATCATGTCATGACTCTTCCGTCTTCCAAAGAATGAGGATTTCTCAATCCCCTGAATCATACTTTGACGAATCTCAGTACCTCCTTGCAGACTCAGCATATGCAAGTGGAAAGTACATTATACCTGCTTTCCGTGGTGCAACTTCAGAAAATGACCCCAAAAGTGCCTTTAATTATCACCTTGCACAATCAAGAGTACGAATTGAACATGCTATAGGTATTTTAAAGGGAGGATTTTCTAGTCTTTGGGAGCTCAGAATCCAATTTCAAAAAAAATTGGAGATCAAAACTGCAAATCATTGGATCTTGACTTGCGTAATACTCCACAATATTCTAGCTGATTTAAAGGATGAGTGGAATGATCTTTATGAAGAAGAGGATCCTGAACCACCACCGGCACTCCCCTCCCTTGATTCACAAATCATTCAATCAACTGGCATACGCTCCATTATAATGCCAATTACTCTCCAACATTTCACTTTGCAACGCTTTTAATTTTTAATTTTTATGTTTTCATACTTTCCAAATGTCATCTTTGTGTACTTTATTCACTTGGTTTTGTATTTTGGTTTGTTGCATATTCATTTTTTTTTTTGAATTTACAGTGAATATCTTTTTTTGGATGGCTCATTGGTTTTCTTTCACCAGCTCAACATGAAATCGCATATTTTCTGAAATTGCATATTTTGTCAGTGATTTTTTTTTTCATTCATCCCTCATATCCTTTTCCTATTCTCCTCCAACATCCCTTAAACAATTTGGTTTCATTCATTTTGTCATCTCATCTCTCCAGGTAAGTCATTTTATTCATTTTTTTTGATTTTTTGATTACTAATTATATTTAGTTTTGTTTTTTTCTTTTTCTTTTATTTTTTTTATCTAAATTTTTTTTGTAAGTGGTTATTTTGGATTTCAATGGTATAATTAACCTTTTTTTTCTCTCCCTCTTTACTTTATTTTTTAGCTCCATCACCCTACTCTTCATCCCTCCTTGGCATTGTCATTATCCCCCCTTTCCCTTATTTCACTTTTTTTGGCTCCATTTCATTGAAACACATACATTGCACATTCTTTATGCATTTCACTTACTCCATATTCAATTTCCCCACAATTCCAACATCAATCTTTCTCACTCTATTTTTCCTACTTTTCACTCAAGGTAAGTTTCATCTCCTTTTTTTCATGCCTATATGATATCTTATTCTTTTTATGAAAACTTCATATTTAAATATATGTATGACTCTTATCTGGAAAACAGTGAACTTATAAATCACCTTTCGATCTCATCTTCATTACCACTTTTCAAGTTTTTGTAAAATTTTGAAAATCAGACTCGGAATTAGGGTTAGGTTTATTCAAATCTAATGTTCTTTTTACTGAAGATTCTTCTAAAGGCTACCTTTCACTTCACACAAACAGATTTGAATTTGGTTCAGTGGTTGCTGAGATATTGACCGTTGAAGATGAGCCTTTTTTTCCTTAATTTAAATTTTAATTCCATTTTTTATGTAAAAAATAGGTTTAGGTTTATTTAAATCACTTGTCCTTTAACTGAAGATTATACTAAAGCCTATCTCTCATTTCCAACAAACAGGTTTGATTTAGGTTCAGTGGATTCTGAGATTTTGACCATTGAAGTTGAGCCTTTTTTTCCAAATTTCACTTGTCTTATTTCACATTTTTATATTGCATATTTAGAGGATAAGGATTCTGAAACTCTTATATGATTATTATCTAGGCATTTCAATTAGATAGGCATATATTCGTTGGTCAAGAATATCACTAAAGCTCAAAAAGATGAAGATTTTTGCTTATGGGACACTCTAGCTTCCTTTAACTCTTTTCTTGCTTTTTGACTCAAAAAGCTCTGTAATAAAGCATTTGAAGAAAATCATGAACTTGCAACCAAAGTTGGAATACCAAATTGGTGTGACTCCGAATGGGAAGATATCAGCCACAAATATCTTTTATTTTATAATTTTATTATCACTCATTCTTGATTCCACAATAGGATTCATATCGATAGGAATGATGCCAATTTTCTTACTTTTGGTATATTCTCATATATCAAACCGATTACTGGGCAACCAATACCGTCTCCAGCTAAAATCAAAGGACATGGTTTATATTTTCCAGACCACTGGTGCATCATTGATTTTGGTTTGGGAAATGGTATCATCGAAACTATTAGGAATTCTTCTAAGGATAATCATCAAACGACCAAAGCTCCTCCTGGTTTGGAATCCTGTCAAGATTTAACACATTTTGTTTGCTCATTTCAAATCAGTCATAAGTTGATTCATAGAATCAATAAGGTAAAGAAAGAAGGTAAAGTTAATCGATTTAAAAAAACTTTATTCAGATCCAAAAAGTATGGGGATTAGAGTTGTCATCGAAAATTATATATTTTTTCATAAATTTTTAATAAATATTTTTTATGTATCAATTTCCTCAACAAAAGTAATGAGCCAACGACCTTGTGTTGTATAAAAGGTAATCATGATAACATTTATTTGTTTCATGGGGTTCCTCTAGCTTATACCTGTGGAAAGTCCCAAACTTTTGTTTCTAGACTTGGTCTGCATTTTGGCTAGAGGGATTGTCATTACTTTAAACTAGGGAAATTGATATATATTAGATATTTATTTAATAATTTATGTAATAGTATTAAATTTAGATGACTTCCACCCCTTACTTCAATAAAATGCAGGGGGGGGGTATTGCCAAATTTTCAAATCTGACATGTGAAATTGATGACTTATGAAAATTTTGGTGATACCCATCCCTTGCTTCAATAAAATGCAGGGGAGAGTATTGCCAATTTTTTAAAACAGATATAGAATTTTTTTGACTTGTAAATATTTTGGTGAAAATTTTTTGGTGATACCTGTCCCTTACTTCAATAAAATCCATGGGGGGTTTTGCCAAAATTTCTTATAAGACTTGTGAAATTCTTGACTTGTAAGAATTTTGGGGATACCGGTATGGTAAGTTAAACTCTTACAGTCGCCTTGCTGTAAGCAGAATCCGGAGGAGATATATGGATTTAGCTGAAAACCCCGTCCTTCCAATAAAAATATCAAAATGGGAATTCTAAATCACTAAGCTAACCAATCTACTTGGATCTGATTTATAAAAATAATGAAACTCTAAAATAATTAACGCTTATTGAGATTTAAAGAAAGTGGCTGTTGATAAAAGAAATACTGATAACAACAATTAAGGTGTACCAGTGAAAGATCTGAAAAGATTGACTTTTATGTTTTTATAATAATTTGAATTTTTATGAGACAGCAATAATCAAGTCCCAGTGATGAAGACCTTTCTAAAGATACCCTGTATGAAGTGTGATTTAAATTGTTGAGTAGTATTTCTAAAATGTTATATAAAATATAAAGTTATAAGGGTATTACAATTTATTTAATTTGTTGAGTAATAAAAAATGAGACCGTGGTGGTTAAAGATTAAGCTGTATGATGTGTCCCCCTCTCTCAATTTCGAGTTTGAGAAGCGCTTAAGTATTCCTAGTCACGTGCCTAAGTTTTCCCCTCCAGAGCTCTTCCAGAGTCAATCCGGAGCCGGAACGGAGTCCGTACGGAGTCCGTACGGAGTCGAAACGGAGTCCGTCCGGACTTCCGGACTCAATTTAGAACCTTAAAACCATAATAAAAAATCTAGAAAAATTACACATAATAGAGCTACTTCCCCTTTACCTACCAAACTAATTTTCGTAGTCTGCGCAGCTCTAATTACCCCGTGAAAATTCATCAAAGTTAAGTAATTTTTGAAAATGTAAATATTTCTATAAAACTTTAAAATTTATTTAAAAATTTAAGAAAAATAGTAAAAATTCTGGGAAACTTTCCCAAGGTTCTTGAGTAACTCGACTTGATACTTATAAATTTTCAGACCGTAAAAATAAGTTTTCTCCGTAAAATAAATTGTATTTGTGTAGGCATTCGCTCGTGACCAATTTCTTCATATTTTAAACTCCAATAAATTAAATAAAACCCTTTTATAAAAAATAATAACGCCAATCTTGCATGCCGTAATAACTCCATTTACATATTTAGGTGCCGTACTAAACTTTAGGCTACCACATCCTCCCTCCAATCGAGAATGTCCCCATTCTTATAACTTTGCATAAGTGGTTGAGCAATTCCAAAAGAATTATCTTTTCTAATAAAATAATTTGATAAATTTGTTTTAGCTGGTCTTCTTTTAAATCTTTATAATAAAAAAAACGTTCTTTCTTCTTCTCTGGCTTGATATAACATAAAATAATATAAATCTTGTGATGATTCCACTACTGAGAGCAAGGTTTGAATCCCTTCAGACTCCCATATACCAGTCTTCCTTCTTGTCACAGCATTGAGAGAGTGGATCTTCCTATGAGCCGAATACTCCTGATTCCAACCTCATAGGGCCCCCCACTGAGCCGAATTCTATGATTCCAATCTCGCCATAAGGTCCTCCAAGCTTCACACCAAAAAAAAATGGCCTAACTATGAGGCACTAAAAAAAATCATTCCCTAAAATCCAACTACCATCCTAACTTCTGATTCCTTCATCACAATTTTCAAACTTTGCTATACAGCAAACCCATAAAATACTTTTGCCAGGCTTCCAATAATAATATAACTTTAGACCATGTTAAAGCGCCACAAATTTCACCTAATTAACCATTATGCTTTCTTTAGCATCATCATGACCTAAAATTTTAACCTCCTAAAGCTTATCAGCACCCAATTCCAGAAATAATTGAATAACCAGTTTAGAGTCTTAGTGGACAGTGATAAATTAAAAGATTGAATTGAGTTATCCAAACAAGATTGACATTCCAGTTTAAAGTCTTGGTGGACCAAGAATATAATCGATTGCCAGTTTATGGTCTTGGTGGACCAAAGATCGTTTAGGTGCATAAATAACTTGATATATTCCTAAATAAGGCCTAGGCTTGACCAAAGATTGAATAAATTTGATAATCCAGTTTAATTTCATAGTGGACCAAACATTTGATCAACAAGTAATCCAGTATAAGGCCATAGTGGTCCAATGAATGTTGAATTATCCTGCAGATATTAATTTTCCAGTTTAAAGTCATAGTGGACTAAACAATGAATGAACTACCAGTTTAAAGTCATGGTGGACCAAACATTTAATCGATAAGAAATCCAGTTTAAGGTCATGGTGGACCCAACACTTGATAATAGTCCAGTTTAAGGTCTTGGTGGACCTAACATTTGATAACACTCCAGTTTAAGGTCTTGGTGGACCTAACAAATCCAATAAAAAAAATTTTAACGATAGTCTTGAAAATTAGCCAGTTTAAAGTCTTGGAGGACTAACAGCTCCAAAATTCGTATTAAAAAAACCCTTAAAGAACGTCTTGAAAAGTAGCCAGTTTAAAGTCTTGGAGGACTAACAGCTCCAAAATTCGTATTAAAAAAAACCCTTAAAGAACGTCTTGAAAAGTAGCCAGTTTAAAGTCTTGGAGGACTAACAGCTCCAAAATTCGTATTAAAAAAAACCCTTAAAGAACGTCTTGAAAAGTAGCCAGTTTAAAGTCTTGGAGGACTAACAGCTCCAAAATTCGTGTAAAAAAAACCTTAAAGAACGTTTTGAACAGTAGCCAGTTTAAAGTCTTGGAGGACTAACAGTTGTCTTGAAGTAAAATCCCATAGGTATTGAGTTCCCCTAGACCCTGTTTCCTGTCTAAACTATATGAATAAACTAAAAAGAATGATGACTGAAAAATAATACTAAGAAATATAATAATAATTTTAATTTAATTAATTAATTTTAATTTTAATTTTAATTTTTTTTTTTTTTTTATTATTTTTTTTTTATTTTATTATTTTATTTTATTATTTTATTTTCATTATATTTTTATTATTTATTTTATTTTTATTTTATTATAATTTTTTTTTTTAATTTTAATTTTTTTTTTATTTTTTTTTATTTTATTTTTTTTTAATTTAAAATAAAAGATTTTAGAAAAGATAGTTTTGAAATAAAAGTTAAAATTTAATTTTAAAGAAAGATAAATGAATGTGAAAAGAAAGATAAAAAAAGTACTAAAAAAATTTTAAAAGATGCCCCCCGGCCATTTGATGAGCCGTACCCTCGACATCATACCCACATCCAAGTGCAACTTGATGTGGTTACACAATTTTAAGAAATTGAAAAGAAAAGAAATGAAATGAAAGTTTTTAGAAGATAATTTTTATAATGATGATCACTGGGTGGGCTCCCTCCAATTTATAAAAATGATTAGAGACCACCAGTGAGCATCACCTTTACATTAATTCATAATATATATAAAAAAAAAATCACAATCTAACAAAAAAAATCAAAAACAAAATAAAAAAAATCTTGAATCCGGCGTTGAGAGTGGTGTCTCTTGATTCATTCCAGTTTATAGTCTTAGTGGACTTCCTATAATTAAAAGACAAAGCCAGGATTCAACTAGAAACAGGGAAAATTTTGGAAACGAACATTATGGGGTAATTGTGTATAGAGCAGCCAGCCCATCAATTACCCCCACACTTGCCAATATTAAATTAAGAAGGTTCCCCTGTGAAAACTTCTTCCAATAAATTTTAAAAAGTTTTCCAACACTATCTTCACCCATATTTTAAGAATTTTAAATTTTGAAAATTTTCAATTAAGGTTTTCTCGTATTTCGTTATGTTTCATCACAGTTTTGTCGCCCATATGCAGTGTAATGATAGTAAAGTATTTTTTTTTTTTGATAAAAATAAGAAGATAGTTTATACTCTTTGCGGAGGAATCCATAAAATTTCGTAGATTTCATAGTTTATCCTCATTGCGGAGGAATCCATAAAGTTTCATTGATATCATAGTTTTTCCTCATTGCGGAGGTATCCGTAAAATTTCATCAATATCATAGTTTATCCTCATTGCGGAGGAAGACTTCGGCACTCCTGGTGCCTCTAGGATAGAACCGTTTCACTTGATCGGCCGCTACCCTCTTCTTTAATACTACTCCATCCAACTCTTCTAGCACATATGAACCGCCGGAAACTTGCTCCTTGATTTTATACGGTCCATTCCACCTATCTGCAATCATTTTTCCCCACTGACTTTCCAAACTCCTATTATACACCAGGACCATATCACCTGGGTTCAAAGGTTTCCTTAATCGATGTGCCAACCGCTCATCCCAATATCTAACTGATTGATTTCTGATCTTCATCATCCGCGAATATGCCTTTTCTAAATATTCTTCTTTCTTTTCTAGCTGCATCATTCTTGCACACAATAATTCTTCAGTAGTTTTGACCATGTCCCAGTCAACTCCAAGATATGATTCAGCTTCTAAATCAACCGGTAAAACTGCTTTCTGTCCAAAAACAAGTTCATAAGGTGAAAATCCGGTCGTCCTTTTGGCAGTGATTCGATCAGCAAATAAAACTAAAGGTAAATAGTGCCTCCATTTTTCGGCACTTGTCCCACACATTTTAACTAAAGCATCCTTAATAACTTGATGCCCTTTTTCAACCATGCCTTCAGCTTCAGGATAATATGGGGTTGCTACCCTAACCTTTGATCCAACTTTCAATACGGCCTCTTTAAACTCTGTCCCAAATTCAGGACCTCCATCTACCGTCACCAACTTCATCACCCCATACCTATATACCCAATTATTCAAAAAAAATTCTGCCACATTTTTGGCAGTTAAATTAATAAGAGGCGCTGCCTCTACCCAACCAGATAAATTATCTCTGGCCACAATTAAATATTTATACCGTCCCTCTTTTATATGAACGGCATCTAAACTAACTCTTCCAAAGAGCGTATATTCACCGGTCGCGCGTCCAGGTTCTTTTGGCCTTAAATAACTTTGTCTTTGACATTCTTCGCATGACTGAACCCACTGTTTAACAGCCATCTTCATGCCAGGCCACCAAAATCGATCAGAAATTCTTCTAAACGTTTCTGCAACGCCTCTATGCCCGAGATCTTCATGCAGTGATTTCAAAACTAATTCTTGCCCCTTCTGTTGAGTTATAACTACTTGAGGATTTGGATACCTCCTCCTCATTAAACGTCGACCAGATAGGTAAAACGTAGATGACTTCCTCTTGATAGCCACCCATTCATTGTCTTCACAATCTTCTGGCCTCTCTAAAGTCAACAAATATTTGACTAACAAAAAATAAAAACCAGTCTGACCCCAGACTTCATCTTGAAAATCGATTAATATAACATCAATAGGGACTTCTCTATCACCAATATCACCTGCACATGAATGAGCCAATAATCGTTGACCCCTAAATAAATCTTTAATCGAGCAATGTCAATGTTTTTCTTCTGAACCTTTGGATCCTTCGAAAACCATATTTGAAAATACCTCTTTCTCTTTATCCACCTTTTTATTTAAATTCTCTAATTCTCCAACATATACACCATTCCTTAATTTACTACTATCCCACACTACCAATCCATCTTCCTCTACATACACCACATCTTCTCCTACCTCCTCTCTGCCGAATTTATCTACAGCTTTTCCAACACCTTTATTAACATAAAAACTATTTTCCAGTTTATCCTCTTGGTGGAGGTCATCATCATCATAATCTAAACTCAATAGTCCTGCCAGTTTAACCTCATGGGGGAGGTATGGAAAGTCTTCAGCTCCTTTAGTGCTGGCTTTGATAATAGGTATATCTTCATCGAACTCTTCTGAGTCTGAATCTTCTTCAGTGGGTGGTCTCCTTGATAAACCATCTGGCATAGTAAAAGTTTTGCCAGGCTTATGAACTAAATCAAACGAAAAATGTTGAATAAAAGCTACCCATCTCGTCATGGGTGCGTTTGGTAAACTTGGGGAATTAATCATCTGGATTAACGATTTCGCATCCACTTGCAACTCAAAATGTTGCCCCCACAAAATATGCTGAAGTTTCTTCAGTATTTTTGCCACACCACATAATTCCAATTTTGGTTGAGAATATCTTGATTCGACCTCAGTAAATACTACAGATTCATACCTAACTGGCCTGATGTAACCAGCTTTATCCATCTGAGACAGAACCGCCCCAGCTGCAACCTGACTTGAATCAACTGCTAAATAAATTCTACCAGCATCTTTTCCATAATCTAACTTGTGCAGGACTAAATCCTTCCCCACAACCTCCTTCAACTTCACAAATGCCTTCTCACACTCTTCATCCCACTCCCAGTCTGCATCCTTTCTCGTTAACCGTCTCAATGGAGCTGCCAATGAAGAAAAGTCCTTGATAAACATTCTAACATATACGCAAACGCCTAAAAACCCTCTAACTTCGGTCGTATTCTTGGGTCTTGGCCAGGACTGAATTTTGTTAACTTTCTTCTTGGACATAATCCTACCCTCTCTACATACCACATGGCCTAATATTTCTAAGGCTGGCACACAACATGAAAATTTTGAACCTGAAATAGTTAAACCAGCCTCTTCAATTCGAAACAAGATTCTTTCTAAAGTAATTGCAAACTCCCAAATGAATTTGCGTATTCCGGGATTCTCTTCCAACACCTGGTTATCATAGTCGGTTGTTGGTCCCTTAATTCCTCCATCATCTATAAAGATTCCAGCATATTGTGGAATTTCATCTTGAAGGATCCAAGCCATCTGAGCTTGATAAACTGCAACCGAATTTGTTGCACCTTGAGGTAATCTTGTTAACTGTAAACGTCCTAGTGGCGTATCGAATGTAGTGAGAGGCCTGGAGTCCGGATGTAACTCTCTCTCATCATATCCACCCATAATATCTCCCAAACCATAACACACTCTCCCTGCAAACGCTTCAACAAACTCCTCAGCACTAGGAGGTATCCCAGCATCCTTTATTGTAACCCTATTTAATTCCCTAAGATCATGAACAACTCTAAGCTTGCCATTCGGTTTCTTGATACAAAATACAGGACTAGAATAACTTGATGTTGATTGCTCATACAGTCCAGTGCGTATCCGTTCTCTGACAACTTCAATATAGGCTTCTTTTAATGCAGCCGGAATAGGAATCGGTTTCTGCTGCCACGGTTCATGACATACCACAGGAATCTTGTAAGGCTCCCCATAGGAATGCTTCAACACACCCCTCTCCTCTTCTTCAAAAGCAATGGCCTTCTCTCGCTTGACCATCACATCCAACAACAACTTCTTCTCTTCTCCAGACAACCAACCATCAGGTCCAAAATTAACAACACCCAGTCTCTCAAAAGTGATTCTTGACGTCTCAGAAAATTCAGGCGGATTCTTTACCAAGGGACTTTCATAAGGATCTCTTGATAACCTTGGTCTTCTCAAGGGTGGATTTAATTCAGCAGGTAGCGGTTCATTAATAGGTCGAACTTTATTTGCTACTTTCTTATATTTGGCTGCGTCCACATCTAAATAAACTTGAGGTAAATCATCGCCATTAAAACTTTCATCAAATGAATCTTCTTCATTGTCAGAATCAGAATAAGAAAAATTAGAAAAATATTTTATTTCATTTTTAAATTTTACCCTTTTCTCCTTTCCCTCGTCTAATTTATAAACAGATTTTCCAACACCTTTGCTTCCCTTATCCAACATTAAATCACCCGTAAAGAAAGTCGGCAGTTTAACCTCTTGCTGGAGAGCCGGAATTGAATTTTCACAAAAATTATTTTTTTGTGTTTTAATTATACAGAGATTTTTAATCGGATTTAGATAAGATTTTCGCAGTTTACCCTCTTGCTGGAGGTCCGGAAATGAATTTTCACAAAAATTATTTTTTTGTGTTTTACTTATACTGAGATTTTTTATTGAGTTTTGACGAGTTAATTGCAGTTTACCCTCTTGCTGGAGGTCCAAATACATACCCTTCCAATTTTTATCCAACCTAATTTGGCCCATTTTGCCTTTTTTACCATTTTTAAATTTAATAGAAAAACCAGGTAAATCCAATAAACATATAGAAAAGTCCATAACATATTTGAACTCCAAAGTAATATTAACAGAAAATAATTGAGAATCCACTTGAATTATCTCCAAGTGAGCTGACCTATTGCAATCCGGGATCTCATCCTGAGGAGAGATTACAACATTAGAGCGATCAGCCCCTGCTACCCCAAAAAATGAGGGCATTCATCCCTTTCCAACAAACATAATTCACCAGAAGCCGTCCGTTTTATATGCCGCTTCTTGGTGCAAACACAACACTGGCACAGAGTAGTAATCCCTGGCCGTGTTTCCCAACCTTCATCTCCAGGAGGCGCTAACCGCATATGTAACCTCCGCATATCTTCACCAGTGATCTCCAAACTAATCCCCATGCCAGCTTGATACCCTATCCTGGCCTCAAAATCCATCAAAAAAGGACCACCAAGAACAGTTTTGACTGCTCCTCTGGCCACATAAAAGTGAACCTTACCAACAGATCCACCAATGCCTAACCTGACATGCTCAGCAGTACCCATAAGCTCTGTTGCATGCCCTCCAATACCTCTGAGGTTTCCCCCAGTTCCACTTTTAATTGGCAAGCCTATACTCGTCGCTTGCTCCAATGAAATTAAATTAATTTGAGACCCTGAATCGACCAAGGCCTTTACTTCTTTACCATTTGGAGTTACCACCAGGTAACCCAGGGGAGCGGAAAAATGTGTATCTACATCTTCCCCAAACTTTTCAGCATTTTCACAAATATATTCCACCTCTCCAGTGGAAACCCGACGCCTCGTCAAATGCTTCTTTTGCTTTTCAGCAAGCGCCGGACTAATCGTAAATAACTCCCCTAAAGATAAGGGAATCTGCAGTTGATTCACCCTATTCAAAACTGCGTCCATCGCATTAGCTTGACCAGAAACTACTGGCCGCTCATACTGGACCTTTGATTTAACAACCTTGGCCCTGGGTACCTCTTGAGGTCCAACCGAGCCATCTTCACCCCCCATTATAACATCTTCACTTTCTATAACCCTAACTCCGTCACCAGCTTCTTGCACTAATCCTGATCCATCGCTAGTCCTTCTTACACCCTCCATTGGGATGGGACCGCTAAAACTTGGTCTGGGTAGAGACGCCAACGGTACGTCCTCCTCAGAATCCGAATCATCCTCTGGCATAGGCTCACCATTTAAATCAAACTTGCCATAACTAGGGGGCCCCATATCAGCAATCCCCTTCTGCATTTTATATAATTCGTCCTTAGAGTAAGGGTTCAATTTGTTGGCGGCAGTTTGAGCACTAGAATTCTTGTCCTTAGAGTAAGGGTTCACTTTGTTATTGGCCTTGCCAGGATTAGCCCTCAATTGGCTCTGAATGCTACTTTTCGCCTTAGTAGCGGCTGCTCTTCTAGCAGCATTAACATCGTATTCGCCAGCCATACAGCTACCCTCCACCTGGGCAACCGTCGCCAGCTCTAAACCACCAAAAGAAGTAGAAAATGTGGCTTTACTGACCTCTTTCTCCTTGCCCTTGTCAGCTTTACCACCATTACCATTACCATTTTTTCCACCCTTGGCATTAACATCTTCATCCGTCACCTCTTCAAATCTGGCTCTCCTTTCAGCCGTTAAACTTCTTCTGACCAAATCAGAAGGAGACTGTCCATCACTGGGCTTGATGAACGAACCATCGGGAAATTTATAAACTTTACCATCAAATAAAACTCGCCCAGCATCCATATCCTTATCAAGAGCAAAACAAACTGTTGCTCTGTGACCCCTCCTATTACAATAGGAGCACACCTTTGGCTCATCATAGCCACCTCTATATCCATTACTACCATTCCCACCATTTCTCCCATTGCCTGGAAAGCGGTTACCGTTGTTATTGCCATTATAATTTCGACGTTCATAACCTCTAGACTGATAAGAAGTCGACGTCGACGAAGAAGCGATTGGGGCCTTATTGGCCTTCTGGGTTTCTTGAACAAATATTTTTAATTGTTTAGTTAAATCGGCCAGGTGATCGACCATCTTATTATCTACATTACCCTCAACTTTAGCAGCAGGTAATCCCATTTGAGCCTTCTTGGCCTCCTGGGCTTTGACCATAATATCGTTGTTTTCGGCCAAAACCTCGCTAACCTTGCTAACATATTGAGTGCAAGACTCTTGATATTTGTCCAACGCCAATAACTTGAGATGGGCCTGAATGTTCTCTTTGATAACCTCCAGAGCCGGCAGTTTCTGCTCACCATTAGGCAGTTCCTTCATCAAATCTTTTCTTGAAAGATCCTTCAAGACGTCCATACGAATATCCCTGCTGCATGCTGACCAAAACAAATCTTTTGCTTGGTTCTCATGCACTAACTCGTCCACCAGTATGAGATATTCCACCACTTCATCAAACTGAACACAGAGCTTTTTGAAGTCAGCTATAGAAGAAACACCACCTTTTGCTTGCCAGTCTCCAACAATTTTATTGAGGTCCATCATAGTAAACCTAACACCCCATCTATCAACCATAGCTTTAGAAAGCTTAACCCAATCCTTGTCCTTGAATGCCTGCATAGCAATAACCTCTTTTTCCACCTCCCTATCGGCAATAAAAAATCTAACTTGCTTCACCATATCCTCATGGGAAGCACCATCAACAGCAGCAGCAGCTTCATACCTGCTAATGAACCATTTAACCTCCTCCCCATCAAACTTTGGGCCATCCCAAGAAACAATTCTAACTGAGGGAGTAAGAGGGTTAGAAGATCCAGAAGCAACAGCAGAAGAAGACATCCCAATAAGTAATGAAAAGCGTTAAAATTCGATAAAATAACAAGCCTCTTGCAGGCCAATAACAAAAATCCAATTAGAGTTCCAGAAAATAAGCCTCTTGCAGGCTAAGAACGTTCTTGATCCAAGTAAGTCTTTAAAGAAAGCTAGAGAAATCGAACCCCACGTTGGGCGCCAACTATGGTAAGGTAAACTCTTACAGTCGCCTTGCTGTAAGCAGAATCCGGAGGAGATATATGGATTTAGCTGAAAACCCCGTCCTTCCAATAAAAATATCAAAATGGGAATTCTAAATCACTAAGCTAACCAATCTACTTGGATCTGATTTATAAAAATAATGAAACTCTAAAATAATTAACGCTTATTGAGATTTAAAGAAAGTGGCTGTTGATAAAAGAAATACTGATAACAACAATTAAGGTGTACCAGTGAAAGATCTGAAAAGATTGACTTTTATGTTTTTATAATAATTTGAATTTTTATGAGACAGCAATAATCAAGTCCCAGTGATGAAGACCTTTCTAAAGATACCCTGTATGAAGTGTGATTTAAATTGTTGAGTAGTATTTCTAAAATGTTATATAAAATATAAAGTTATAAGGGTATTACAATTTATTTAATTTGTTGAGTAATAAAAAATGAGACCGTGGTGGTTAAAGATTAAGCTGTATGATGTGTCCCCCTCTCTCAATTTCGAGTTTGAGAAGCGCTTAAGTATTCCTAGTCACGTGCCTAAGTTTTCCCCTCCAGAGCTCTTCCAGAGTCAATCCGGAGCCGGAACGGAGTCCGTACGGAGTCCGTACGGAGTCGAAACGGAGTCCGTCCGGACTTCCGGACTCAATTTAGAACCTTAAAACCATAATAAAAAATCTAGAAAAATTACACATAATAGAGCTACTTCCCCTTTACCTACCAAACTAATTTTCGTAGTCTGCGCAGCTCTAATTACCCCGTGAAAATTCATCAAAGTTAAGTAATTTTTGAAAACGTAAATATTTCTATAAAACTTTAAAATTTATTTAAAAATTTAAGAAAAATAGTAAAAATTCTGGGAAAATTTCCCAAGGTTCTTGAGTAACTCGACTTGATACTTATAAATTTTCAGACCGTAAAAATAAGTTTTCTCCGTAAAATAAATTGTATTTGTGTAGGCATTCGCTTGTGACCAATTTCTTCATATTTTAAACTCCAATAAATTAAATAAAACCCTTTTATAAAAAATAATAACGCCAATCTTGCATGCCGTAATAACTCCATTTACATATTTAGGTGCCGTACTAAACTTTAGGCTACCACACCGGTAAAATGCAGGGGGTAGTAAAGCCAAATTTTCATATAAGACTTTCAAGATTCATGACATGAAAGAATTTTTGTGATACCCACCCCTTACTTCAAAAAAATCCAGGGGTGGGAGATTGTCAAATTTTCAAAGGAGACTTGAAAATTTTATTTAAAAAAAGAATATTTAACATTAAAATACGAAATTTCAAGAAATACAGAAAATAATTGTAAAATTTATGTACAAATAAATATGAACACATGAAGTGTGAAAGAAATAAAAGAAACTAGTCAACAAAAAATTTCATTAAATGTTCTATTTCTTCAACAGATTTGTTTGCTTTAATGCATTTGATCAAGAAATCTTTCTTTTTAGAACTTTCTTGAAGATCATGCTTATACTTCATCTGTTCCATTAAGTTTTGATGCTCAACGGTTTTTTCCTCTTTTTTGGATTTTTCAATACTAAGAGTTAACTCAAACTTCTTCTCCTCCAAATCTTTGACCCAATCATCCTTCCGTAAGGAGAGCTTGTACTTCCTCTCTTCCAAATCTTGTACTCTGTCATCCCTCCTTAAAGAGAGCTCGTATTTCTTCTTTTCAAAGCTTAGAGTCTCTTTAGCGATTTCAACTTGTTCTAGAGTGAGAATAAAAATTAACATAAAGTAGAAGAAAAGCAGTGTAAAGTGATAAGAGGTATGATATCACTTACCAGCATCACGTTTCTCTAAAAACTGTTCCATCGAAGAAAAAGGTGTTTGTGATGAAGTATCACTTTTTCGTCTTCTTTGGGAGAAGAAATTTAGACTACATGAAGCCCTACTCTTCTTGTTCAAGGTCATATTTTCCTCCTCATCATTTTCACTACCTTCAGACTCAGTTGATTGAGGATCCTGGGTTTGTTTATCAGCCTTTTAATAAATAAGAAAAAGATAAGTAAATAAAAAATAGAATTAATAGGATAAAATAAAAAAGAAACAGACCTGAGTTAGATTTGGTTGGGTTAAATCACCTATAGGATCTACAGAAAAGCTATCTAGATATGTCTCATTCAAATGAGGGGAGGCTTGAGTGGAGGAAGAGGATGGGAAAAGATTTGCTTCAACATCATGTTTGGAGATAGGATCTTCTCCATCCAACATGTTTACAGGATTAAAATCGGCTCGCTCTCCAAAAATTGCATCCATCTCTTTAAAGTAAGGACATAAAGAATCAAGTTTATCATCTATGGATTTTATGCCCTTAGTTATATTGTTGTTGGTAATCCCAAAACCAGTGGAAGATGAAAGAGCCTTTGCCTTCTTGTATTTTGCTCGGTAATTCTTGAAGCGTTCAGACATCTGTTTAGGCAAAAGATCAATCCTTCCCTTGGTCTTAGTGCGTAATTCATTTGCCATTAGAAGATAGCCATTAAATTTTGATGCGGGGGGCCGTCCTACTTTAGTGGCATACTCAGTACCAAAACAAGAATCATAGTTAGATTTGGTTTTCAGCCAGTTGATAAGAATGAGATGGTCATCTTTTTTTAATTGAACAGTCTTTGATTTCTTGGCTGAGCAGGGGAAAGAGGAAGTAGTGGGAATTGAAGAACAACTGGGTGATGGCTGCCTTTGAGAAGATCTAGGATTACAAGGCATGTTATTATAAATGAAGATGAAAAGGAGAAGAAACAAGCAGATGAGATGGTGAGGGGCTCTGAGCGGATAGAATGAACAGGATGGGATGAGAATGGAAGTGTGCAGCAAGGTAGAAGGTATATCCAGGGAGTAGTCCAAGATGTGGTTATGGCAGAAAGTAGGTCAAGATGTGGTTATGACAGAAGGTTGTCCAAGATGTGGATATGAAAAATGGAGTAAAAAAATGTCAGATAAGAGGTGAACATTGACACATAAAGTGTCTAATAACCCAATTATTAGCAAAAATAATTGCGGAAGATAATTGGGGTATAAGGATTTTTATCCGCAATTAATTTAATTGCTGATCCCTGAACATTGATACCCCCTAATGTATATATAATTTATATAATAATGAATTTAATATAATACTTATTTTACATATATTTAATAAAATACTTATATCATTTCATTATGCAATATAATATTAATTTATATACATAATAAGCATATTCTTAAGCCCTCTTTTGGTTCCAGTAAATTGACATAACATTTGCTGGGCTCCTGGTATAGCCTGGCTGACATAAACTCTGATCTATGGGTGTACATCAGATTTCACCAGCTCATTTTTCAAATTCAATGACTGTTATTTGTACATGTAATATTGCCTTTTGAAATAAAATAAGTTAAAAAAATAAATTAAGATGTAAGGGAATAAGATATAATAAATTAAAACAAACTTAAATTAAATTAAATAAAATGATAGTAAGTGAAATGAAATGAAATATAATATAATAAAATACAGTATTATATAGTATAATAGAATAGAATAAAATGAAGTAAAGTAAATATTTTTTAAAAAGGAATCATAAAAATTATAGAAAATTCATAACTCATCAAGAAAAATTATCAAAAAAAATCAAATTTTTCATGAGCCAGTTTTTTCAATTCATTTGAAAGAATATAAATATCCCAATACAATTAAAATACACACTACAGACAGACCTTGAAGCCTGATAAGCTTTTAATCAATATATATAGGGGTAAAAATAATATATGTTCATGAATAGGGCTCTTATAGATCTCATTTTAAAAAATTGAATTCAAATGAGCTTAATAGGTCTCTTTATTCCCAGTTACTTATGTACTGAAATTAAAAGCTTATTCACAGGGGGAAAAAAGTGCCAATCAGACATTAGGTTGCCATTTTTTCCCCTATAACACACATACCAGTTTATGTACTAGGGGGTTTCAAACATTACCATATATATTCAAATCAAGAAAGCCTCAAAAAAGGTACCAAGCACCATACAATATTTGGGGGGGACTTTCTAGCAAGTCCTCAACTTGAACTTAGATGGAACACAGATGGAACTCAGACTGAACTTATAATGAACTGATACTGAACTTTACTTTTAACTCATCTTGAGCTCTTAACCAATAATGGATGAGTCTGTGCTGGAATAATAGTGAAAGTTTAATGAATAATTTATAGAAATAATGACAAGGGCATATTAAGAATCTGATCCATTCACAGAATTTTTTTCATAAAACACAATTTGATTTTCATTTTGAATTTCACTTGATCATTAAAAAGACTGAAAATTATAATATTTATTTAAAAAGAATCACTTTTAACCTCTCTAATGATTTTATTAGTTTTTTTTTGAAAAAATATATAATAAGATCAGTGGCTCTTTTTATTGATAACTCTTTTTAACCATAAATTTGAAGCTTTCATTTTTTAATTTAAACCATATTACCTGGTTTTTTTGTATTTTTATTATTTCTTATTATGCAATATAAATATTTTCAGTTCAATGGATTTATTTAACAAACATATTGAACCATCAAAATTATCAAGTATTTTATTCTATAATAATGTGAAAAGACTCATAATTAAAAAATAAAAGATAGAAATATGTTTTCCTATTTTCTGTTTCAATGAAGTCCTCTCATAGATTCTTTACACTAAGCACTAATAATTGATAATATTTTTTATTATAAGTTTAGAAAGAAGTATAATTCTTATACCAGTGGATTTTAATCAATTTTTTAACATTTTTATAAGCAAGAAGATGATTAAAATTAAAAGAAAATATATTTTTTCTCATTATTTTGTTCCATTGAATATTCAACTACTAAGAATTTTTGCAATATACATTTATTCATTTTAATAAATATATGATATTCTGGAACTTTTCATGATTTATTTCATCAAAATTTCACGTAAATATGATTATTTGGTAGATTAATATCATGAGTTGAAATAATAAATCACTATTCAGTAAATTTTTCATATGAAAAACTGAAATTAAAGCTAGATTTAAAGATTTAAATATAATAAAAAAAATAGTATAAGTTTATTTAAGCTTTAATTTTAGTGCATGATTTTGCTTCAATGCTGTATTGTGGGATAATTTCAGTGTCAACTTGGGAATAAGCACCATATATTTTGCAAAGTGTTATTATGTTAAAAAATGTGCTTCAGATAAAACTTTTGAGTGTATTATTGTTCAAGGACTAAATCAAAAAAGGTAGAAGTGGTACTTCTTTATAATTCTATTAGGTTCAAATTGAAAAACTATTATATGATATTCATTTTATAAAAAAGACACAATAGGTACTTTAGATTATGCCCATGTAGCAAAGCAGCTGTAAAGGCAATCATATTTTGATTTAAAATCATATTATTCCATATTTAAAATGAATAGAAAAAATATTTCAATTCTATGGTTCTGAAAAATAAATTAAGTAAAATTTTCAGGTACACTTTTTTAGTCTTTAGAATAAAAGTTTTGATAGGAATAATTCACAACTGAACACTTACACACAATTCCAAAATTAAATATATGGGTTCAGGATCTATCAATGGTTTATTAGAATAATGATATTCATGCTGATTGGTAGATCTTATATGATGTTTCTATTCAATTTCTAAGTGTATGAAAAATAATACTATTGATATTTTATTAAAACAGAAGAATTTATAAATCTACTTAAAATTGGCCTTATTACAAACACCACCCAATATGGGGGCCAACTTGTTAGCAATTCCACAACCTTGGACTCAAATTCACCACAGATTGAACACACATTGAGATATTGACAAAGGAACCATACAATAAGGTATGAACACTACTCAGCAGAACAGTTTTAGGTGGGTGTTCAAGTAGAGTCAAGTCTAAGTTCAGTATGAGTTCAGTCTGAGTTCCATCTGAGTTCTGTCTGAGTTCAGGTTGGGGACTTGCTAGAAAGTCCACCCCATATATTGCATAGTGAAAGCAATACTTGAATAAGTATATTGTTATAAAAATTAATTTAAATAGCATTATTTCAAATCTTCATTACATATTTAAAATAGAAAATAAATATTAAAATTTGACTTTTTATAGAAATATATATTGGTTTAAAAGATATTTACTTACTTTTTTTTTACAAAAACACCAATTTTATCCTGTGAGGCTTCCCTTCAACTTAAAAATATAAGTCTAAAAAATTAATATGATTCTCTGAAGACTCTATATGATGTGTACCTAAAGCAAAAAAAAATTTTTTTGAAGTACTTCAAATCTAAGCAAAAGAGATGATACCTTTTTTATATAATATAGTTGTATAAAATTAATTTTAAGTTATTTTTTTAATCTGCCATATGGAAAGAACTCATATCATAATAATATATGATAAATTTAATACTATTTTTAATAAAATATTTTATCAAAATGATTCTTAATTTTTACTTATTTTCACAACTTCAAAGTATTTAATAAAAATATTTTGATATAGAAATATAAATATTTTTATACTTAAAAATACTTAATAAAAATTATAAAAAATTATAAATTTTTTCATGGCTTAACTTAGCTTGAACCACCCTTAGAAAAAGGATTGCATTGAGAGTTCAATCTAAGTTCCACCAAAAACATGATAAATATTTTTTTGAAAACATATATAGTCATTGCAATGAATAGAACTTGTCAGTATATCTAGTATTTAAGTATGATATAATAGTATTTATTTATGGTCCTACTACTTATTGATAAATGATTTAGTGATTAAACCTCAGGGGAAGACTAATAAAATAGTTATACTCAAATAAAACTCACAATACTTGGATTTAAATGCGTGCTAGTGGTGGAAAATAGATGAATATAATATAGTTATAGCTTATATAAAGATAATATCAATTTATAATGGCTTTATAATATATTTCTAAATGCTAATAATTGTATTTTAGTGTTTTTTTGACTTGTAGTAAGTGAATGATTTCTAATAACTTTCAAAATCCCCCCTTACTTATACCAAAATCCACTAGAGTGCACAGACCTTCAATCCAGATGATGTCACTTCTATCGCCGGCAATTACAGAACTGTGAGGGCCCATCACCTTCCCATGGCATCCACTTCAAGAAGATTCAACACCCAGACCTCCAGTAAGGACCCTCCATCAAAATTAATGATAACACAGACCCATACCATAAATAGAAAATCCAGATAAAAGCAGATACCATAAAGAAACAGGTAAAATAACTCATCAAAAGAGAATATAATGAAACCCAAAGCATATAAAGGAAAAAAATGAAATGTACAAGCCCCCAATAACATCCCCAAGCATCCATATTAACCCAAAAATGACCTCCCAACCCATAAATCCGTGAATATCCATCCAAGGAAGCAGATTAAGTTGTCTAGACTGAGTGTATGCGCCTGAAATGAATGTTTATGCTTCTGTTGGTGTTGTGAGTCCACTGGATACGTCCAAATGACCTAAAATAAGCAGAAAAACAAAGTTTAAAGGCTATTAAGAGGCTAAAACCCACTTATATAGCAAAATATACATAATATACTGCATATTTCACTGAATATGAGATTTATGTATACATATAAGCTTATGTATGTCAATAATTACTTCATATCACTTAAGATAAGTATATTAAGACTCCATTAACACCTTAATAAGTACTATTAGGCTATGGATAAGCTACTTAAACTACTATAATTTATATAATAGAGTAATAATTATATATATATGTAATATAATCATATATATTATTATTTTAACCTTATTTTTAAGATATAAGCTTAATGTACTTAAGGTTATCTTATTTTAAGTATAAGAAATACTCAGTCCTAGGGAAATCTAGGCTGACACTCCCTCACCCAAAAAAAACAATAAAAAAAATGTTAAGACATTTTAATTAAAAGTAAGGAGTGAATTGAATTTTTTTTTAAATTTTCTATAATACATATACTGAATAAACAGTATAATTTTGATTTAAATTTTTTCAAGAGATTTTTAAGTTCAGAGTTTTCATTTTCTGGAATCCACTGGTCATATTCACTTGATTTATTTTTAAATCTTAATAGATACTCAACTCCCTTTTCTTTTGTAAGGTGTCTCTTTTTAAGTATCTTTTCAATTTCTGCCTTTTAAACTATTTCTTCAGGTTGCTGTTTATGCCTTCCTGATCTTCTTGGAAATAGAGAAGTATCATTAGAATGGTATGGTTTTATAAGAGAAATAGGAAATACTGGATGTTTTCTATCATAAGGTGCATATAGAATAACCTCAACAGCATTTTTACCAACCATCTTTTTAACTACAAATGGTCCAATGAATGGATCCTTCAATTTAACATTACCATTTAAATTGAAATTTAGTGTTGAAATAAGGACTTCATCACCCTCTTTGAACATTTTTTCTTTATGGGTTTATCCCATCTTTTCTTTTCATACTCAAACACCTTATTTATACATTCTTGAGCATGTTTTCTGCATAATTCTTGCATCTGAAGAAAAGATTTAGTACCTGGATGGATATCCAATCTAGGTAATTTATTAAGAGTTTTAGCAGGGGTATTATGTACATAACCCAACCATAACTCAAATGGCTTTTTGCCAGTGACAGAATGTACTGTACTATTGTATGCAAATTCTAAACCTGGGATAAGGGTTATCCAATCATGCATGAATTTTTCATTTTCTTTAAAGTTAAGACAAAAAGCACAATATCTTCTTATCATATCTTCTAAAGTTTGTATCATTCTTTCTGCTAGCCCATCAGTTTGTGGATGGTGTGCTGTAGAAAATTTTAATTGACACCCTGAAACATCCATAAGTGATGTCCCGAACTCAGAAGTAAATTTAGGATCTCTGTCAGAAACTATTGCTTCAGGGAAACCTGCTATATTTAACATTTGTGTCCACCATAAAAAAGTTAAGTCCTTTGCAGAAACCTCTTTGTGGGTAGGAATAAATTTACACATCTTTGTAAATCTATCTACAATTACCCAGCAGGAGTTATAACTCTTATTCCCTGCTATTGGAAAACATGTTACAAAGTCCATGTTAATAATTTCCAATGGAGCTTTTGGTTGCTCAATTTGCTGTAATAAACCAGCTCTTTTGCCTGTTAATCTTTTAGATTTTTCACAAGAATCACATGTCTCAACATATTTTTGAACATCCTCAGACATGTTAATCCACCAAGCTGTGTTTTTTACTCTGGTCAATGTTTTATGGTAGTCAAAATGACCTGCTAATATATCATCATGACATATACTTAAAATTAACTCCTTCATTGAAGGGGAAATTACAATTACATTACTTAATTTTTTCGTGTAATATATAAAACCATCCTCAATGGAAAAATTTCCTTTTTCTAATGCCTCTTTATATTTATTTGGTAATGTTTTTATTAAAACATTAATTGAATCATTAGATGGATCATTTAATATTGTAGTGAGTTTACTCAAATCAGGATCTGAAGCATACATATCAAGAATTGATTTCATAAATTCATCCTCAAGATCTAAAATATAAATGCCATAAATCTTAATAATCCCGATTCAGGAACATAAGCAGGATTATCATCATTATTAGGCAGAGGTACTCTAGATAACAGATCTACATTAGAGTGTAAGGTTCCTGCTTTATGTGTAATAGTCATCCGTCCTCTGTATTCTTGTACAGCTAATTGCCATCTAAACATGTGTCTATTAGGAGTTTTCATGTTTAAGAGTGACTTAACTGCACTACAGTCAGTTATTAACTCAAATTTTTGGTCTTCAAGGTAATAATGTAGCTTCTCAAGAGCCCATACTACTGCCAAACATTCAAGTTGAGTAGCACCATATTTCAATTCAATAATTCTTAGAGTATGTGAAATATAGCAAATTACTACTTCTGACATCTTTCCTTCAATAAGTTGTTTTTGATGCAAAGCAGCACCCAGACCAATAAAACTTTCATCTGTATATAATAAAAAAGGCAATTGGAAATCTGGTAATCCAAAGATAGGAGCTGTCATTAAACATTCTTTCAACTTATCAAAAGCCTGTTGTCTTTCATTATTCCAAATGAAAGCTTCTTATTTCTTTATCAGTGTGGTCAATGGTGCAGCAATTAATTGGTAGTTTTTTATATATTGTCTATAATAACCACACATACCAAGAAAAGATTGTACATCCTTTACATTTTGAGGAATGCCAATATTCTTTATTGCAGCCACTTTATTTTGGTCTACACATATTTGTAAGCCAGATACAATATGACCAAGCACTTTTAAAGATTCAAACCCAAATTTACATTTTTTCAATGCAAGGGTCATTTTTATTTCATCCATTTTTTGAAATACCTTCTTTAAATGGATTAAGTGTTCATCATAAGTTTTAGAGAACACTATGATGTCATCAATGTATAACATTAGCCATCCCTCAATCATTTCATTATGGAATGTTATATCCATTAACTTCTGAAATACTGATGGAGCATTTTTTGGTCCAAATGGCATCCTGACATATTTATAAATTCCCATGTGTATTGTTATCAAAAAAAAGTTCTGTGAATTCTTTTCAACAGGAATTTGATGGTACCCTTTATTTCCATCTAAGCAACTTATATACTTAGCACCTTTGAGGGTAGCATGTATAGAGGCAATCCTTGGCAAAGATAAATATCATCTACTGTAAATGTATTTAATGCTCTATAATCACTGCAAAGTCTTGCTTTATCTTGTTCATAAGAAATTAGCACTGGTGATATTACACAATATTTTGGTGTAGTTTCAAACTTTTCAAGAATTTTCATTTTTAATAACATCTTAATATTATCCTCTATGTCTTTCCTCTTCATTGGTGAAGCAGGGTATGGTTTCTTTTTCAGACTAGCAGGAATATTATCCATATCACAGGTTAAACTAATCTTCATCTCATGATCTTTTACAAGGCCAAGTTCATTTGTACCATGTGCAAAATCCATTGGAAATGCTTTAATTAAGTCCAAAATATTATTTTTCTCAGCTTTGCTTATCTGAGTGCCAAATGATGCTTTTGAAATTTCTGTTTCCAGAAGTTCCATCTCATTGGATTCTCTTCCTTTGCATGGAATATTTGTTACTGAATCAATGTGTAAGACTGTGTTAAAAGAATTTATTTTAAATTTCCTTTTACCATTCATGCCAATTGTAAAATTGTTATTAGCAGGGTCTAATTTCACACCAAACTTTTTCAGAATATCATTTCCAATGATAAAACAGTTACTACAGTTAGTATTATCCACTAATACAAAGTCACAAGTTATTCTTACATAACCATGTTGATGTTTAAAGAAAATAGCAGCTTTTTATCTTCCAATGGGATGTAGTACTGATCCAAAACCTCTCCAATTTTTACTTTGAAGGGGTTCAAGCTTAGACTTACACTCACTATCAATCTTCTGCAATGTATTAGTAGAAACAACAGAGCCAGCAGCTCCTGTGTCCAATACTATATTAACATTTTCACCAGAAATGATAGCTGGAACCATGATAGGTGTCATTCTAAAGTTATCAGCTTGTATATCTTTAATGATTTCAGCATTCTCAAAATTCATTAAAGATTCATTTGAGTCCATATTAAATATTGTATTGTCAAAGATGGACAAATCATCTTCCAACATACAGATCTCATTTTCATCACTATATGAGATATTACTGTCATAATCACTTGAATCTTTACTTTTCTCTGTTTCAATTTCAGATTCATGTTAATTTTCAACAATATTTATATTCTTCTCACATTTGTGACCTTTAACCCAAGGTTTGTTACACTTATAACAAGTATTTTTCTCATACTTTTTTGGTACTACAGGTGAAGTAGGTTTTTTCTGCTTCTCCTGAAGTGTTTTTGAACTCTGATTTTTCACAGGTTCAACATTTTGTTTATAAGTGGAATACCTTGCTTCATACTTATGGTTTAGTAATATTTCATTTCAAATATTAATAAAGTCTTAATATTCAGTAACATTAATTGTTCTAGCTACAACAATGTCTCTGACAGAGATAGGTAATTTATATATTATCTTATCTTTCCATAAGTTAAAATCCATGTTAGGCTCAATGGCTTTTAATATTTTATTTAAATTCATTAAAAATACCATAGGTTTGTCACCATTCAACGGATTATACCTAGTTTTCTCATAAAGTCTCTGCTAAGTGAGTCTGAGTTTAGAACCCCCAAATTGTTTTTCAATTAGTTGTTTCCATTCAGCCCAAGAGTAGTCTTTAACCTCATTCAAAACAGCTTCAAACCATAATAAAGCAACATTCTTAAATAAAGAGATCAATTTTGATGTTATTTCTTCATCTGGTAACTTATATGAGAATTTTAAATTGTCAATTCTTTGGATAAAATGTTGCCAATCAGAGCTGGCTTCCCCATCATTCCACTCTATTTTCACTTTTAACACAATTACACCCCTTTTGGTACCATACTCATCCCTCACCACTACTTTCTTGCCTCTCCCTACCCTACCCCACCCCTTTCAACCTTACCCTATCTATTTTTGCCTCAAATCCACCCCACTCCTTTTATTACTAATTAAAATGTTTTCTCTTTCAACCCCCATTTTTTCACTCTTTACCCCAGACATTCCCAACCCCACCCCAATCCACCCTTTCAATTTTAATTCAACCCCTATGGCTTTCCAAATCACCCCCTTTTCAGCCTATTGATTAAAAGGGGTTAGAAGGGGAGAAAAAGGAGTGATATCAAGAAAGTTGGTGTGGAAATTGGTGAAGAGGGGAATAAATTGGGTGTTAAGGGGAGCAAAATAAGTTAGGAGGGGTTTAATGGGATGATTAGGGGTGGAGAAGGGGGAATAAGGGCTTGGGATGGGAAAGATCTTGGTAGACTTAAATAAAATGTAGGAGGGAGAAAATTTTAGATGGGAGAAGAATGAGATTTGAAGTTTGAGGGAGGAAAATACTTGTAAGGAACATTTTGAAACAATGTAAGCACAAAAATTATATAATATATTTTGAGACTTTGAAATCATAATGGCATAAAAAATCTCAAAAAAAATTTCAATATTTATTAACCATAGATTTTATTCTCATAAAAATTGGATTTTTTATTCTTTTGATATAATTGGAGATATCAAAGTTAGAAGTTTGTAATTATTTTAAAGGTATTTTGAAACCCAAAAAGAAAGCCACAAACTTGACATAAATTCTCAGTAAGAAGCTGTTTTGGGGGCACAACATGGCATATTTTAAAAAATAATCATGGTTGATTTGGAGGAAAAAAGAGGAATTATGAAATGGAAATTTTCTAACTTTGATACCCCCTAATGAAGATCATTATAAGCTATATTTTTAATAGAATTGGGCCCATTTCCCATTTTAACTTATATAAATATGGGACGTAAATCAATCTTACAAATTGTTCTATTGACTAAATTTAATGTTAAATTATTTCAAAGAGTGTTTCAACTTACACAAATGTTTTGAAAATGGATAAATAAATAATAATATTGATTGATATAATGAGTAAAGGTGTTTATTTCTCAATTTTTTACTGATAAAAATTTAATGAAATATAGAAATTCAATAAATATTTCTTAATGAATAATTTCTTAGAATATTGGATGTTTTATCTATATATTCATAGGGTGAATACGCTATAAATTTTTGTGAAATCTCTTATAATTCAAAGTATCTGAGAGTTTCATTAGATTCAAAAAATGAAAAAACTTTATAATTTTTCAAAATCTTCTGAAGCTGCAAGGCTATATTGATAGTGGGGCTCATTTATTTTTTATCTCTTCAACAAATCCTTTAATTCAAGTATAAATATTTTTTGAACTATTAATCAACTGTGGTTCAATGAAGGTACAAATTATTTTCAAGGTGTTTTCAAAGTAAATTTACTATTTCTTCATGATATTTTTATCACTGCCTCAATGTGTGCTTAATTAGATATAAATTAAGGTTCAAGGTTGTGGACTTTCTAGCAAGTCTTCCCTCCATATTTCATGGTGAAGTAAGTCATTTTAATTTGAATTAAATACTCCATTAACTGGTATACTTCAACAGTGTGCTTTTCCCTACACACACCATCTGTTGGGTACATCCAGGCCCCTCAAGCACTTCTTCCCCTTTACTTGATTAGTCAGTATTAGGTACACACACAGCCATACCTTAAAATTTTTCTTCACCTAATCCTTATGAGCTTATTTATACACCACGCAATATGGGGGGCGGACTTGCTAGCAAGTCCGCAACCTTGAACCCTAATTCATATCTTTTTGAGCACACATTGAGGAAGTGATGAAACCATCATGAAGAAGTATTGAATTTAATTTGAACACACCTTGAAGCTCATGTGAACACAAATGGGGCTACAAGGGCTGGAAAGGCTGGAGAGAGGGGTGAGGAAGGGTGTATGGGGTAGCGAAAAGGTTGGGAAAGAGTTGGAAGGGAAGATTAAGGGTTCCGAGGCATTTTAAATGAAGAAAAGGGTCTGGGAGAGGTTGAGAGGGGTGAAATGGGGATCAAAAGAGGATGGCATACAATGGGGCTGGGAGGATAGCGAAAGGCATGGGAAGGGAAGACAAGCATGTGTTGATAGAATTGAAAGGGATGGAGATTGGTGCAAACAGAGTGTGAAAATAGGAGGATGAACTCTGTTCTTCGGGCGAAGAACAGAGTTCACTTCCATAAAATATTAGCTGAAACATAGTTTTCAATTCTGTAAAAACAGTTGTAAGTAATAGAAAAAGTCACTGATTTTTTTTATATGTAATCTGAAATTTTTTAATAAAATTATTGTATTTAAGAATTGCAATATTGTCAATCAATTTTTATTGATCAAATTAATTTAATAAAGTATTATTTTAATAAGCTGTTTCAAAAAATACTTTGCATTGAGTAGACTCATGGAATGATTTTTTCTGGCTTCCATTCAGTTATCCTCACACTTTCACTATGTTTTCAATATAGATCCATTGTTATTTGTGTGATACTTCAAGTGAAAGTTCAGTATTACTTCAGTCTGAGTTCCATCTGATTTCCATCTGACTTCAAGTTGCGGACTTGCTAGCAAGTCCTCCCCCTATATTGCGTGGTGATACACACACAGTAAACTGTGCATAAATTCTTAGGCCCCCCTAACATCATACTCCAACCCTTACTTCCTCTCACCCTTGATTACTCTTGCTCTTATTTTTTTTCCAAACACTAACACAACTCTTTCACTTTGTAAAAAGCTTCAAGTAACTACTGATTCCCTAGCCCTTGATCTTTTGGTTGAGCCTGATCCAGATTCTGATTCTGAGTTTGATTTTTTATATATGGGTCACCTGTTAGAGAATCACTACCTTACTTCCCAAATCCTATCAATTTTCCAGCACCCACAATATACACTTCACAAACTTTCTGAAATACCTGAACCCAGTTTTCAGAAAATTTTCCAAACTAATTATCATAGTTTTAAATACCTACATGATTTGATCCATGATAATTCTATTTATCACAACAATTCTCATTTCCCACAGAAGGATTGTGAAATACAAATCTCTGTGGCTCTTTGCCTATTTGGTTCAAATGGGAATGGTGCTGCCATAACTTGTCTTGAGAACCTCTTCAGTATAAGTAATGGAACAGTAGATTTATACACCAAGGGAGCCACAAAAGCCATATGTTCACTTCAATCAAAATTACTCACATGGCCCACTAAAGAGTTTAGAGTGGAAAACTCACAGGTCATGTAAAATGAAAGATTCCCTTGATGTATTGATTTTATTGATGGCACAACCATCCTTTGAGCCAAAAGCCTGAAAAGGATGGAAGTAATTATATTTGTAAAAATATGAAATTCTCCAGACACTACTAGCCAATTTTAGTTTTCTTTCTGTCTGTTTTTATTTATTTAACCATTAAATATTTCATTGCAGCTATTCAACATCTAACTTTCCTATTTCATAATTCTAGTTTTTATCACATGTATTCAATTAATCAGTGTATAAATGTGAATGTTGATGTACCTTAATCAAAATTCACCTTTTATTCCTTAAATTTAAACTGATCATGTCCACTGTTCATCACTTTATCTTATTGACTCACATTTAGACCTTTATCTGAACTTTATATACTTGACCAGTATATTTTTTAAACCTATAAACAAATTTACATGTTTACACCATTCTCACAGGTAACATGTATATGTGCTCATGACTGCAATAATATTCACCTTTGTTTCCTTAACTTTAAAATGACTGTTTCCACTTCTCATCACTTTATCTTATCAACTCACATTTAGACCTTTATCTGACCTTTATATACTTGACCAGTATATTTATTTGACCTAGAAAATATTTTACCTGTTTATGCCATTCTCACAGGTAACATACCTTTATCTGAACTTTATATACTTGACCAGTATATTTATTTTACCTATAAACTAATTTACCTGTTTACACCATTCTCACAGTGTTTATCAGAAAAAGAGGTAAGTGCTTATCTATATCATACATATTCTTACATATAATACTAATCCTCTCTTAATTTTTCTTTTTTCCAGGTATTCTATTGCTCTTCAATTGGTTTTCAAAATAAATAAGAAGTTTATTGCATTCCATGCAAGCTTTCCTGGTGCTCGCCATGACTCTTTGGTTTTTCAACAAATGATGATTTCTCAAAATCCTGAGAATTACTTTGATGAACATCAATATCTTCCTTCCAACTCTGCTTAAACCAGTGGTACATATGTGATCCCAGAATTTTGTGGGGCTGGTGATGAAAATTGTGAAAAATTACAATTCAACACTCATCTTTCCAAGTCTTGAGCAAGGATTGAACATGAAATTATAATTTTGAAAGGTAGATTTACTTCACTAAGGGAAATGAGGAGTCCTTTTAGTAACAAGAAAGAAATGAAGGCTATGATAGATTGGATCATTTCATGCTTGATACTACATAATCTCCTTGCACACTTAAAGGATGAATGGAACAATATTTATGAAGATCAAATACCCAAACTAACCCCAACTATTGAATCATACTTTAGTTCTTCATCTCAACCTGGTGAAATGTGTGCTAAAATTCTCCCTATCACTCTTTCTCACTTTGCAAATACAGATTGATTATCTACTAGTACTAAAGTTCTTTCTTTCATTCATTCTTTCTTTCTTTCATTCTTTCTTTCTTTCTTTCTTTCTTTCTTTCTTTCTTTCTTTCTTTCTTTCTTTCTTTCTTTCTTTCTTTCTTACTTTCTTTCTTTCTTTCTTTCTTTCTTTCTTTCTTTCTTTCTTTCTTTCTTTCTTTATTTCTTTCTTTCTTTATTTCTTTATTTCTTTATTTCTTTATTTCTTTATTTCTTTATTTCTTTATTTATTTATTTATTTATTTATTTATTTATTTATTTATTTATTTATTTATTTATTTATTTCTTTGTTTCTTTATTTCTTTATTTCTTTATTTCTTTATTTCTTTATTTCTTTATTTCTTTATTTCTTTATTTCTTTATTTCTTTATTTCTTTATTTCTTTATTTCTTTAATTCTTTAATTCTTTAATTCTTTAATTCTTTAATTCTTTAATTCTTTAATTCTTTAATTCTTTAATTCTTTAATTCTTTAATTCTTTAATTCTTTAATTCTTTAATTCTTTAATTCTTTAATTCTTTAATTCTTTAATTCTTTATTTCAAGGTTCACTTTTGGTCTAGAAGCTTTGGTACGGTGTTATATGAAGATTTTAAGGATTACTTAGACTCTAAATAATTTAGTACGTATTTTTCAATCAAAGATGATGTTTTACTCAATGATAAGAGGTAGATTAAAAATATTTATATAAATTATAGATTAGAATTACGTCCTTGTAAATACTAAAGATATAAGATATAAGAAATAAATAGTATGTTGTAGTTGTTGTAATAAGTAAGTTGGTAAAAGGATGATTCAAAAAGACAAAAAAGAGAGGCCTTTTATAGACAAAGGAGAGACAAAGCACGGCAATCAAATTCTAAAAACAGTAGTATGAGAGAGAAAAAAGAACATTCCAGAAGGAGTATTTCAAATAATAAAGTTATTCTAAAAAGAAGGCGTCAAAAAGATGTATTTACAGAGTATATCAGAAATACATCAATATATTTAATATTTACTGTAGAAGTCAATTCTAAATAAGAAATTTGAATTTTTTTTATATATTTAATATTATTTGAATATTTAAATCTTATTTTATCTTAATATCTATTTTTTAATATAAAATTTTATTTTTTTCAAACCTGTCAAATGAGCACGGTGTTACAGAAAAATATAAGGGACAAAATTATATTTTTAATTTTAACATTCTTTAATTAGTTAATTTATTATAACTAATTTTAATGTAACTAAATTATAATTAAATAATAGATAAAATGATAAGGTGCGGCTTCATCCAGTAAATAATTAATTATTTCACTGGGTAAGTCTAGTAGCCTGGCTGACACTCCCTCACTCTAAAAAAACAATAAAAAAAAATGCTTTGATTTTTTCTTTTTATACTTTTTTAGTAGAGTAGGAAGATTAGATATCTCCTTCCCAGGTATCCAAGAATCATATTCAGATGATTTATTCTTGAATCTCAATAAGTATTCTGTACCTTTCTTGGCAGTGACTATTCTGTCATTTAAAATTTTTTCAATTTCTGCTGTCTCAGTGATTTCATTTGGGGTTTTCTTTGGTCTACCCCTCCTATTTGGAAATAAATCACTATTGGATGTGTAAGGTTTCAAAAGAGATATTGGAAAAACAGGATGTTTTCTGTCATATGGGGAATACAGAATAACTTCAACTGCATTATCTCCAATCATTCTTCTGACAAAAAATGGACCAACAAATGGATCTTTTAATTTGTTATTACCTTGTACGTTGAAGTGGATTGTAGAAATCAACACTTCATCACCCTTTTTAAAAGTGTATTCTTTATGGGATTTGTCCCATTTTTTCTTCTCATATTCAAATGATTTTTCAATACATTTTTGAGCAAGATTTCTACATAGTTGTTGCATTTGAAGAAAAGATTTTACACCAGGATGTATATCCAATTTAGGTATTTTGTTATTGAGAATTCGGGCAGGAGTATTAGGAACATATCCAAGCCAGAGCTCAAAAGGCTTTCTTTGAGTAACAGAATGAACAGTGCTATTATAAGAAAATTCTAACCCAGGAAGTAAGGTAACCCAATCATGAGTGAATCTGTCATTATCTTTATACTCAAGGCCAAAGTCACAATATCCTCTTATCATGTCCTCTAAAGTCTGAATCATTCTTTCAGCAAAACCATCAGTCTGAGGGTGATGGGCAGTAGAAGTTTCAGATCACAACCACAAACATCCATCAGAGACATCCAAAATTCAGAAGTAAATTTTGGGTCTCTGTCAGAGATTATGGCTTTAGGAAAACCAGCAGTATCAAATATATGAGACCACCATAAGAAAGCTAATTCTTTAGTGGAAACATCCTTGTGGGTAGGGATAAATTTACACATTTTTGTGAATCTGTCCACAATAACACAACAAGAGTTATAGCTGTCTTTACCAGAAATAGGTAATCCTGTTACAAAATCCATGTTTATTATTTGCCATGGAGCATCAGGAGGTTCAATATGTTGCATTAATCCGGCTCTTTTACCAGTTAATCTTTTTGATTTTTGGCAAGAATCACAAGATTCAACGTATAATTTTGTGTCTTCAGACATATTAGCCCACCAAGCAGTGTTCTTAATTCTGATCATTGTTTTGTTAAGATCAAAATGTCCAGCTAGTATGTCATCATGACAAATTTTCAAGATGATTTCTTTCATAGAAGGAGGAATAACAATAACATTACTCAACTTTCTTCTATAATATAGATATCCTTCATCAATTGAAAATTTACCTTTTTCCAAAGCTTTTTGGTACTTTGGTGGAAGGGTTTTAATTAATGCTTGTATTGAAGAATTCTTTGGATCATTCAATATGGTGCATAACTTTTTTAAGTCAGTGTCCTTATCATATGATTCCAGAATAAGCTGTAATAGCTCTTCCTCCATATCAACCACATATATCCCATGGATATGAATAATTTCATCCTCAGGATCATAAGCAGGATTAGAGTCATCATTTGGTAAAGGTAACCTTGATAACATATCCACATTTGAGTGACCAATACCAGCCCTGTGAATAATTTTCATTCTCCCTCTGTACTCTTGAGCAGCCAGCTGCCATCTAAACATATGTCTGTTAGGTGTTTTCAAGTTTAAAAGGGATTTAACTGCACTTCAGTCAGTGACAAGTTCAAATTTCTGGTCATCTAGGTAATAATGAAGCTTTTCTAGAGCCCATACTACAGCTAAACACTCTAATTGGGTAGCACCATATTTTAATTCACTATTTCTCAAGGTTCTTGAAATATAACAAATTACTACTTCTGAAACTTTATCATTTATCACTTGTTTTTGATGGAGGGCAGCACCAAGACCAATGAAACTGGCATCAGTGTACAAAACAAATGGTTGATCAAAGTCAGGTAAAGCAAGAATTGGTGCTGAAATCAAACAGTGTTTCATAGTGTCAAAGGCTCTTTGTCTTTCACTATTCCAGACAAAAGCAACATCCTTTCTAGTTAATTGGGTAAGGGGTAAACTATGACTTGGTAATTTTTAATATACTGTCTATAGTATCCACACATTCCCAAAAAACTTTGGAGCTCTCTCACTGTTGTAGGAGCTTTCACCCGTTGTATGGCTGCCACTTTGTTCTGGTCAACACATATCTGTAAGCCTGAAACAACATGACCAAGAACTTTTAAAGAATGGAAACCAAATTTACATTTCTTCAAAGCAAGTGTCATATTTATTTCATCCATTTTCTGGAATACTTTACACAGGTGTTTAAGATGGTCCTCAAATGTTTTTGAGAATATAATGATATCATCAATATAAACCATCAGCCATCCTTCAATTATCTCTTGATGGAATGTGTTATCCATTACTTTTTGGAAAACTGAAGGGGCATTTTTAGGGCCAAATGGCATCCTAATATACTTATAAATACCCATATGAGTGGCAATCATCAGAAATTTCTGAGAATTTTTCTCAACAGGTACCTGGTGATATCCCTTATTACCATCCAAACAGCTGATATATTTAGCACCCTGTAAAGTAGCATGTATAGAGCTGATTCTAGGTAAAGGATAGATATCATCAACAGTATAAGTGTTTAGTGCTCTATAATCACCACATAACCTGGCTTTATCTTTCTCATAAGAAATTAGGACAGGTGAGATAACACAATATTTAGGTGTTTCAACTACCTTTTCAATAATATTCATTTTTAAAAGGGTAGAGATATTATCTTCAATATCTTTTCTCTTTGTGGGAGAAGCAGGATAAGGCTTCTTCTTTAAACTAGGTGGTATATCAGTTAATGGGCAAGACAATGAAAGTTTCATTTCCTCTTTAACTAATCCCAGTTCATGTGACCCATGAGCAAAGGCCATAGGAAAAGATTTTATCAAGTTAATGATGGAATCTTTATCCTCACCAGAAAGTTGTCCTCCAAAAGAAGAATTGTTGATTTCAGACATAAGGGCATGCATTTCCTTTGTAGATCTTCCTTTATATTGAACCACAGAATTACATGTGTTCAATTCTGGTTTTAATAATTTTTTAGGGGAGGAAATTTTAAATTTTCTCTTCCCATTCATCCCCATTGTGAAACATTGGTTTGAAGGATCCAATTTTATGCCATACTTGGTTAAAATATCATTCCCTACAATAAACCAATTGCTCAAGTTATCATTTTTCATGACAACAAAATCACAAATAGCTCTTACAAAACCATGGTTATATTTAAAAAACACTGTGGCTTTGTATTTACCAATGGGGGACAAAACAGAGCCATACCCTCTCCAATTTTCAGAAATGATAGGCATCAGTTTAGATTTATAGTCTTGATCTACTGAAGCAAGTGCTCTTTCAGATACTACACTTCCTCCTGCTCCAGAATCCAGAACAACTTCAATGCTGGTTCCATTGATCAAGACTGGTGCCTTAAGAGGGGCAATAACAATTGAGTTATCCTCAATGTTCTTTATGATCTCAGCATCCTCGACTGTAGATAAATCATTATTATCAATGTCAATAGTATTTAAATAATGAATATCTTCTTCCAGCATCAAGATTTCTTGTTGAGATTCATATGAAATATTGCTGGCACAATCACTTGATGTATCATACAGTGCCACTGTGTCTTCAGCATGCTCCTCTGTTTGTTCTACAAGATTTATCTTCCTGTCACAAACATGGCCTTTCTGCCAAGGCTTTTTGCACTTGAAGCAAGTGTTTGTTGCATACTTCTTTGGTGCAACAGGGGCAGAAGGTTTACCAACCTTTTCCAGAGGTTTTTGTTGGTAAGTGGAGGGTTTCCCCAAAGGGGTCCTAGGAATGAATCTTCTTGCATCATACTTATTGTTTAGAAGTATCTCATTGCAAGTATTAATGAAAGAAGATGGTTCTTTGGAGAACTCAGTCCTAGCCACTATCAAGTCTCTCAGAGACATTGGTAATTTATAGAGGATCCTGTCCTTCCATAAATCAAACTCCATATTTGGGTCCATTGCCCTTAAGATTTTTACAAGTTTAATTAAAAACTCAATAGGTTTATCAGTAGAAGAGCTATATCTAGTTTCCTCATACTGCCTTTGTTGAGCCATTCTGAACTTGGAGCCACCAAATTGTGCTTTAATTAATTTCTTCCAATCCTCCCATGAGTAGTCATTCCCATCCAGGAGAACAGATTCATACCACATCAGGGCAACATTAGTGAACAAAGAAATTAACTTGGACACAATTTCCTCATCTGGGAGTTTGTAAGAATTTTTTAAGTTATCAATTCTGCAAATAAATTGTTGCCGATCAGAGGAAGAATCACCATCAAATGTTGGGTACTGGTCAAGTTTTGGCAAATTCTTTTGATTTGAAGGAGTCTCCTTTGTACTAGCTTGTTTCTGAGTAAGAAGCAGCTGTAATTTCTCTAATTGTGCTGAAATCTCATTGTTTAATCCTTCTGTTGCAGATCCTGGTGCATCATCAGTTTTTGATGGAAACTCAGTGTTATCAACAGGTATTTCTGGATCTATTTTTATTTTAGATGAACTAGCCACAGGTACTGGTTGAGCATCCTGCACTATATGTTCCTTCACAGAAATGTCAGAATATTTTTGGTCATTTAACAATGAGTTCAATTTTTCTTCAATGGTTGTTAGTCTTGTTTTCATTCTTGGAAGACTAGATAAGCTTTCATTGATAGTTGCAAAAGATAATTGATTTTTATGTTGAAAAGATGACAAATGGTCACTCAATCTTTTCAGATTTATCTTATCTATCTCTACCTCCTGGCAACAGGCAGATACAGTATCTTTTAGTTTAGACAAATCATTTTTTATATTTTGCCATAAAGCAATTTTCTTTTCATGGGTTGCTTTGTAATGAGACAATTCATCAGAGACTCTCTGTGCTTCACTTTTTAATGCTTGATAACCCTGATCAGTTAACAAACTATTATATCTCTGAGTCAATTGCATATTGTTCATTATATGATTTTGCTTGGCAATAATATCTCTCAAGTGCTCATCATTAATTCTTGCTACATCTGGAGTGTTTCTCAATAAGGAAACTGAGTAGCTTTCCAGAATCTCATAGAACTCAGGGTCAAGAGTTTCATCAATCACAGCCATATCAGGATTAATCATTGAGGTAGCAATTAAAAGTAATGGATTAGATACATGAGATATCTGTCTACTATTCCCAGCCTCTATAGGTCTCAAGGTTTCATCCTGCCTTCCAGATTTACCTGAAGGAACAGAGTCAGCCACAAGAAAAGGCACTTGAGAATCAATAGAGGGAAGTACCAGGGTTTGCTGGGTATCACCATATTGGGCTTCCTTCTTCTTTTGCCTCCTTGATAAGGGTGGGGAGGAGTGGGGTTGGCCTGGGTGGGCCTTGATGGACCTACCTGAGGTAACTGATGCTGGTTTTGAGCCAAGTAGTCCCACTGAGTGTTGAGCCAGTCCCACTGCCACTTGGACACTTCCACCATCTCTTGGGATTGGGGAGCCAATTGTTGTTGATCCCTGGGAGGAAGAGTTTTCTTCTTCTCTTGGAGAAAAGTATCTGTTCCTCTCACCTTTTCTTCCAAGGCATCTACCCTTACCTTTAGTCTCAAGGTGTCTGTACTTAACTCCTTTATGTGGGTAGACAGATTCTTTACATGCTGAGACAACAGCATCTTTTTTATCCTGAAGCCTTTTGGAAGCTCTTCTGGTGGGTTTGTCATGGGCTTCTGATCCTGAGTATTATCCACTAGGATTTCTACTTCTTCCATCTCTACATCCTGTTTGGGGCAAGGATTTATTAGTTTGAGAAATTCTTCTTGTTAAAGGAGAACTTACAGAAGTAGGCTCATCATAATCAATTAAGTCTAGTTCTTCTTCACGTGCAGCAAAACCACTTTGATCAGTCATTTTAAGATTCTACTGAAATGAAGGAAAGAGACAAAAATTAATTAGTCTTTATTTTTAATTTTTATTTAACAGAAATAAAATAAAAATAATAAAAGAAAATCTTTTTAGGATAAAAATCAACTCAAATAAAATTAATAATAAAAAAAATTTAAAACCAGGATAATACAATCAACTGTAGAAATAAATTAGAATTTCTATTAATTTTTTATTTTCAGGATTTAAATCAACTAACTTATTACCAGGATTTATTGTCAACTGAAATAATCAAATATGAATCTTTATTAATTAAAAAAAATTATTTTAACTGATCACTTAACTACCAGGACTTAATGTCAACTGAAGTAATTAAATATGAAGTTTTATTTTTAAAATTTTATTACTGATCACTTAACTACCAGGACTTAATGTCAACTGAAGTAATTAAATATGAGTCTTATTAATTAAAAAGATTTATTGGATTACCAGGACTCAAAGTCAACTGAAGTAATTAAATGTGAATTATTTATTAATAAAAAATATTATTGTCAGGACAATTTGTCAACTGGAACAATTAAAATTAAAATTAATCAGGACAATTATCAACTGAAAAATGATAATAATTAATATTAAAATATAATTAATTTATTACTTCTGGGACTAAGAACAGTTAATACTCTATTATGGTCAACCAGGAAAAATAAAAAAAAATATAATAATAAAATTAAATTTCAAATTACCAGACACCTCCCCCTGCAAAATGAGCAAATTAATGCCACTTACAGAGTGCTGAGTAAAAGGAAATACATAGCAAACGAAGAGTGAAGAGTAACCCACAAATAGTAATAACAATAATTACCACAATATATACAATCTTTAGTCAGTATATGAACTTAAGTTTTGGAGCGCGGTTTGATTCCCGTTCGCAGCAAAAACTTTTATCACGTGACGTATGACGTTCGTTGTTTTCTCGCCTCCACTCGTCCTTTACAGGTACTTGTACGCCGATGGTCCCCTCGATTACGCCTCAAGTAACGTTGCGCCGTCAATATTTCGGAAAGGATCCCAATTGTCAAGGTTCACTTTTGGTCTAGAAGCTTTGGTACGGTGTTATATGAAGATTTTAAGGATTACTTGGACTCTAAATAATTTAGTACGTATTTTTCAATCAAAGATGATGTTTTACTCAATTATAAGAGGTAGATTAAAAATATTTATATAAATTATAGATTAGAATTACGTCCTTGTAAATACTAAAGATATAAGATATAAGAAATAAATAGTATGTTGTAGTTGTTGTAATAAGTAAGTTGGTAAAAGGATGATTCAAAAAGACAAAAAAGAGAGGCCTTTTATAGGCAAAGGAGAGACAAAGCACGGCAATCAAATTCTAAAAATAGTAGTATGAGAGAGAGAAAAGAACATTCCAGAAGGATTATTTCAAATAATAAAGTTATTCTAAAAAGAAGGCGTCAAAAAGATGTATTTACAGAGTATGTCAGAAATACATCAATATATTTAATATTTACTGTAGAAGTCAATTCTAAATAAGAAATTTGAATTTTTGTTGTATATTTAATATTATTTGAATATTTAAATCTTATTTTATCTTAATATCTATTTTTTAATATAAAATTTTATTTTCTTCCAACCTGTCAAATGAGCACGGTGTTAGAGAAAAATATAAGGGACAAAATTATATTTTTAATTTTAATTATTTATTTAATTTTTTAATTTTAACATTCTGTAATTAGTTAATTTATTATAATTAGTTTTAATGTAACTAAATTATAATTAAATAATAATTAAAATGATAAGGTGCGGCTTCATCCAGTAAATAATTAATTATTTCACTGGGTAAGTCTAGTAGCCTGGCTGAAACTTTAATTCTTTAATTCTTTAATTCTTTATTTCTCTATTTCTTCTTTAATATCATTATGAAAGTCTTTTAAAATATCTTGTATATTTTTTTGTAAATTATTAAACCTTTATATATTTTTGTCACTTACTAACCTACTAATTTCTAATAAATGTTTTCCTACTCCTTCTTTTAATCCTTCAAACTTCTTATCAATTACCTCCATGATAGCTTCTTCTTTCTTAGTATCTTTGTATTCCAATCTCTGATTCCAAATACTATCTTCATCCTCTGAATATTTTCTATGAATTAGTGACCTTTTTTTACATAATTAAGTTTGATTCTTTAAATATATGTTTTATATTTCAAAAGAATACCTTAAACTCACTTGTAATATTTATATTTATCCTCTTTCTTAGACTATGTTCTTCTGTTAAATATTCATCATCATTAATAACCACTTGTTCAGTATGAGTAGTTTTATCTAATTACCTAGAAGAATTCATACATATCAATCCAAAAGTTATTAATGATAGATAATACTGGGAGTTATCTTACAGTATATTTCTTACTGCCTCATTAGACCAGTACTTAGAAGACATAAATTGTCGTTGAGTATCTGGATTGAGCTTAAGGACATCACATCATAAATGTTGCCATCAACAACATTCAAAAGTTGAAGTGAATATTTTTACTCCAGTGTTTTTAACAAAATAATCATTGGACCTTTCACAATGAGTGCAAGGAATGCAGTATCCCCTTTTAAGCTTATAGTCTTTTGTACTATGCTCTTCTGAAGTAGATGATGATTATGGTATAGATTTCATATTGAGAAGCTATAAAGGACTAGGAAATATTTTTGAATGTCTCTAGGAAGGACAAGATGAAATATTTGAATTTTTCTTGAAAGCTATTATGATTTTTTTGGGGAAATGAACTACTCTTTATATATTCCACACTCATATTTCTGTTAATTTTTTTTGAATTTTTTTTTGTACCATCTTGAGGATTGAGACCTACTTAGTTGGATATTTTTTGGATTACGCACTTTCTGCTTAACATGCAAGTAAATGCATTTTTCATGCATTTTTAATCTTCAAAGGGAGATTTTTTGTCTTTTAACTGTGTATATAAATTTAAAAAAAATTTCCAACCAAATCACACAAAGAAAAAAAATGGCAACACCCTCCCCTGAAATTTACTCTGGGACAGGGTCAGGATTGCCAAATTTTCATTTTCATTATATAAATGAATAAATAATTTGTTCAAAAAATATAATCAACCAAGTAAAAGTAATGGCATTCAGAATACTACCAGCCAATGAATTCAGATGTGACCAAAGCCAATAAATACATTGACAAGGAATTGTATTGTAAACTCATTCAATAAATTAATTGTTTGAATGAATACCTTTATACAGCAGAAAAGTCTGATGGTCCATTAATTAAAGTTGATGATTATCTTTAATGAATGATTAATTATAAATTTAAGAAATAAAAATGAATTTTTGGAAATCCTTTATTTAACATACTTAGACTCCCTCCCTGCAGCTTTAATTTTCACAAAACCTTCTTAACTCACTTTACTTACCCTCTTTATCAAATTTTGGTTGATCTTAAATGAGAAACCAAAATGAGTAAACTTTTCACAAAATTCTAACCCAGGAGGAGCTTGACTTGTTTAATGGTTATCTTGTGAAGAGTTCCAAATTTATTCCACCAGACCATTCCCTAGAACAAAGTCAATAATATATTTTTTATAAGGAACTTATAATGCTTGACCTTTGAGTTGAGCAGGTGAAGGAATCAGGAGTCCAGTAATAGAATTTATATAAGTGAAAATCCCAAATGTAAGAAAATTAGAATTGTTTTTTTTAATATTAATCTTGTTATGAAAGCCTCAATATGTAATAATAACATCAGATGAAGAGATATAATCATCTTTCAGATTGAACAATTCCATATCTTACCAATTCAGTATTCCTGCTTTAATGGCTAGTTCATGATTAGACTGAAAATCACAAATACATAATTTTTTTAATTGATTGGCCAAAAATGAATTGAAGGATCCTAAACTTTTCCATCTTTTTAAATCTACATCCATTTGAATGTAGCTTATACTTTTTAATAAAGAATAAATACCTAGTATGGGTATTAGAAAAATGATTTCAAGAAATTATAACATGATAAAATCTTACCAAGAGATTTTCCATTTTCAAATCCAGGTCTCCATCCTAGTCCAGTCATAATTCCTCCTAATAGATTTTTATTCTTTGATGGTTTTCAAACTAAATCCATCTTACATAAAGTGGAAACTAGATCTGACAATTTTTTTTAAACATCATCTTGAACTACATTAAATGAATGAACTTCTAAAATGAATTGAGTTTTATATCCATTACTGACAACTGCAACAATAATATCCTTTCTACCAGAAGCTAATTACTTGAGCTTTTCAGGTAAAGATTTTGGATAATTTTTCTTCTTACAAATTCTAGTTTTGTAAAAATTCAGATTTTTTATGTGTCCAAAATAAGCTCCACAAAATTGTTTCATTCAAATTAATTTACATTTTGGATATGAAGCTTTCTTCTCATTAGAAATGGATGATTCTCTATCTGATATGATGTTTGAATCCTTTAAAAATGTGATAGAAGTAATTGAAGAAAGAGATGAGATGGACATATGTTGTGATGACTTGATCAATGGAATTGAAGAGAGAGATGAGGAGGAGATTGATGAAAGTGAAGAAAAAGATGAGGAGGGCATATTTATTTTTATTTTTGAAAAAAAAGTTATTAAAAATTGTTTGAAATGTGCTGAGCATGCTTCCAGAAGGTTTCCAAGGCAAAATATTTACCAAAAATACTTGGAAACAGTCTAGAGTTCTTGCCAGCCAGGCTGCTAGACTCACCCAGTAAAATAATTAATTATTTCCTGGGATGAAGCCATGCCTTTTTATTTTTCTATTATTATTAATTTTATTTTATTTACTTTAAGTTTATGAGTAATAGCTTAACTAGTTACAAAGAAGTAAATTTAGTAGAAATTTAAAATTAATATTAATTGTCCTATATATTTTATTTTTATTTTTCTAACACCATGCTCAAATGACAGTTTAAAGGAAATAAATATTAAAGTATTAAAATAAGAAAAGTTTTTTTTTATATTTGCAATATAATTTAAAATAAAACTAAATATGTACAAAAAATCAAATTACTTATTTAAAAATAACAATTACCGGAATTTTTAAATAAGTAAATTTCTTTTGAAATATACAGTAAATAGAATATTCTAAAATATTTTTTATAGAACAATTCTATAATTTGAAATGTTCTTTCTTGTGGAAATTTCTTTCCCTCTCTTATACACTTGTATTTAGAACTTTTTACTCCATCACTTGTCTCTCCTTTGCCTATATAAGGCCTCCCCTTCTGGTTGTTTTTGGGCATTCATTACTTACTTATTACTTTAATAAAACATTACTACAAACAAATATTTATTAATATCATTTATTGTTTTAAGTATTTACTGCCACATATTTCTAAATCATTAATTATAATAATATTTATAAAATTTTTACCTCTTTAATTTGAGTAAATAAAATAGAAGATAAATTATAGGTACTTTGACTTTGAGACCCCAAAAACCCACCTATCACAGCCATTGGACCTCTGTTAAGTTATTCTAGACCATTAGGCCCCCTTGACACTTGAGGCCCTTTCCAAATTGTTGACAGTGACCGGGAATCGAACCACGCTCAAAAACTTAGGTTCATATATTGAAATAGTTGTATATAATTGTGGTAATTATATTAATTACTATTTGTGGTTCACTTTGCACGTTTCATTGTCTATGTATATCTTTTTTACTCAGCACTCTGTAAGTGGCATTAACTTGCTCATTTTACAGGGGGAGGTGCCTGGTAAATAAAATAATTTTTTTTCCTAGTTTACCAAGATAGAACAATATTGCTCTTAATCCTAGAAGTAATATTAAAATTAAATTAATTATTTTATATTTTTTTAACTATTTCAGTTAACCTCTGTCCTGATAATTGAGAAATTATATTATTGCTTCAGTTGAAAAATTGTCATGGAAGTAAAATAATAATATTTAAAAATAGTTGAATTGATTATATTAAAATTATTTCAGTTGAAAATAAGTCCTGGTAATTAAATTATTTCAGTTGAAATTAAGTCCTGGTAATTAAAATTATTCTCAGTTGACATGAAGTCCTGGTAATTAAATTCTTCAGTTGACTTTTAGTCCTGAAAATTATCAACATATAAATTACTAATTAATAAATTATTTTATTATTTCAGTTGATTTATTTTAATCCTGATGATAAAATTATTTAAATTAATAAAAATTGTGATTATTATTTCAGTTGATTTTTTTCCTGAAAAACATTATATTTTAATTATTCCAGTTGATTACAAAATCCTGATAATTACTTATATACTAAAAAATTTTTTTCTTTATTTTTCTTTAAATAAAGTAAAAATAATAAATGATTAAATTTTAATATTTCTTTCTCTCAGTTCAGGTTAATTACAACTATGACTGATCAAGGTGCTTCAGATGGCTGTGATTTAATTGATTATGATGAAGCTTCTTCTGTAATTTCTTCTTTGACTACAAAACTGGCTCAAATTAATCAATTACTGGACCAATCAGGATTTGGAAATGCAGGAGATGGAGATATTAGTGGAGACAACTGCTCAAGACCAAAAGCTTTCAATCCACCCCCCAGTAGAGCTTCCAAAAGGCTTCAAAATAAAAAAGATGCCCTTGAATCAGCAATGCAAAATCTCTCCACTCACATCAAGGAGTTGAGGTCAGAAAACCTCAAGCTGAGGTCAAAAACAGACTCTCTAGAAGACAAGGTAAGAAAAATAGAGTCCTTCCTTCAAGAGAAGAGGAAAACTCCTCCTTCTCCAAAAGCCCTTCAACAATTGGCCCCCCAGCAACAAGAAAAGGTGGAAGTCTCAAAGTGGCAGTGGAATTGGCTGAACACCCAGTGGGATTATCTGTCCCAACAACAACAGCAACAAGTACCTCAGGCAGGTCCTTCAAGAACCAATCAGTTCAACCTTACACCTCCTCACCACTATCATGGAGGAAGAAAGAGAAAAAACAATCACATTCAATTCTTACCCAAGCCATGGTAAGCCCCTCTATTGAATCTCAAGTACCATTTATTGCTGTTGATTCAGTTCCTTCAGGTAATTCTGGAAGAGGAGATGAGACTGTGAGACAAGTAGAGGCTGAGAGTAGTAGACAAATTGCTCAATATTTTAATGTATCTAATACTTTGGTTTTGATTGCTACTTCAATGATAAATCCTGGTATGGCTATTATTGATGAGACACTTGATCCTGAGTTTTATGAGAATCTGGAAAGTTATTCTGTTTCCCTATCAAGAAATACTCCAGATGTAGCTAACATTAATGATGAATATTTGAGGGATATTATTGCTAAAAAAAATCATATAATGAACAACATGCAATTGACTCAGAAATTTAATAGTTTTTTAAGTAAACAGGGTTATCAAGCATTGAGGAGTGAATTACAGAGAAGTTCTGATTATTTGTTTCATTACAAAGTGACTCATGAAAAAAAAGTTGCTTTATGGCAAAATATCAAGAATAATTTGTCTAAATTAAAATATACTGTGTCTATCTATTGCCACTAGCTAGAAGGAAATAAGTGGAACTTAAAGAGGTTAGGTGAACATTATTCATCTTTACAAAATAAGAACCAGTTATCTTTTTCAACCATCAATGAGAGTTTATCTAGTATTCCAAGAGTGAAAACTAGGTTAAAAACCATTGAAGAGAAATTGAATTCATTGTTACATGATCAAAAGCTTTCTGACATTTCTTTGAAAGAACTTGTTGTGCAAGATACCCCAATTGTACCTGTTCCTAGTTCATCTAAAGTAAAATTAGTGCCAGAAATGCCTGCTGATACCACCGAGTTTCCATAAAAACTTGATGATCAGAAACAAGCTTGTAATAAGGAGACTACTTCAAATCAAAAAAATTGGCCAAAACTTGACTAGTATTCAAAATTTGATGGTGACTCTTCCTCAGATTGGAAGCAGTTCATTTGCAGGATTGATAATCTAAAAAATTCTTACAAACTCCCAGATGATTAAATTGTGTCAAAATTAATTTCTTTATTTACCAATGTAGCCCTAATGTGGTATGAAACTGTTCTCTTGGATAAAAATGACTACTCATGGGAAGATTGGAAAAAATTAATTAAAGCACAATTTGGTGGTTCCAAGTTTAGGATAGCTCAACAAAGGCAGTATGAAGAAACTAGATATAGCTCTTCTACTGAAAAACCTATTGAGTTCATGATGAAACTTGTGAAAATCTTGAGGGCAATGGACCCAAATATGAAGTTTGAGTTATGGAAGGACAGGATTCTCTATAAATTACCTATGTCTCTGAGAGACTTAATAGTTGCTAGGACTGAGTTCTCAAGAGAACCTTCCTCTTTCATTAATACTTGTAATGAGATCCTTCAAAATAAAAAGTGTGACTCTAGAAGATTCATTCCTAGAACTTCATTGGAGAAAACCTCCAATTACCAACAAAAACCTCTGGAAAGGGTTGGTAAACCTTCTGCCCCTGTTGAACCCAAAAAGTATGCAACAAAAATTTGCTTTAAATGCAGAAACCCATGGCAGAAAGGCCATTTTTGTGACAAGAAGATACATCTTTTTGAGCAGACAGAGGAACATTCTGATGACACAATAGCACTGGATGATACTTCAAGTGATTGTGCCAGAAATATCTCATATGAATCTCACCAGGAAATTTTAATGCTGAAACAGGATATTCATTATTTAAATAATATTGATATTGAGAATAATGATTTATCTACAGTAGAGGGTTCTGAGATCATAAAAAACCTTGAGGACAGCTCAATTATTATTGCCCCTCTCAAGGCACCAGTCTTGATTAAGGAAACAACATTGAGGTTGTCTTAGATTCTGGAGCTGGAGGAAGTGTAGTATCTGAAAAAGCACTTGCTTCAGTGGACCAAGATTATAAATCAAAACTTATGCCTATCATTTCTGAGAATTGGAGAGGTTATGGCTCTGTTTTGTCCCCCATTAATAGATACAAAGCCACAGTATTTTTCAAATATAATAATGGTTTTGTAAGAGCTATATGTGATTTTGTTGTCATATAAAATGATAACTTAAGCAGTTGGTTCATTGTAGGAGATGATATTTTAACCAAGTATGGCATAAAATAGGATCCTTCAAAACAATGCATCACAATGGGGATGAATGGGAAGAGAAAATATAAGATTTACTCCCCCAGAAAATTATTAACACCAGGATTAAACACATGTCAATCTGTAGTTCAATATAATATAAGATCTACAAAAGAAATGCCTGCCCTTGTGTCTGAAATTGAAAATGCTTCTTTTGGAGAACAACTTTCTGGTAAGGATAAAGATTCCATCATTAAATTGATAAAATCTTTTCCTATAACCTTTTCTCATGGGTTACATGAATTAGGATTGGTAAAAGAAGAAATGAAGCTTTCATTATCTTTCCCATTAACTGATATACCAACTAGTGTAAATAAGAAGCCTTATCCTTCTTCTCCCACAAAGAGAAAAGATATTGAAGACAATATCTCTACCCTTTTAAAAATGAATATTATTGAAAAGGTAGTTGAAACACCTAAACATTGTGTTATTTCACCTGTCCTAATTTCTTATGAGAAAGATAAATCCAGGTTATGTGGTGATTATAGAGCATTGAACACTTATACTATTGATGATATCTATCCTTTACTCAGAATTAGCTCTATACATGCTACCCTGCAAGGTGCTAAATATATCAGCTGTTTGGATGGTAACAAGGGATATCACCAGGTACCTGTTGAGAAGAATTCTCAGAATTATCTGATGATTGCTGCTCATATGAGTATTTATATATATTTCAGGATGTCACCTGGCCCTAAAAATTCCCCTTCAGTTTTTCAAAAAGTTATGGATAACACATTCCATCAAGAAATAATTGAAGGATGGCTGATGGTATATATTGATGATATCAGCATATTCTCTAAAAAATTTGAGTTCCATCTTAACAACCTGTGTAAAGTGTTCCATAAGATGGATGAGATAAATATGACACTTTCTTTGAAGAAATGCAAATTTGGTTTTCATTCCTTAAAAGTGCTTGGTCATGTTGTCTCAGGCTTGAAGATATGTGTTGACCAAAACAAAGTGGCAGCCATACAACAGGTGAAGGCTCCTACCACAGTTAGAGAGCTCCAGAGTTTTTTGGGAATGTGTGGATGCTATAGACAGTATATTAAAAATTACCAAGTCATAGCATTACCCCTTACCAAATTGACAAGGAAAGATGTTGCTTTTGTCTTGAACAGTGAAAGACAAAGAGTTTTTGACACTATGAAACATTTTTTGATGTCAGCACCAATTCTGTATTTACCTGACTTTAAGCAACCGTTTGTTTTATACACTGATGCCAGTTTTATTGGTCTTGGTGCTGCCCTCCATCAAAAACAAGTGATGAATGATAATGTATCAGAAGTAGTAATTTGTTATATTTCAAGAACCTTGATAAATAGTGAATTAAAATATGGTGCCACTCAACTAGAGTGTTTGGTAGTAGTTTGGGCTCTAGAGAAGCTACATTATTATCTGGATGATCAGAAATTTGAACTTTTCACTGACTGCAGTGCAGTTAAATCCCTCTTAAATTTGAAAACACCTAACAGACATATATTCGGATGGCAGCTAGCTGTTCAAGAATACAGAGGGAGGATGAAAATAATTCATAGGGCTGAGATTGCTCACTTAAATGTAGACATGTTATCAAGGTTACCTTTGCCAAATGATGACTCAAATCCTGCATATTTTCCTGAAGAGGAGATAGTTCATATTCATGGAATTTATGTGGTTGATATGGAGGAAGAGCTATTACAGCTTATTCTGGATTCATACGATAAGGACAATGACTTAAAAAAATTATGTACCATATTAAATGATACAAAGAATGCTTCAATACAAGCATTAATTAAAACCCTTCCACCAGAGTACCAGAAGGCTTTGAAAAAAGGTAAATTTTTAATTGATGAAGGATATCTATATTATAGAATAAAGTTGAGTAATGTTATTGTTATTCCTCCTTCTATGAAAGAGACCATCTTTGACATTTGTCATGATAAAATATTGGATGGACATTTTGATCTTGAAAAAACAATGATCAGAATTAAAAACACCGCTTGGTGGGTTAATATTTCTGAAGAAACCAAACTATATGTTGAATCATTTAATTCTTGCCAAAAATCAAAAGGATTGACTGGTAAAAAAGCTGGATTAATGCAACATATTGAACCTCCTGATGCACCATGGTAGATAATAAAAATGGACTTTGTAACAGGATTACCCATTTCTGGGAAAGACAGTTATAACTCTTGTTGGGTTATTGTGGACAGATTCACAAAAATGTGTAAATTTATCCCTACTCACAAGGATGTTTCCACTAAAGAATTAGCTTTCTTGTGGTGGTCTGATATGTTTAATACTGCTGGTTTTCCTAAAGCCATAATCTCTGATAGAGACCCTAAATTTACTTCTGAATTCTGGATGTCTCTGATGGATGTTTGTGGCTGTGCTCTGAAACTTTCTACTGCCCATCACCCTCAAACTGATGGATTAGCTGAAAGAATGGTTCAGACTTTAGAGGAAATGATAAGAAGGTATTGTGCCTTTGGCCTTGTGTACAAAGACAATTACAGATTTACTCATGATTGGGCTACTCTACTTCCTGGTTTGGAATTTTCTTATAATAGCACTGTTCATTCTGTTACTGAGAAAAAGACTTTTGAGCTCTGGCTTGGATATGTTCCAAATACTCCTGCCCAAATTCTCAATAATAAAATACCTAAATTGGATTTAAATCCTGGTGTAAAATCTTTTCTTCAAATGCAACAATTTTTCAGAAGTCATTCTCAAATTTTTTTTGAAAAATCCTTTTAATATGAGAAGAAGAGATGGGAAAAATCCCATAAAGAATACACTTTTAAAAAGGGTGATGAAGTACTGATTTCTACAGTCCACTTCAATTTACAAGGCAATAACAAATTGAAACACCCATTTGTAGGTCTATTGTTTGTCAGGAGAATGGTTGGTGATAATGCAGTTGAAGTTATCTTGTATGCTCCATATGATAGAAAACATCCTGTTTTTCCAATATCTCTTTTGAAACCTTACACATTAAATAGTGATTCATTTCCCAAAAGGAGGGAAAGACCAAAGAAAACCCCTAATGAAATCACTGAGACAGCAGAAATTTATAAGATTCTAAATGACAGAATAGTTACTTCTGAAAAAGGTACAGAATATTTTTGATTCAAGAATAAATCATCTGGTTATGATTCTTGGATACCTGGGAAGGAGATATCTGATCTTCCTACTCTGCTAAAGAAATATAAAGAGAAAAAATCATAGCATTTTTTTATTGTTTTTTTAGAGTGAGGGAATGTCAGCCAGGCTGCTAGACTCAACCAGTAAAATAATAAATTATTTCCTGGGATGAAGCAACACCTTTTTATTTTTCTATTATTTTTAAGTTTATTTTATTTACTTTAAGTTTACATGTAATAAATTAACTAGTTACAAAGAAGTGAGTTAAGTAGAAATTTTAAATTAATATTAATTTTCCTATATATTTTGTTTTTATTTTTCTAACACCATGCTCAAATGACAGTTTAAAGGAAATAAAAATTAAAATATTAAAAGAAGAAAAGTTTTTTTTTTATATTTTCAATTTAATTTAAAATAAAAATTAATATGTTCCAAAAATCAAATTACTTATTTAAAAATAAGAAGTACTAGAATTTTTAAATAAGTAAATTTCTTTTGAAATATACAGTTATTAGAATATTCTAAAATATTTTTTATAGGACGATTCTATAATTTGAAATGTTCTTTCTTCTGGAAATTTTTTTCCCTCCTTCATACACTTGTATTTATAATTTTTTACTTCATCACTTATCCCTCCTTTACCTATATAAGGCCTCCCTTTCTGGTTGTTTTTGGGCATTCATTACTTACTTATTACTTTATTAAAACATTACTACAAACAAATATTTATTAATATCATTTATTGTTTTTAGTATTTACTTCCACATAATTCTAAATCATTAATTATGATAATATTTATAAAATTTTTACCTCTTTAATTTGAGTAAATAAAATAGAAGATAAATTATACATAATTTGACTTTGAGACCTTAAAAACCCACCTATCACCGCCATTGGACCTCCGTTAAAATTTTCTAGACCATTAGGCCTCCTTGACAGTTCTTCTGGGACTGTTTCCAAAATGATTTGGAAAAAAAATGTTAGTAAAACACTCAGAAATGTTCTGGGCATGTTGCCAACACTTTTTCAAAGAAAAAAAAAGAAAAAAAACTTACCAAAAACACTTGGAAACAATCTAGAATTGTTCTGGGACTGTTTCCAAAGCAATTTGGCCAAAAAAAAACCAAAAAAAAGTAAGAAAAAAAGAAAAAAAGTCAGTAAAAGGAAAATCAGGATTAGGTAGAACTCACCTTAGGTAAGTGTTGGAAGGGGCTTGAAGAGAAAAATGAGGAAAATGTGAAGCTGTAAATAAAAAGAAAAAAACATACCTTTATCAAAGGGCAGAAAAAGATGTAAAGAGGAAGACAGTTGGGGGAATCTGGAAGGAGAATTGGATGATGATTAGGATATGTGTTATGAAAAGCATTCAGAAATGCTTTTTGAAATGTGTTCTGAAATGTTTTATGAAATGTGATATGGAAGAGTTTCAAGGGAATGAGTTGAGGGCCTTTTCCCACTGGGAAAGTTGAATACATAAAAATTGCATGTCCACAATGAAAGAAAAAATAAGTTTCAAGATAATTATGTATTTAAACACCTTTTTCAAGCAAAAATTATAAGATATTTTCAAATTGTGACCAAAAATATATATATATATAAATCTAGAATCAAGACTTTTGTAAATTCAACATATTAAAAATTAAATTAATCAAGTAAATCTAGCAACTTTTTAATTTTTGCCTGCACTCAGACATGCTAACATCAAGTTTTATCTGCTGGGTTTTTCTTCACATTTTTTTTAAATTTAATTTGACATGTTGTAACTGTAATTTTTCTCTTTCCAACTGAAGCTGTTGATTTCTGAGTGTAAGATTTTCTTACCTTTCAAGCTTTGAGTTCTCTATCTCAATCTTTAAACAATCTTTCTCAATTTCTAAAGAATTTTCATCCTTTTTGAGGAGGTGAAAGATATTTTTTTCTTCCAGTTCAAATTCTTGGCTTGCAGACTTCTATTGAGACTCCATTTTCAAATTTTATATTTGGGCCTTTTCTTTTGACACAACAAGTTTTACTTAAAAATTAAAGAAAAGTCAAAAAAAACCATATAGAAATGAAACAAATTAAATAAGCCTTACCTTCTTCACATTTGTCCACAATTTCTCCATAAGTGGATAAGAATAATTTAAAACATGATTGATTATTTGTGAAAGATGTTGAAGCTCTTCTTTTTAGTATGTTTCGGGTTTTTATTGGCTCATCTTCTACACTGCTCTCAACATCCAAATCTTCATGAAAAGTATCTTGATTCACTCCAGCTGAGGTCTGGTTCATGATTGGTATAGATGTTATTAGGTCAAAAAAGAAAAAAATTATAGTAAAAGTTGGAGGGAGGTTTTTGATAAAAGCCATTTAAACTCACAAAAACTGCATCATCTTACTCATGGTTAAAATTGTTTCAAGCATCTTCTAAATCTTGTGTATTGAGTATTGGATCAATCAGCATGTTTAAATTGCAGTCAATTCAAGAACACAGTAGTTGATAATTCGCAGTGTGTAGAGGATTTACATCAGCTCTTTTCCCAAAGAGATCATCCATTTGTTGATAGAGTGGGCACATTGAATTGAGTTTTTAAGTGACTGAGGTTACTCCATTTTTGCAATCTACTTCTGATACTCTAAAGCCAGTAGAAGAAGAAGCCATTTTTACTTTCTTGTATTTTAGTGATAATTTTTGAATAACTCCCTCATTTTCTTGGTCATTAGGTCCATTTTACCTTTTGTTTTATTTTTTAGTTCAATTTCCATTTTCTGATACCTGCTAATTTTTGAGGCAGGTGGGCATCCCACACATGTAGACTTGTCACAGCCAAAGCAGGAATCAAAATTTGATTTTGTTTGCAACCAATTGATCAAAATCTGAAGGTCACTCTTGGTTAGTTGATTATACTTTTGAGCAATGGTTTTTGGGCAAGGCATAGTGGAATTATGACTATGGAGAGGAAAAAAATTATTAGTCAATTGTAACATTTGAAAGATAAGAAAGTGAAATCCTAACAAATATTTAGTGAGATAAGAAAAATTGAAATAGAAAAATAAATAAAAACATGAGATTGATAAGGTGATTATAAAAGATAAGAAATGGAAAAACTTACAGTGATGATGAATATATAAATTTGAGCGGGAGTCCAGGATGATGTGGGGTTGGAGGCAAAGGGGTCTGATGTACAGTGAATTGTGGGAATGTGTGTATTGGTGGTCTGAATTGTGGTTGAGGTTATGGTTCAAGAATAGGAAGTATTTGATGAAGTATTTGACCAAATTTTTGACATGTCTAACCCCAAGTCAGCCATTTATGATGGTTTCTTGGAATGGCATTTTGAGACTGAAGTCTGCCAGGCATATATGGTAATGTTTGACACCCCCTATTGTAATTTTTTGTTTTCAAAAATTCAAGTACATTAAATCTGTTTAATGTTTCAGTTAACTTGAAGAATACTCAGGATAATATTTTCATTGGGAGTTCAATCAGAGATCCTTCAAGACTGAGATATAGCTTGTTCTAAGATATTAAAAAATTTAAAAAGACATTATTCTATCAACTAATTTTTTTGGAAAAAAAAATACTTTTACTTAGGCAATAAAAGTATGAATATTAAAATAAAATATTCAAAAAATATATTTGAATTTATTAAAAATAAATTGAAGTAATTTTTTGTAGATGGTTATATAAAAATTAAAAGTTGAACCTCAAATTTAAGACATGTAAAATGGTCTTGTATGAAATTTCAAGTGGAATTGTATGTAAATTAGGAACAACATTTGTAACTGACAATCAGCACAGTATAGGAGATTCAAATTCAATATATTCATCCCAAAAATCATGCTTAAGTATCTGGAATAATATTTAATTATAGCTTTTATCCAAAAAAAGGCCTTCATATAATTGTTACTAAATATCTTTGAGATTTCTGAGTTTTATTATAGGTTTTTTTTCTCAAAATATTCTATAGATAATAAGATTTGACCAATTTTTCAAAGATATGTATAATTATAATTCTCATATAATGAGATTATTAAGAACAAAGAATGTATTACTATGAATTGATTAATTTCAATGTTTCATTTCTTTTGATTTTTTTTAATGTTTTTATTTATATAAGTAGTAAAAAATTCTGTATCTTGAATTACTGAAAATTTATACAAAGCCTTAAACTAGAATTTAATTTCAGTTAAATTTAAAATGGAATTCTTCACTTTATTATAGTACAGTGAATAATTTAAGGCCAAAACTCAGTATTCATATGATTGAAATAAAGCTGCTTCTGTAGAGAGAAATATAAGATAAAGGTGAATTCTGATATTTGGCTATAAAATAGCATCCACTGTCTTACTTTTAAAAACTCTTATTTCAATTTTTTAACCAATTTTTCTAATTTTCTCACTCTTACTAGTACCTTTATATGTGATCATATTTTCTCAAAAAAAAAATTTCAAGACTCCATTCACCTTTCACTTTTCTCTCCTCCTTTTTATTTCACTCCCTATCCCACAAATCTTAACCTATTTCTCATCCCATAGAATCTCTCCCCACTTCTTCCAATACCTTTCAATCAAAAATCAACCCCCTTCTGATCCCTTTTTCTATCCTCAATTATATTAATAGCCTCTTAAAACCCATTTTACTTCCCTCTCTTTTCCTATTTTTTCAACCTCTATTTCCACTTTTTATCATAAACCTTTGTCTTTTGCTACACTTTCTATCTCATCTTTCCTTTTTAATTTCTTTCTCAAAAAAATCCTCTTGATTTCTATGAGTTAAAACAGGTATAAAGGTCTGGAGAGGGGAAAAATAGGGATGGGAAGGAGTGGAAAGGGGTAGGGATGCTTTTGAAGGGTCAGAGAGGGTTTGATGGTAGAAGAAATAATTTAAAGGCATGGAAATAATTATTTTGAGAAAAAATAAAAGAAATTTTTGAAAGGGGAATAATATTGAAGATAATTTTCTATGTAAGACAGAAGGTAGGAATGGAGAGGTAAGTAATAGTGTTCTACAAAATAAAATAATAATAAAACATGAAAAATATGTTCTATAGCATGGAAAAAGGAATGGAATAAACTCAAAAAAACAAACAGAAATCAAACAAAATATTTTTGTATTATTCATTGTAACAAAATTTCATTTTATGTCTTTCTTTTTTCATATTTTGATGACAAAGGGTAAATATATTTTGAAAAATACTATTAAATTCATATCTTTTTTATTTATTGAATGAATAAAAGAATAGATATTTATATTAGAACTTAATTTTATAACCAAAATTTAACTCCCTTCATTTTTATAAGTGCTCTACATTTTTCAGATATTTTAAATATTGATAATTTTCAATAAAATCTTGTAAAATAATTATAATTGAATTTTTGTTTCAAATTCTTGCTGAAAAAATTTAATAGAAATATTGATTCCCAAAATATTTCTCTTAAATGATTTACTATAGTGCCTTATAATTTCTCCATATATTAACAATTAAGTAAAGTTATTTGAACATCTAAGATCACCTTTTTTCAGTTTAAATTGGGGAGTGTCTAGTTTTAAATTCAAAAATGTAAAAAAATTATTTAAAGATTTTGTAGCTTTCCAGACTGGCTTAGCTGTGGGGAGGGCTTATTTAAACATACCATTACAAAATTGTGTTTTTAATGCTTCAACATTGTTTCAAAAAATTTTCATGTGTTCTTCAATAAATAAGCAAGCTAGATTTATCAGAGTTTAAATGTATTTTCACACTTTAATACTGATGGATTCATCACTAACCCAATATGTTCTCAATTAGATATGAATTTGGGTTCAAGGTTGCAGACTTGCTAGCAATTCTTCCCCCATATTGCATGTTGTGTACTTATCATATATACTTGAAAGTTCTCCACATGCCTATTGCATGTGCCTAGCATGTTTTATATGGTTATTCAATCAATCCTGGGTATATAAAGGCTGAAAATATTTTTCTTTTATCACTATAAATAATTTGGCCTCACAATGCAATTTTGACTTATTAAGGGGTATCAAAGTTAGAAATCTTCTATTTCAAAATACCTCTTTTTTCCACCAAATCAACCATGATTATTTTTTTAAAATATGCCATATTGCGCCCCCTATACACCTTTTTACTGAGAATTAATCTCAATTTTGTGGCATTCTTTTTTGTTTTGTGATACAAATTTCTAACTTTAATACCCCCTATTGAAAAAATCATGTCTCACAAATTAAATTTACATTGCTCAAGGGAGGCCTGAATTAAACAAATTTTTTTTCTGTTTTTCAAGGGATATTTGAATAAGGGCAAAATTTTTTCCTTCAAAAGACTCTTTATTTTCATATAAAAAAAGTATAAAAATCAACAGATTTTTTTTTAATAAGTTTATGTAGAGTTTTTTTTGGCTATATGGGGTAGTATATGTTTCTTGAATTAGGCTGAAAGTTAGTAAATTCTTTTAGTTTAAAAAATCTATATAAGTGATCTCATTCTTTTCATTTTCTCATTAAGCAACTCTTTTATATGTTCAGGGTAAGTTTTAACTGCAAAAAAAGCATATAAAAGTGTATCTTGGACTCCTGCCTAATCAAATCCAGAAACTTATAGTCTTGAAAATTAGGCCAATGAGTTGTACCAAGTTTTTCAAGTGCTTCCAAATCTGCATTATTTCCATCCACACTTGCCTCCTTAAAAAATCAGTTAATGTAAAAGTAAACTTATAAATTTTTTTGGATCCATCAGAAGAAGATGAAGAAGAAGCGTCCATTTTCAAATAAGATTCATGCCCACTAATTGTTTTATTCTTGTTGATTTTATTATTAAAAGTAATATGTGGACCTTTTGAAGGAATTATATATGTAACTTATTTTGGATTTAAATTCTGTAATTTAAATCATTTAAAAACAAAATTAATAATAATATAAAAACTTCCATTTAATTGACCCATATTTTTGCCATCTCATATGTAAGTATAAAATATTCTTGTGGATTTTCAGGGCTGATGTAACAATGAGACAGTTATCCATTCATAATATCTTTGCACTTTTGATGTACTTGAAATAGTCATTTTACTTGCTCATAGTGTGCCAAATCATGTCACACACTAGGTGTTGGAGAAGTTAAGGATTACATACCATCATCTAAACTGACCTTTTCAAAGCGCTGGTCTATAGGTGAGTCAAAACAGATATAAAAGAGTAATAGTTTAATTTTTAAATTTTACAAATAGTAGTGTTTAATAGTTTTAATTAATAAATGAAGTTAATAACTAATATGATAAGATGTAAAAATATTTTTCTGAATATATAAGATACTAAAAAAATGATAAAAGCTACCCTTTTTCCACTTTCCTTCCATCCCTTTTATATACAACACCACAGGTTTGTATGTAGCTAAGTTTTCTTCAAGAAACTTAGAATAACTGAAAAATAAAAAAATATAAGGTTTAGTGCAGAATATCTTGTAAATACATGTTAGTTTATCTGAAATAATATTCTCATGTCATTAAAACCTGTATACTCCTGATTCCCACCCAAGAAATCACACAATATTTGGGGGGACTTGCTAGCAAGTCCTCAACTTGAAGTAAGATTGAAGTTAGATGAAACTCAGACTGAACTTAGATGGAACTTATAATGAGTTGATACTGAGCTCTACTTTGAGCTCATCTTGAGCTCTAAACCAAGGATGAATGGTAATGACAGGCTGAGTTCAAGTAGAGAGATGTGAATAGCTTGATTTATCAGTTCTCTAGAAAATTTTTAATGGTCATATATGAATACTTTAGTATAAATCCAATAAGTATTAGAATATAACTTGATATAAGGGTCTCAGTAATTTTAATCTCACTAATTATAAATGGGTTACAATCTTATAGTTGGTAAAAAAATAAATGTAATAAATTCAGATACCATTCAAAGACCTTATAAGTACTATTGATATCTATTGTAATTTTATTGGTTATATATTTTGATTGTAATGATAAAGAATGTAGAAAACAAGACCAAAAAACCTCTTCTTTTATACCCAATAGTCCTCCAATGTACCCCCTTGATTTACCAAACCTATACATGGCTAATGATACCTCATTCTAGCTAATACACCTATCCAACAACATAAAGAATGACTAATAACATCATTAGAATTTTATCACCTGCTAAAATCCTGGGGTAATAGGGATAATCCATCAAAATAAAAGAATAAGCAAAAAAGAATGTGTATGCATGTAATATATTAAAATAAAAGACTAAAAAAAAAGATAAAAATAAATATTACATATTATTAAGGGGGATCAACAGTAGAAATTATGGAGGTAATTATGACCATAAACTAGGTGAAATCCTCATCCAAAAATAACCAATATTAACTGAGAAACCACTGAAAACCCCAAAAAAGGGTGTGAGATGTGGGGTAACTACATAAAGTCCCATGGTAGGCACTTTCATGGGTAAATCCTTTACTGATTTAGGCAAATTTAAGTGTGGTGGTGAATTAAAGGTGCCAAGCTTGAGGTTAGTGATGAAATTAGTGCATATAATGAGGTCAATGCACTAATAATTAAATTAGGACTCTAAATAAGCACCTGTTGCCTATTTTAGTGTGTTTCCCAACAGTGGGAATAGAATGTGGTGTAATTATAGTGTGAAAAAGCTAAATTTGCTAAAAATGAAGCTATTCACACAGGAAAAATGCAGACAGTATGTGGCCAGTACACAGAAGCCATTTCTGGCAAAAAAAACACCAAATTTAAAAAGTGTTGTTTTTATGAATTTGATTAGTCAAATAAATAGTCCTAATTTAGATAAATTGATCTGTCAAAGCGCATTTTTAATATTATTAAATTTATAGCACATATAGTCAACTTTTAAGTGATTTAAAGGGCATTTCTTGTTTTTCACATAAAACAATGAAAACAACAGCTTTAAGTCTACTTAAAAATTAGGTAGCCTTATTTTTAAGGCTCTTAAGATTATCCTAAAATATTCCAACTTAATATTAAGTAGATAAGACTTATAAAAGGTGGATATATGCATGTATAAAAGGTGTTATAATGGCATATATTGTATTTTATTATAATTTTCACTTATGTATACAACTTTTGTACCTTTATTTATTGTTTAAAGATTAATTATTTAAAGAAATAAGACATAATAAAATATTTTGAGTACTGGTTTTTAACCCCTCAGCTGGTTTAAAAGAATTTTATTTCTGTTTAAATTTTTTAAGAAGGGAGGATAGATTTGAAATTTCTTTTTCAGGTATCCATTTATCAAATTCATTTGATTTTTCCTTATATCTTGATAAATACTCAGTTCATTTCTCCTTTGTAAGGATTCTTTTTTTGAGTATTTTTTCAATCTCTTCTTTTTCCACAATTTCTCCAGGTTGCTTTTTAAGCCTTCCTCTTTTTTTTGGAAATAAGTCAGGATCATTTTCATGGTAAGGTTTTAATAGGGGGTATCAAAGTTGAGGGATCTGCAATTAGGGATCAGGAATTTTATTTCCCGGGATCTACACTATTAATTGCAGAAGATTCCCATCCACTAGCCCCAGGTCTAGTGGATAAGGAATCCACAATAATGCATTATCCTGCCTCTTATACCCCAATTTCTATTCTGAATTCCTGATCCCAAACTTATCACATCCATGATGGATTTTTAAGAAATTCACATGACTTATAATTTCTGATGCCATCCTTGAGTCTTTTCACACTCTATGCCACTTAAATTTTGTGGCAAACAATTAAATTTTTTTTCTATCTACACACCCCAACTGCACATTTGGCAGTGAATTTCCACTTCCCTCATGACATAAGCCTTCCACCAGCAACTATGAAACACCTCTCTACTAGGCAGCTACTTCACTCAACTATGAATTTTATCACTTTACTTTTAGTTCTTTACTATAAAACAGACTCTGATTTTGAAGATGCTTTAGACTATATGTCTTTTCTTTCCAAAAAGCATTACATAAACCCAAGGCAGCCAAACTTTATCATCATCCCAGATATGATCTCTGCTCCATTCTCAACATTTGTCTACTAAACTTCACTCAACTATTTAGAACTTCTCCCAATTCTTTCTTCAAAATTTATCAACTCATCTCCAAAAATCCTATCTTTTGTAAAAATTCTCAAAAACAAACAGTGTGATCCTGCTATTCAACTTGCTGTTGCACTATGTTGCTTTTTCTCAAATGGAAATGGTGCTTCTGTAAGACGTTTGGAAAATCTTGTTACCATAGGATATGGTATGGTGATATTATACACTAAGCACTGTATTATTGCCATCTATTCCCTCAATTCTCAAACACTTGCTTGGCCAACTCCACAACAGCAACTTGAATCCTCTCAAGTAATGAAAGCTGAAGGTTTCCCTGGCTGTGTATTTTTTGTTGATGGCACAACTATACCTTTGAGTCAAAAGCCTGCTCATGATGGCAAACATTATTTTGATCACAAAAAAAGGTTTTTTCAAAATGTTCTCCAATTTCACATCTTTCATAAAATAACTTTTAATCTTCTTTGTAGATACTCTATTGCCATTCAACTTGTCTGTGACATCAACAAAAAGTTTATTGCTTTTCATAGTGGCTGCCCCAGCTCATGTCATGACTCTTCCGTCTTCCAAAGAATGAGGATTTCTCAAACTCCTGACTCATACTTTGACAAATCTCAGTACCTCCTTTCAGACTCAGCATATACAAGTGGAAATTGCATCATACCTGATTTCCGTGGTGCAACTTTAGAAAATGATCCCAAAACCACCTTTAATTATCACCTCACACAATAAAGAGTGCTGATTGAACATGCTATTAGGATTTTAAAGGGAAGATTTTCTAGTATCCGGGAGCTCAGAATCCAATTTCAAAAAAAATTGGAGATCAAAACAGCAAATCATTGGATCATGACTTGCATAATACTCCACAATATCCTAGCTGATTTAAAGGATGATTGGAATTATCTTTATTAAGAAGATGATCCTGAACTAGTTCCGGCTCTCCCCTCCCTTTAATCACAAAACATTTATTCAACTGGCATACACTCTGTCCTTATGCCAATCACCCTCCACCATTTTGACACACAACCCTTTTGATTTTTTGTTTTCATACTCTCCAAATTTCCACTTTGTATACTTTATTCACTTGGATTGGTATTTTTTTTGTTGCATATTCATTTTTTTTTGGAATTTATGGTAAATATCTCTTTTTTGGATGGCTCATTGGTTTTCTTTCACCAGCTCAACATGAAATTGCATATTTTCTGAAATCACATAATTTTTCACTGTTTCTTTTTTTCATTCATCCCTCATATCCTTTTCCTCTTCTCCTCCAACATCCCTTAAACAATTTGGTTTCATTTATTTTCTCATCTCATCTCTCCAAGTAAGTCATTTTATTCTTTTTTTTGATTTTTTGATTGCTAATTATAATTTTTTTTGTTTTTTTTCTGTTTTTTTTTATTTTTTGTATCTAAATTTTTTTTGTAAGTGATTATTTCTGATTTCAATGGTAAAATTAACCTTTTTTTTTCTCTCCCTCTTTACTTTCTTTTTTTAGTTCCATCACCCTACTCTTCATCCCTCCTTGGCATGGTCATTATCCCCCCTTTCCCCTATTTCACTCTTTTTTAGCTCTATGTCATTAAAACACATACGTTGCACATTCTTTATGCATTTCAATTACTCCATATTCAATTTCCCCACATTTCCAACATCAATCTTTCTCACTCTATTTTTCCTACTTTTCAATCAAGGTAAGTTTCATCTCCTTTTTTTCATACCTATATGATATCTCATTCATTTTATGAAAATTTCATACTTAAATATATGTATGACTCTTATCTGGATAACAGTGAACTTATTAAACTCCTTTTGTTCTCATCTCCATTGCCACTTTTAAAGTTTTTGTAAAATTTTGAAAATCAGACTCAGAATTAGGGTTATGTTTATTTGAATCTAATGTTCTTTTTACTGAAGATTCTTCTGAAGGCTACCTTTCACTTCACACAAACAGATTTGAATTTGGTTCAGTGGTTGCTGAGATATTGACCGTTGAAGATGAGCCTTTTTTCCTTAATTTAAATTTTAATTCCATTTTTTATGTAAAAAATAGGGTTAGGTTTATTTAAATCACATGTCCTTTAACTGAAGATTATACTAAAGCCTATCTCTCATTTCCAACAAACAGGTTTGATTTAGGTTCAGTGGTTGCTGAGATTTTGACCTTTGAAGTTGAGCCTTTTTTTCCAAATTTCACTTATCTTATTTCACATTTTTATATTGCATAATTAGAGAATAAGGATTCTGAAACTCTTATCTGATTATTATCTAGGCTTTCATCTCCCTCTTTTTCGACTTTTCATCATCACTGTTCAAGTTTTTGAGCAAATTTGAAAATTATAGTCAGAATTAGGTCTAGGTTTATTTGAATCAACTGTCCTTTTAGCTGAAGATACTTTAAGGTTAAATAAAAAAACTAAATTTTGTGAGTTTTATTTTTTTTCCAATTTATTTTTTTGGTTTTTGAAACAAGTTTTTTTTTTTTCAGAGAAAAAAATGTCAATTTCATCAGAATCACCTCTTACTTCTCTATCATCATCCTCTTTATCCTCTTTATCATATTTTTCAAATTCAACTTCATTTCAATCATCATCCAAATATCAAAAAAAAAATGATGTTTGAAGTCAGCAGAATAAATGAAATTTAAAAAAGAAAATTTATTTGGATTGATTATTTGGCCATATATCAAATATCAAGTACTATAAAACTAGAGTGGATTAAAAAAATTCTTATCCAAATGAGTTACCAAAAGATTTAAAATATTTAACCAAATCAGGAGACAATGAAATTAAAGCAGTTATCAGTAATTCTTTTAAAACTCAATTTGTTTATGAAAATCATTCTTTTAATGGTTCAAAAGATGAAACCTTTAATCAACTATCCAATCTCATAATAACACTATATCAACTGGCTTTGGCTTGTTTACCATTAAGGAATATGAATTTTTTGGGTGGTATTATGATTGGATTTGGTTGGAGGCCAGGATTTTTTAAAAGCTATTCTCTTGGTATGTCTGATAATATATGTTTCTTTCTTAAAATAATTTCACTAATTTTATTTCCATAGGCATCTATTATTTACTTAAAAATTTATCTAAAGCTGAAAAAGATGACAATTTTTGCTTATCAGACATCTTACCTTCTTTCAATACTTTTATTTCTCTTTGCCTCAAAAAAATCTGTAATAAAGCTATTGAAAAGAGTCATCAACTTGCTACCAAAGTTGGAATGCCAAATTGGTGTGACTCCGAATGGGTAGAAATTAGTGACCAATATCTTTTATTTTCAAATGTTATTATTACTCATTCAGCATTCCACAATATGACTCATATTGATAGGAATGATGCCAATTATCTTACTTTTGGAATTTTCTCATATATCAAACTGATAACTGGACAACATATTCCTTCCCCAGCTAAAATAAAAGGTCATGGGTTATACTTTCTGGATCACAACTGTATAATCAATTTTGGATTGGGAACTAGAATCATCAAAACTATTTGGAACTCTTCTAAGGATAATGAACAAACAACAAAAGCTCCCCCTGGTTTGTAATCTTGTCACAACTTTACTCATTTTGGCTACTCCTTCCAAATTGGTCAAAAACTAATCCAATGAATCAATAAGGTAAAAAAATAAGTAAATTTAACAGATATAAAAAAACTTTATGTAGATCAAAAAATTATGGGGATGAGTAGAGTCATCAAATATTTTTTATTTTTTCATAAATTATTTATAAATAACTCTTATATTTAAAATTCTTAAAGTAAAGTAATCAGCCAACAACCCTGTGTTGTATAAATGGGAATCATGACAACATTTATTTGTTTCATGAGGTTCCTCAGCCTACACTTGTTGAAAGTCCCAAAAATTTGTTTCTAGATGTATGCAAATTGTGGCTAGAGGAATTTTCATTACTTTAAAACTAGGGAAAGTGATATATATTAGTTTTTTATATATTAATTTATGTAATTATATTAAATTTTGGTTTTTTTGACCCCTTACTTCAATAAAATGCAGGGGAGGGTATTGCCAAATTTTCAAATCTGACATGTGAAATTGATGACTTGGAAAAATTGTGGTGATACCCACCCCTTGTTTCAATAAAATGCAGGGGAGGATATTGCCAAATTTTCATATGAGACTTGAAAAAAAAAATTGACATGAAATTTTGGTGATGCCCATCCCTTACTTTAATAAAATGCAGGGGGTTATTGCCAAAATTTCATATAAGACTTGCGAAATTCTTTACTTGTTAGAGTTTTGGTGATACCTGCCTCTTAGTTCAATCAAATGAAGGGGTGGGATTGGGAAATTTTTAAATGTGACTTGAAAATTTTAACTAAAAAAGGATTTTTAGCATTAAAAATTATTGAAAATTTTATTTAAGAAAGAATTTATAACATTAAAATATGAAAATTCAACTAATGATGGATAGAGTAAAGAAATACAGGAAATTAAGATAAAATTTTATGTAAAATTAATTATGAAAAGTTGAAGGGTGAGAGAAATAAAACAAACTAGTCATCAAACAATTTCTTTAAATGTTCAATTTCCTCAACAGATTTATTAGATTTAACACATTCTATCAAGAAATCTTTCTTTTTTGAATTTTCTTCACAATCAAGCTTATATTTAATCTTTTCCATGTGGTTTTGATGCTCAAGTGTTTTATCCTCTTTCTTTGATTTTTCAATACTTAGAGATAAATTGAATTTCTTCTCCTCCAAGTCTTGTTCCCTATCATCCTTCCATAAAGAGAGTTTGTACTTCCTCTCCTCCAAGACTTGTGCCCTATCATCCTTCCATAAAAAGAGTTCAAACTTCTTCTCTTCCAAATCATGTACCCTGTCATCCCTCCTTAAAGAGAGCTCATATTTTTTTCTTTTCAGACTTTATAGTCGCTTTAGAAACTTCCACTGTTCTAGAGTGATAATAAATATTAGAAAAAAGTAGAAGAAAAGCAGAGTAAAATATTAAGAGGTTTGGTATTGCTTACCAGCATCATGTTTCTCCAAAAATTCATAATAGAAGAAAAAGGGGTTTAAGATGAAGTATCACTTTTTCTTCTTCTTTGAGAGTGGAGATTTAGACTACTTGAAGCCCTTTGCTTTTTTTTCAAGGTCACATTTTCCTCCTCATCATTGTCACTGGCTTATGACTCAGTTGATTGTGGCTCCTGTGTTTGTTCTTCAGCCTTTTTAGAAATAAGAAAATGTAAATAAAAAAAGAATGGTTAAGATAAAAGAAAAAAACATACTTGAGCTAGATCAGGTTGGTTTATATTGCCATAAAGATCTGTTGAAAAGATATCTTGATTTGTGAAAGTTAAATGAGGGGAGGCTTGAGTAGAAGAAGAAGCAAGAAGATTTCTTTTGAAATCATGTTCAGAGATAGCATCTTCACCATCCAACATGTTTGCATGATTAACATCAGCTCTCTCTCTGAAAATAGCATCCATCTCTTTAAAGTAAGGACATAAAGATTCAAGTTTATTGTCTATGGATTTGATGCCCTTACTTATATCAAGGTCAGTAATACCAAAACCAGTAGAAGATGAAAGAGTCTTTGCCTTCTTGTATTTGGCTTGAATATTCTTAAAAAGTTTAGAAATCTTTTTAGGTAAAAGATCTATCCTTCCCTTTGTCTTATTCTATAATTTGTTGGCCATTAGAAGATAACAATTAACTTTTGTTGCTGGGGGATGTCTTACTTTAGTTGCATTTACAGTACCAAAACAAGAATCATAGTTATATTTATTTTTCAGCCAATTGATAAGAATGAGATGATCATCTTTTTTTAATTGAACAGTCTTTGGTTTCTCGGCTGAGATGGGGAAAGAGATAGCAGTGCAATTTGAAGAACAACTGGGAGAAGGCTGCCTTTGAGAAGATCTATGATGACAGGGAATTTTAAGATAATTGAAGATGAATAGGAGCAAAAACAAGCAGATGAGATAGTGATGTGTTCTTAATGGAGAGAATGGGAGTTTGCAGAAAGGTAGAAGGCATATCCAGAGAGTAGTCAAAGATGTGGTTATGAATGAAAGTAGGCCAAGATGTGGTTATGACAGAAAGTTGTCCAATATGTGGTTATGAAAAATTGAGTAGAAAAATGTAGGATAAGAGGTCAAATTTGACACATAAAATGTCTAATAACCCAATTATTAGCAAAAAAACTGCAGAAGATAATTGGGCTATAAGGCTTTTATCTGCAATTAATTTAATTGTGGATCAGTCAACTTTGATACCCCCTAATAATGAGGTAGGGAAAACTGGATGTTTCCTATCATATGGTGCATATAATATGACTTCCACAGCATTATTACCAAGCATTTTGTTGACTAAAAAAGGTCCTAAAAAAGGATCCTTCAATTTAACATTACCTTGTAAGTTAAAATGTAGTTTTGAAATTAGGACTTCATCTCCTTTTTTGAATCCAAATTCTTTATGAGATATATCCCACATTTTCTTTTCATATTCAAATTCTTTTTAAATGCATTATTCTGCATGCTTTCTACACATTTTTTTCTTATGAATAAAAGATTTAGTACCAGGGTGTATATCTAACCTTGGTAAATTGTTTAAATGATTTACTGGGGTATTAGGTACATATTCTAGCCAGAGTTCAAATGGTTTTTTCTCTGTTACAGAATCAGTTGTGCTATTATAAGCAAATTCAAGGCCAGGAATCAATTTTACCCAGTCATGTGTGAATTTCTCATTGTCTTTGTATTCAAATCCAAAGACACAATATCTTCTGATCATATCTTCTAGAGTCTGTATCATTCTCTCAGCCAGTTCATCAGTTTGTGGAATGTGTGCTGTGAAAAATTTTAATTGACAACCTGATACTTCCATCAAAGATTTCTAGAGATCTGAAGTAAATTTAGGGTCTCTTTCAGAGATTATGGCTTTGGGGAATTCAGCATTATTCATCATTTGATTCCACCATATAAATGCCAAGTCTTTTTCAGATACCTCTTTATGGGTAGGGATAAATTTACACATTTTTGTTAGTCAATCCACAATTACTCAGCAAGAATTTAAACTTTCTTTTCCTGCTAATGGAAAGCCTGTGAAAAAGTCCATGTTTATAATTTCCCATGGAGTCTTTTGCTGCTCTATTTATTGTAACAACCCAGCTCTCTTCCCAGTCAATATTTTAGATTTCTGACAAGAGCCACATGTGTCAATGTATTTTTGTACATCTTCTTTCATGTTTATCCATCAGGCTGTATTCTTAACTCTAGTTAATTTTTTGTTAAAATCAAAATGACCAGCTAAGATGTCATTATGACAAGTACTTAAGATTAACTTTTCATAGAAGGTGGTATAACTATTATATTACTTAGCTTTTTCCTGTAATATATGTATCCATCTTTAATTGATATTTTACCTTTTTCCAATGCATTTTTATACTTTGGAGGTAATTTTTTGATTAATGAACTCATAGAGGCATTTGTTGGGTCATTTAAAATGGTAGATAATTTAGAAAAAATTTTATCAGATGAATAATTTTCTAATATAGTTTGCATAAATTCTTCCTCTAAATCCACTATATAAGTCCCATATATATGTATTACCTAATTTTCCTGTACATAAGCCCGGCTGTCAGTATCATTTGGAAAAGAACTTCTGGATAATAAATCCACATTAGAATGCAATTTTCCTGCTCTATGAGTGATTTTCATTCTTCCCCTGTACTCTTTTACAGCTAGTTGCTATCTAAACATGTGCCTATTAGGTGTTTTCATGTTTATTAATAATTTTACTGCACTGCAATCTGTTATTAATTCAAACTTCTGGTCTTCCAGATAATAATGAAGCTTTTACAGGGCCCACACAACGGCTAAACATTCCAGCTGGGTGGCACCATACTTTAATTCTGACTTTCTTAAGGTTCTGGATATATAACAGATAACTACTTCAGATAATTTACCATTTATTATCTGTTTTTGCTGTAAAGAAGCACCTAACCCTGTAAAGCTTGCATCAGTATACAAGATAAAAGGGAGGTTAAAATCTGGCAGTCCCAATATTGGAGCTGAAATTAAAAATTCCTTTAATTTATCAAAGGCATGTTGTCTTTCATTATTCTAAATGAAAGCCTCATTTTTTCCTGATTAATGTTGTTAAAGTAGCTGCAATGGATTGGTAGTTTTTTATATCCTGCCTATTATATCAACACATACCTAGGAAACTTTGAACATCTTTTACATTTTTAGGTATACTAATGTTTTTATTGCTGCCACTTTATTCTGGCCAACACAAATTTGTAATCCAGATACAACATGTCCAAGTACTTTCAAGGATTGAAACCCAAACTTACATTTATTTAATGTAATTGTCATATTAATTTCATCCATTTTTTGAAATACTCTATTCATGTGACTTAAATGCTCATCATATGTTTTTGAAAACACTATGATTTTATCAATATAAGCTAAAATCCATCCTTCAACCATTTCCTGATGAAAAACACTATCCATCAATTTTTGCAACACTGAAGGGGCATTCTTTGGGCCAAAAGGCATTCTCACATATTTATATATCCCCATATGTGTGGGTATGAGTAAGAAATTCTGATAATTCTTTTCCACTGGAATCTGGTGGTAACCTTTGTTTCCATCCAGAAAGGAAATATATTTTTCACCTTGTAAGGTAGAATGGATATAAGCTATCCTTGGAAGAGGGTAAATATCATCTACAGTGAATGTATTCAGAGCTCTGTAATCATCACGTAATTTTGCCTTATATTTTTCATAAGAGATTAAAACTGGTGAAATAGCACAATACTTAGGTGTTGTGTCTACTTTTTCAAAAATAACCATTTCTAACAACATTTTAATGTTGTCTTCAATGTCTTTCCTTTTTTCAGGAGAAGCTGTGTAAAGTTTAATTTTCAAGCTTCCAGGAATATTATCCAAATCACAACTTAAAGAGATTTTTATCTCATGGTCTTTGACCAATCCTAGTTCATTTGAAACATGAGCAAATGCCATAGCATAAGATTTTATCAATCTCAAAATATTTTTTTCTTCAATTTTTGGGAGTTGAGGACTGAAAGAGGCTTTTTGGATTTCATTTTCCAACTCAACCACTTCAGAGGTGGTTCTTCCACCTTGGAGTGGTTCTTCTTTAGGAGAAATGGAATAAACTGAATTTTATGATAAAATCTTGAATTTTCTTTTTCCATTCACACCTATAGTGAATCAACTATTTTCAGGATCTATTTTGATGCCAAATTTGGTCAATAAGTCATTTCCAATAATAAACTAATCACTACAATTATTATTATCCATTACTAAAAATTCACATACTGCTCTTACATATCCATTATTATATTTAAAGAATACAGCAGTTTTGTATTTGCCAATTGGATGTAATACTGAACCAAAACTCCTCTAGTTCTTTTTTCTGTACAGGTTCCAGTTCTTACTTATACTTACTATCAAGTTTCTCTAATGTATTAATATAAACTAAACTAACTGCAGATACAGTGTCAAGAATGGCATTCATCTCTTTTCCACATATAATAACAGGTGCTCTAATAGGTGTGATTTTGTAAGTATCATGAGTTACATCATTAATTATTTCAGCTTCCTCAATAGAAGTTAAAGATGTATCTGTATGAGGTATTACATCATTCAGGAAAATAATATCCTGTTCTAATACAAATATCTCATTTTAATCATTACTGTAAGAAATGTTAATTTTACAATCCTCACTAGATTGCTCCTTTTCATCTTCATGATTACTTGGTTCAGAATCTTGTTAGTTTTCAACAAAATTTATTTATTTTTTACAAGTATGAGCTTTAGCCCAAGTTTCATTACATTTGTAGCAAGTGTTACTCTCTTGTCTTTAGGGAAAAGGGGAGCTGAAGGTTTTTTCTTCTCCACTGGTAACTCATTTTTAGTAGGTTTTACTACCTCAACATTTTGCTTGTAATGATTATATCTTGTTTCATATTTGTGGCTCAATAATATTTCATTTCATCTATTTATAAACCCAGAAGTATCTCTGATGGTTTCAGTTCTAGCTACAATAATGTCTCTAACTGATATAGGCAATTTATATATTATTTTTTCTTTCCACTCATCATAATCCATTTTGGGGTCAATGGCTTTCATGATTTTTATTAAATTCATTAAAAATGTCATTTGTTTATCCCCAGCATTTGGATTATATCTGGCTCCCTCAAACAATCTTTGTTGAGTGATTCTAAATTTTGGGCCACCAAATTGCCTTTCAATTAGTGCCTTCCATACAATCCAGGAGTAGTTAATTCCCTCACTCAATACTTATTCAAGCCATAATAAAGCCACATATGTAAATAAAGATATCAATTTTGATGTAATTTCTTCATCAGTTAATTTGTATGAAAATTGTAAGTTATCAATTCTTTGAATGAATTGTTGTCAATCAGATTTAGAATCCCTGTCAAAAGAAGGGTAATGATCTAAATTAGGCCAGTTCTCTTGGTTATTTTTTGCTTCCCTAACCTGATGAATATTAATGAATTCATTTACTTTTGATAGATGGTCATGTATCTCTTCTTTCACTAATTTTTAACTCTCTGAGCCCATGACACTATTTTCTTTTCCAATCATTTGTTTTTCATATGAATTTTCCATATGAAGTGGAATTTTTTCCATATAAGAGGTGTTGTCATTGGTTTTTTCAGTATTTTTCAAATTATTTGCTTCTTCAATTTCCACTCTTTGTAACCTATCCTTTATTACAGGTACATGAGTTAAAGTATCATTCACATTTGAAAAAATAAAATTGTAAAATTTCCTTTGTGGTAGCCATAATGTTCTGATAATGTTCTAATTTATCTTGTAAATTCTTAATCTCAGAGTTTAATAATTTATTTTCATTTATTGATTTATTATTTGAATTTTCAATGACTTTTAACTTATTGGCTGTAGTACCCAATGATTGTGTAAGGTTTAATAATACACTTTCTGTATTATTGTTTGACTCTCTAGATAATTCTTCCAATTTTTCAATTCTTAATAACAATTTGCTAATGATTTTTAATTCCATTGGATTTTCTTTTAAAAAATATTCAATTTTTTCTGTGTCCAATTCAGAAGACTCATCATCAGGCTCAAGATTTACTTCATTTGGTTCCATTTTAATATGACTTGTATTATCCTTGTGATCAATAAAACTATGTACATTGTCATCATGTAAAGAAAAATTTAAAATGCTATTTTCAAATGAATAATCTTTTAAATTCTTATCAACTATATTCAATAAATCCCTATCAATTTCATTACATATGAGTAATTCATTGTTAGTGTCATATAATTGATAATGAGAAGATGGATGACTTACCAGGGTCTTATTCCATTTCCCCTTCCTCTCCTTGCTTTTCCCTGGTAAGGGTGACTGCTGGATCCCTGCTGTGGAGGGTTGTTGTAATTTTTGGCATACCAGTCCCACTTCAATTTGCTGAACGTAATCTTTTGACCCTCTTCTTGGGCTGGAGGTTTTGCTGTTGCCACTGTGGAATTGTTTGATACAACTGTTGTTTGTTAAGACTTTAGTCCCACTAGAGCTTGGTTTACTTCTATAAAGCCTTGTGTGGTTCTTTTCTCTAGATTGCTCATCTGGTTTACTATGTTTTTGACTCTTATTGTTAGAGTGTTTATAAGAGTGGATAGGGAGTGAATTTATTCTTGTAAAGTATTTTTTCTTTTCTTTATTGATACTTGTTTTAAAAGTTTTTCCCTTTCCTCCAGAGACATCTGTGGAGTGTTGCTGTTGGTGGGAGAATCCTGGCCCTCCATTTGAATTTCCTGTAACAGGTCTTTCAGCTCTAGGTCTTAAGCTATAAGTTTTTGCCTTATTACTCACAATTTCATTGTTGTTGTCACACATTTTTACGTAGAATTTAAATCAAAAATTGAAATAAGAGATATTAAAACTGCAAAAAGGAGTTTTATTCGTGTGAGTTAACACTACTTTAAGTCAATTATTGGCTTACTAGAAGGTTTTAAGTGAATTAATAAGTTCCAAAAGTCAAATATGCTTTTATGTGGTCACTTGACTTAACTGGTCTTCAATATGTAGCCATGTTATGATATTTAAAAAGAAAATTTGTCAGTAATATTCTTTCTAAATATTAAATGAGTTTTGAAAACTAAGAAAAAGGAATTAAAAGTCCTGTACAAAAGAAACAATTAATCAGTTTTTATTAACTGGTTTATTATCTGCAACGATCACAAAATTACTTGGTCTATTGACAGACTCCCACTAATAACAATTTTTATGTTAAATTAGTGGTAAAATTGTTGATTCAATATCATAATTTTATTATATAACAGAGCTTCTTTTTCTGAAATCACTATATAAGTGACCCCAACCTGTTGTAATTATCCAAATATTTCTATAGGGATATTATTTACGTGTACCTTCTTTGAAAATTTCACTTACTGGATTATAACAGAATTCTTGAGGAAAGGTCCCCAATTGTCAGGCTAAGATCAACTAAATGGACGTGAACTAGCTTGAAAAGTCTTTGTCTAGAAGATTTAAATGGTCCTATATGAATACTGTAGTATAAATCCAACAAATAGTAAAATATAATTCAGAATAGAGGTTTCAGTAATATAATTATCACTATTCTTATATGTGGCTTACAATCTTTTTAGTTGGTAGAAAAATAGATTTAATAATTTCAGATACTATTCAAAAGTCTTATAAAAGTACTAATTGAGTTGTATTGTAATTTTTTTTTGGTTATATTGGATAAATTGAAGTGATAAAGAATGTAGAAAACAAGACCCAAAAACCTCCTCCTTTTATACACACTGAGTTCCCCAATAAATCCTTTGATGTACCATCCAATACACTGTTAATGACGCCTCAAACAACTAATAGACCTCTCCATCAACATCCCTAGTGACCCATGACATAATTAGACAAGTAACAACCACCAAAATCCTATTAATAATAAGGGAGATCCACCAAAATTAAAGGAAAGACAAAAAGAGAGTATATGCGTATAAAACAATGATATAAAAGACTAAAGGAGACTTTTTAAGGTTAATAATAGCTTAATAATAGGGGGAATCTACTGTAGAAATGGAGGGGCTAATCCTGACATTATACTACGTGAAATTCCCATCCAAAAATAACCAATATTGACTGAGAAACCACCCAAAAACTTAAAAAAGAGCGTGAGATGTGGGGTAACTACATGCAGTCCTTGGCAGGCGCTTGCAGGGGTGAATCCTTGACTAAATTTAGGCGAATTTTAAGTGTGGTGATGAAATAAGGTTCCAAGAGTGAGGTTATTAATGAAATTAGTGCATATAAACAAGGTCAATGCACTATTAATTAAGCTAGGAAACCAAATAAGTGCCTGTTGCCTATTTTAGTGTGTTTCCCCACAGTGGGCATAGAATGTGGGGTAATTATAGTGTAAAAAAGCTAACTTTGCTAAAAATGAAGCTATTCACATGGGAAAAATGCAGGCAGTATGTGGCCAATACACAGAAGCCATTTCTGGCATAAAAAACACCAAATTTGAAAAGTGTTATTTTTATGTATTTGAGTAGCCAAATCAATAGTCCTAATTAAGATAAATTTATCTGTCAAAGCGCATTTTTAATCTTCTTAAATTTATAGTGCATATAGTCAACTTTCAAGTCATTTAAAGCACATATCTTATTTTTAACATTAAACAATGAAAACAACAGCTTTAAGTCTACTTAAAAATTATTTAGCCTAATGTTTAAGGTTCTTAAGATTACCCTAGCATATTCCAACTTAATATTAAGTACATAAGACTTATAAAAGGTTGATATATGCAGGGATATAAGGTGTTATAATGGCATAGATTGTATTTTATCATAATTTTCACTTATGTATACAACTTGTGTACCTTTATTTATTGTTCCCATGTATAGTCCATTTGTTTAACATAAATTATAAGTACTTTTTACTCAGTCCTTGGAATACCCTGGCTGAAAAAAGTCTTCATTCCCATTACTTTCATTTCCAGTCAAATCAACTGTTACACTATTTGGGACCTTGGTTGGTTTCATTTGCCAATTTGCATCAAACTTTAACTTCTCCCAGGCAGGAAGACTTTTAAAATATGACTTAGTTTGGTCTTGATAAAGAGATAAGGCAGTTTGTAACCAGTTACTTGGTGAGGTTACTCTGGGAGGATTCCTTTTGATTGAGTAGAAGATAGAGCTGAACTCAAGGGTTGCCATGTTGAGAGCCTGCCATCTATATTGTTAAAAAAGTAAGTTCAAAATAAATATAAAAAAAAAATTCTTTATAAACTGAAACTGACCTTATTCTGATTTGATCATAGTCCTAGTAGTGCACAGAACTGAATTGGTTGAAATGTGCTTCAATTTTCTTATAAAATGTTTCTCCAGCTTGGTAAGTTGCAAATACAGGTTGATTGCTGATGTGAGTCCAGGAGATGGCTAACTGCTCTTCTTCTTGGTGGTTCCAATTAGGGAATTAGTTTTTCTTAGCTTCAGATGAGTTCATCATGTTAGATTAATTTAGGAGTTTTAGGGCAAGGTTGGAAATGTGAAAAATGTGTTAATAGAAGGGTTGTATAGTAACAGTTGTGAATTATAATATGAAAATATTTTTCTACAATAATTAGTGACACATCAAAGTGTTCAGCAGCTACAAGGTGGAGTGAAAAGAACTGGCAGGCAGAATATTGAATTACCAAAGGAGGTCAAAAGGAGCTCAGTAACTTTAGTTGACAGCCTACAGTACATGCTGCATTCAGTAGCTAATAGAGGCCTTTGATGAAACGAGGGTTAAAGCTCACATCAAAATGCAGTAAAATATGCACACCAAACCAATTTACCAACATGGAGGTAGATGCTCTTATAAGTATGGTTAGCAGTGTCAGCACTTTGTCCGGTGTGAACCAGGGAAATGCATTACTTACCAATGGTAGAAGTGTCAGTGCTTTGTCCCGAGTGTACCGGAGTTAGACGCAACGGCTGCACCATAGGTTTTATACTAGAATCTAGGTACATAATACTTAATCACTAAGTTATTTAACTTCTATCTATAACAATAAGAACTAGAATGACAGTAGTCCATTGTTACATATATGTGTGTATAAGCGTGCTTTTATTCTTATTTTTTGTTTTACTCAAATAGATCAGACTTTAAATTGTTGATAAAATGGGTATCTGCTCTTGGTTTGTAAATTTTTCATTACATATTATAATTTTTGATTAATTCTTAAGATGTGATTAGTAAATAGATGATAACACTCAAAAATTAAAATAAAATAGACGCAATCAACACTTGACTATCATCGACATATCGACAGAAAGCTAATATAATCAGCTGTAGTTTTTAGTAGTAAATATACACACTGTCATTCTATTTCTTCTATCACACGTTGGAAAACTTCATCGCCACTACTCCACACAACTTAACACACCCACATACATACATACCACCACACGATCTCATCAATATTTGATATAACTTTACAGCACCGATTTAACACTTTTTATTTTAAATTATATATATATAACTTGGTGGCAACTGTTTTATAGTATATATATATATATATATATAAGATAGTATGAAACAATTGATTAGTTATTGATCGAGTTGGATCATTATTATTATTATTTATTATCGACATGCGACGCTTAAATTTCGAGAGTTTCAAATATATATATATATATATATATATATATATAAGTTTCCCACATGTAAACTATTTGACAAGACATATTTTAAGATGCCTAGACTGATAGTTGATCGCGGGGATTTTATAGCTTTAGGGATAGTTAAATTGGGGGATCGCTGAGACTTGTCTTGATGGCAGATGACCATTTCAGAGAGGGGGTGAGAGATGAATTGAATCAGGATACAACAGGTGTTGAGAAGGAAGACACGACGAGACAGGCGATCGAGAAGATTAGATTGGCAGAGTGAATTGAAATGTTGGATTGAAACACGGATGGAAAGGAGGAGAGGAAGAGAAGATGGAGAGAGATAGAAACGAGTGCGTGCGAAGAAGCGTAAAGGACCATGGAGGGGATATGAAACGCAGTATATTAGTATTAAAGAGAGTGAGTGAGTGAGATGGACTGAAACCGACATAGCGCCAGACACGAGGCCAAGACGGTCAAACATGTCTCCAGATGGACACGATGGCGATCAGAGTGAGGGATAAGAAGGATGTGGGCAGTCACCGGCTGGCTGCGAGGACAGGGAGGATGAGTTGGAGTGCTCTCCTCAGTCGCCACTCGCCGCCAGCCAGGATGGACAGCGATATCCTGATGCTCGACTCTGAGTGCCCAGCAAGTGCCCTTGGCCCGTTCCTTGGCCGGCGTGTGGCGTCTTGTCTTTCTTGGTCCCACCATTCGCCCTGCCACGCTCTGGCCGCTGAGTCTGGGGTCTCTCATTCTCCCCTCTTCTCCCACCAACGACCATCCTCTGATAGGTCTCCCGTCGCAACGGTCCCCATCATCAGCTCCGGACCTTGGAGTCCAACTGTCGAGGAGGCTTTGAAGCTCAGAGACCCAAACATGCGTCAGTCAAGCGGCGATCCCTTTCCTTCGCAACATCGTCAACATCTCCCTCATCATCATCATCATCAACATCATCATCAACATCATCATCATCATCTTCAGCAGCAACAACAACAACAACATCAACAACAATATCATCAACAACACCAGCAACAGCAACAGCAACACTTCATGAAACGCTCTGTTTCCGATGGCGGTGAAGATCACTTGCATTTCTCCTTTGGCCGACTTAATCTCCAGCATCCTTCTCTTGACAACCCTCCTCAACTGGTCTCTTCTTCTTCTTCTTCTTCTTCTTCTTCTTCTCCTTCTTCTTCTGGTCCCTCAGCAGTCTCTGCCTCTGTTCCTTACGCTCGTATCGTAGCTGCTCGTAGTCCTCTTTCCATCTCTACTTCCATTGCTGAGGCTACCTCCCCTACTCCCAATCTTTCTTCTGCTGTCGCTCACTCAGTTGTTTCTTCTTCTGTACCCTCTAACACGCACACGATCAACGGTAGTGCCCCTGCGAAAAAAATGGTTCTTCCTCCCTTGGTCACCAACTTTGTCAGGGAATCCTCTTCAACCACCTCTGCTCTTTTGTCTGCTGCTTCTCCAGCTGCTCCCAATCTCCCTGGAAAACTCAAAACTCGTCGTGGAAATTTAATTTTCCAGGGTCCTGCCAGTGCCTCTGCCTATGTACCTCCCATTGGTCATTCAACGATGCCAAAATCCTCTGCCAATACGACCTCGCTTTCTCGTACGGGTGGGTTCACTGCTATTCCTGGCATAGAGGCTACGACTTGGCTTAGTCAAAAAGAACGTCTTGTCGGTACTAGTCCAGTTTCTTTGCAGGGTAATCTACCAAACGATTGGAATATACACCAAACCCATCAAGCTGTTACTGGAAACAACTCTGCTTCTGGTTCGGGTTCTGCCTCACCTTCTGTCTATCAAGTCGCCAATTTACCTCAGCATATACAACAGCAAATGCTCATCAATCAACAACTTCAACAACTTCAGCAATTACAAGCCCAGCAGCAAATCTTGCAGCAACAGCAAGCTCAGTTGCTAGCCTCCTCTCCTATCACGAGCACTTCTAATAATCTCGGCAATCCTTTTAGTCCCATCATGATGAGAAGTGTCACAGCTCCCATTCCGTCTCAATTAGGTTCTCTCAATTCATTTTATCCTTCTCAGTATCCTTTTGTGATCAATAATAGTCTTGGTTCCCTCAGTCAGGTCTCCTCTTCACAACCTTTGATGAACGTTCCTCATGTTTCTCCACAACCTGTTGTCCGTACCTCTCCCGTTCTCAACCAAATCCCTGTCGTCAATCCTCCTGCAGTAAACATTTCAAAATTAATAGCTACTAAAAATTATAACCCTCCCAACTTTGATTTGACTCCCCCTCAAGCTAGATTTTTTGTTATCAAGTCATATACTGAGGAAGATGTACATAAGAGTTTGAAATATGAAATTTGGAGTTCAACTGAGTTGGGTAATAAGAGGTTAGATAAAGCGTTTTTGGAAGCTAAAGGGGGTGGACCTTCATGTAAATTAAATGGAAAGCAACCTACTTGTCCTGTTTATTTGCTTTTTTCTGTTAATGCAAGGTTGGTGTAGTGTTGATATATATATATAGAAATATCATGCTTACTTTTTTTTTTTTTTTTTTTTTTTTTTTTTTTTTTTTTTTTTTTTTTTTTTTTTTTTTTTTTTTTTTTTTTTTTTGTTGGTCTATTGAAGTGGACATTTTTGTGGAATGGCAGAAATGTTGACGCCGGTTGATTATAATACAACTAGCACCGTATGGGCTCAGGATAAATGGAAAGGGATCTTTAAAGTCAAATGGATTTATGTGAAAGATATTCCTAATAGTGCTTTAAGACACCTCCGGCTTAGCAATACACCTGAAAACAAACCAGTGTATGTTTTTATTCACTTTTTATTATTATTATTCTTCTTGTATATGGTATACTTATACATATATATATACGTTTAATGAACATTATTTTACTTTTTGTGTATATGTGGTTAGAACTTCTTCGCGTGATACTCAAGAAGTGCCATATGATAGAGGTTTAGAAATCTTACAGATTTTTGCTACTTATCAATCTCGAACTACTTTACTGCAAGATTATGGTTGGTCTATTTTTTGTTTTTATTTTTTTAAAAGTCCACTATGAAGCTTGGATGATGTGTCAGAGATTGATAATTTTTTAATTTTTAATTTAGGTTGGTATGAGCAAAATGAATCATTGAAAGCTAGCCATTGTGAAGGGAGTCAAGTGGATTCGTCGCTTATTTCTACTGGTGCTGGACCTAATTCTCTCCCTCTAACTGCTGCTAGTGCTAGTGATGGTAATACTGGTTCTCAGGACTTGAGATCACAGATAAACGATCACCAACATCATTCTAATAATAATATTAATATTCATCATGGTAATGGTCATCATAACTCGAAATCTCCACTTCATTATAATGGACAAAAAAGAACTCCTTCGAGAGCTCGGTCGCCTGGGAATAATGGGTTGAATAAGTCAGTGTCTGGTGCTAATCATTCGATACAACATCAACAAGAACAGCAGCAACAGGAACAGCAACGACAGGAACAGCAGCATCATCATCATCAACAGCTGCAGCAACAACATCAAGAACAACAACAACAACAACAACAACAACAACAACAACAACAACAACAACAACAACAACAACAACAACAACAACAAGAACAACAACAACAACAACAACAACAGCAACAACAACAACAACAACAACAACAACAACAACAACAACAACAACAACAACAACAACAACAACAACAACAACAACAACAGCAACAACAACAACAACAACAACAGCAGCAGCAGCAGCAGCAGCAGCAGGCTATTCGGAGGTTTAATAAACCGGGGTCAGGAGTGTCCGCACCTTCAGGAGTAGGATTGTCAGCAACTCCAATGTCATTATCGGTATCAGCTTCCGCAGAACTTTCATCATCAGCAACAGCAGCTGCTGCAGCAGCACCGGGATTTTCAACATCATCAGCTTTAGCATCGACGTTATCGTCGTCGACATCAATGAGCACGAAGAATCATAATTTTAATCATCATCATGGACCTTGGAATCAACCTATATTACCAATTGGGAGTGGTAGTCATTCTTTACAGCAACAAGGTGGCGGCAGTAGTGGGGGTGGAAGCGGTCGGGTTGTTTCTAGTCCTCTTGGGCTGGCGTGATGTGGTATGATTAGATAATAGTAATAGAAGCAGGGTGGGAAGGGGGTGAGGTTAGTAGTTTGAATGAGTGATTTAATCATTTTTTTCCCATTAAGTTGGTGTTGGTCTGTTTTGATTTTGTTTGTGTGTCGCTGGAAACATCAAGTATCTTTTTTCGTCCATTTTTCATTTCCGTTCCAATAAACAAAATATAAAGTATACATGAACAATTGGTACCTTATAGTCATTATAGTAAGATGTAGTAGTCAATATAATATATAGATAATATATATATTTGCATCAACAAACGCGGTTAAGAGGTCAGGTTGGGTATTAGGTATTAGGTTATAGATATAAATCTGTTTTTTGAGAAGGTTAGAAAGAGTTTTTTTTTCTTTTATCTTGGTTTTTTTTTTTTTTTTTTTGTTGGTGGGTTGACTTTTATTCATCTTTTTTTGTATATGTGTGTATGAGAGGAGGAGTAGGAGGGGGGGTGGGGGAGAGAGTTTGAGTATCTGTTTGTGTAAATATATATATTAAGTAATATATATATATATTAAGCATGAATATAAGTATAAAGATATATATGAAGGGAGAGATGAAAATATGAATATGTCTGAATGTGATGGTGTGAAATTGTGTGAGGGTGTAGCACCAGGAAAAAAATGTTGACACCTGCTAGTAGGTGCCAGGTTCCTTTTTTTTTTTTCTCTCCTGGTCTTTTAGGTATGAAGAAAAAGAGATGGATGGATGGATGGATGGATATATATAAATAAATGTGTAAATAAATAAAAAACAGGGTGGTTGGTTCCTTTAAAATTGACTCACTGTTTTCTACCTTTCTCAGTCGTATTATCATTTCAAATGAATTCATATACCACCCATAGATTTTTTCTTTCTTTCTTTCTTTTTTTTTTTCTAAGTATATATATATATATATGTAGAAGATTTTATCATATTGACTTGCTCCTTATATTATCATCCTAGAGTATCAAGTTTTCAAGAGAAAAAAAAAATGTGAAGCTGGTAGGTAGGATTTTAAAAATCATGTTTGGTACTGTAAAAGGGTTTTCTTCTTCTTTAGATAAAGAGTATCATCTTTGTATTTCAGTTGATCTAGCCTTTAAAAGTGGGTGGATGGGTGGTTGGGTGGGGGAAGAGGATACTTATATAGTTTTATTGGTAAGATGGTGGAGGTCATAAAGTATCAACAAAAGTGACATCAATAAAATAAAATAAATAAATAAGTTGGGTGGCCATTATTGTGGGTGACAAGTAGAAATTGAGTTTATTGGCGTCTTAGATACTTTGATGTCAAAGTGATCATTTGAGCAAAAAAAATTTTTTTTAATATATATATATATATATATACATACTTTTTATTTATTTATTTATTATTTATTTTTATTTTTATTTTATTTATTTTTATTTTATTTTATTTATTTCATTTTATTTCATTTTTTGGTGAAATGAGTAACACTTTAACCTGTTGACAAAAACTGTTTTATTAATTTTTATTTTTATTTTTATTTTTATTTTTTTTTGATGGTGAAGATATAATATATATATAAAGTTGGTTTTAGTTGGTTTTAGAACATCAGGAGGAAACATGTCTTTTGATACCCTTGATGGATATCTTATCCATATTTAGATCATGTGTTTTTTTTATTGAAGTTGAAAGGCTTAGTTCTAGATTCAATGTCATTAGAGGAGAAGAGTGATCTTACTTCTTTTCTCTTGAGTTTGGGGTAGTTGATGACTAGGAAAGATGGACATAGCAGATTCAAAAACAAAAAAAAAAAAAACAAAAAAAAAGGTATCTGATTCTTCATTCCTGAAATAACTGGCTGAGTAGTAGTCTTATTCAAAGAATAAAGCCCAGAGATTTTTCAAATTAAAGCTTATTGGTCAATGTTTCAATGTGTTTCTTTGTTGATGTGATTAAAAGCAGTTTCAACAAATATTTGGAGGTTGGAATAGTTGGGATCATTATTTTACATCAGTCAGAGAGGAAATTTTGGTATCTGTTTTAATAGTAGGTAAGCAGTTATGAACATGAGCTACCCATTTATAAGCTAGTCACCTCACCTCACCTCACCTCACCTCACATCACCCACCCCCCCCCCCAAAAAAAAAAAAAAAAAAAAAAAAAAAAATCTGGTCATTTACTTGTAGGGAGGATTGTTCTTGTAACATCACCAACATCAAATGTCCTGTTGAAATTTTAAGCTGTACCATTTTGTTTATGATGATGGGGGAAAATGATTATATGCATTTCACCTATATCGGCTTATATGTGAGCCATCTTCTTGCTATGTCTTTCACGTTTAATAGGTTTAAAGGGTTTGAATCTTTCTACTGGTTAAATTTCTCAGTTTCTTATAAAAGTAACAACAAAAAGTTGACGTTGCTTCAGATTTGGCATTTAAAAGGAATACTTTCTCTCTATATCATGTCAAACTCTATGATGAACATTGTTTCCTGATGTGTTCCAAGATCTCCAAAAAAAAAAAAAAAAAAAAAAAAAAAAAAAAAAAAAAGAATAAATAAAATAAAATAAAATAAAATTGGACTTTTTTAATGAGTCAGGTCTTGACTCATGTGTGACCTGATAGCATTTTTTATTTATTTATTTTTATTTTTGGTACTTTTTTTATTTTTTATTTTTTTTTGAAATTAGGCAATCTTCATCATTCTTCTTTCCCAGTGGAACACAGAATACTTAAAATTCACCACAGATTGAACACACATTGAGCTATTGAAAAAGGAACCATACAATTGGGGTTGAACACCACTCAGCAGAACAGTTTTAGGCGAATGCTCAAGTACAGTTCTGTCTGAGTTCAGGTTGGGGACTTGCTAGCAAGTCCACCCCCTATATTGCATAGTGACATTGCTTGTGATATGAAGAGTTGTGTGACTATCTAAGATTACCATGATTCCAGATATTGATTAAGGTTAATAATCAGCACTAAGTAAGTCAATTTATTTTTCTTCTAGTACTTCATGAAGGGCTTCAATATTATTTACCTCAACGTTGACTTCATCATCTGATATAGAATTGTCTCTTGTATGGACTTGGCATTGTGGTGATCTCTTGAATGAAAGTGAGATAAGTTTTCCAGAAGGATTGGGATCAGCTTTAAGATGATTAGAATATTCCTGAAAGAAATACAATTGAGTGTAAAAAAAATAAAAAGAAAAAAGGAAAGGTAATGACATATGGACAATGATAAATCATATGCACTGTTGATTTGTACTCAAAAAACTAACATTGGAGCAGTTTTAGACTACTAAAGGTTTGCACATTGTGATGGAGGAGATGTCAGATTAAAAAAAATAAACAATAGATAAAGTAGTTGATTTGTGCAAGGGATCACCTTCTCCATCTATTCAATTTATTACTAGGATAAGTATGAATTGGAAGTATTCTTCAAATGTTATTAATTTTGAATTTTTATAGTTATCTAAAGCTTGGAAAAAAAGTAATTTATAAATCCTTCATCTCAAGTGAAATGAGGACATAAGTCATTCATGCCTTATGAGATTTTTTGTCAAAAAGGAAACCTTTTAGTTAAATTATATCAAAATGTATTGGTTGGACTTTGTAAATTTACCAAATAGATAAAAATATGTTTGCCCTTCTTTCCGACTGGGGGACAAAGTGTTTAAGATGAGCAGGTGAGTAATCTAGTTGAAAAATAAATCTGGACCAATTGCATCATAGAGTGAATATACTTAGGTTCCCAAACAACATGTTCAACAAGGGCTAGACATCTGGGATTCCAGATATTCCAGTTTTCAATGAATAATTACAGACTTGGTATACCTTGTGAAAAAGCTACTATGTTATATAAGGCACAATGTTGCTCCTGTATATTCATTCCAGTAGCAAATTGATCAGTTCTAGGGTCATCAGGGGAAGGAGAAAAATAGGAGGAGAATAACTGGCTGATGGTAGAGTAAGCAAGGGTGATAGTGAGTAGATGGTGATGTTGTCATCAAGTATTTGGAATCAGATAGGAGTTTGACATCATTCATATTTGGGGGTAGGATTTTGATGAATGAGTGAGATAGAAGAGGAAGGCTTGGCTTTTACACCAGATGGTGTTGAGTAAGGGGTATGAGAAGGTTGTGGTGGTCTAGCTGGGATAGCGGGTAAATATGATTCAATGGATGTGTCTGTTGATTTTTGTTAAGAGAAAGATGAAGATGGGTGTGAAAAGGAGAAGAAAAATGATTGAACAAGAGGTATTGGAAGAGATTTCAACACCTCTAAGATCTCAGTTTGAGATGAAATGAAAGCATGTAATTCTACCAGTGTAAAAGCATAAGTCTTTTTCAGGAATACTGTGGGGGTATTTTTTTTTTTTACAATTTTTTCACTTGTACTAACAAAGTGGAAATCTTGGGTCACTGATATTTTTTACTGGTGCATACAGCCCGTAACCTTTAAAGTGGGATCTGCCAGCAGGACTCCAGAAGGAAGCATAGTTATTATTACTTACCTATAAAGTGGAATCAGCCAAAAGGACTCCAGAAAAAACCAGAGAAACTGGAGGGAATCAAGCCTACAGGATATAAACTATCAAAAACATAACTGAGTACAATAATTCATGTACACTAAACACATTACACTACCAATCCTGTTTGTTATAGCATGAATAATCTTACATTATAAATACCATTAGAAAATAGGACATCATGTTTCTAAAGTGGCCTATTTTGCATGTTTCTACAAATCATTCAAAATAGCATGCAATTTGACTTTACAAATGTCTGCTAAAATGGGTATTTCTACAATCATTCTCCATTAAATCCTTATCTCTCTCTCTCTCTCTCTCTATCCCCCTCCTTTTCCATTCCATTTATCATTTGACCAAGGTTTTTGCTCTTCAGAAGTAACTTTTGTACTCTCCTGGGTAGGAAGAGAAGACCAAAAAAAAAATTTGTAAAAAAATAAAATAAATTGTGAAAAAAAAAATGTGCTTCACAAAATAATTGGTGAGGAAAAAAAAAAAAAAAAAACAATAAAAAAAAAGTGAAATAGAAAAAATGTCTTTAAAATTGATAAAATGATGGAAGTTACTTCTATTCAGAAACAAATTGGGTTTCCTCTCAGAAAAGTGAGGAATATAAAAAGTGGCTCATTTGTGAGGAGAATGAAAAACTTCTTTAAAGCTTTCTTTCTCTATATCTTCTTAATAGCATTTCTTATACTTCATTTATCTATATTTTCTTAAATTTCTAATTTAAGCTCTTATACTTTTTAAATAAAACATCTATTTATTTATTAATCACAATTCAAATTGTATTCCATCATGTCTGTTTGGGGTTGTAAGTAGGGGTTTTTAGCCCCCCCCCCACACCAACAAAAATATTTGTTGGAAGATGTCAGGTCAAGTCAGGGTTTCAAGTGGGGTAAAATATTTGTAAATCACATGTTATGCAAAGAAATCTTGCATAAGATATAAATGTGTTCTACAAGATATTGAATAAATTATTGTCTCCACAATCATCAAAAAAAAAATAGAATTATGCAAAAAAAAGGAATTATTGTCACATCTTCTGCAATTTTCCAGATTACAAATGGAAGATAGACATTTTGCATGCCATACTTTATCAATTTAATTAAATTTAACAGAATTCATAATCTCAAATTATCTTTTATACACTTCACATCACATATTCTAGTTCTTTGTATTAAGATATGCCACATATTGAATAAATTAGAGTTTTGGTTTGAACAAATAACAGAAGTGCTACATTGGTTGAGGAGTATTCAAGATGGAGAATAACTCATTTTCAGCATCAGTTGGGGAATACCAATCAAGGAATAAAATTTTAATATAAAAATATATATAAGATTTTCTTGAAGCATGTATTATCACTAAAGCTAAAACATTAATGGATTGTGTGTGATGGAGATGGTTATGTATAGGGTGGAGAAATATGAGTTGTAACTCCTGGAGATGTATTTTGGCTCCTCTTTTCAAGAAAAAAAGTCACAAAATACAGTGAAAGTGCAGGAAGAAAAAAATTGAAGTAGAAAAATATCAGAAAACTGGTGGATTGTAGGAATGAAGCTCAAATGATAAAATGATGGAAAGGTAGTGGGAGGGAGGGTGCAGGTTGACATATAGATATAAAGACTGTGGAAATATGAATATTAAAATACTTTTGTACTCCCTATTAATGCAAAAAAATTGCATACATGGGATAATTCAATGAATGATTGTAAAGTACCCTGAAAGAAGTCCTCATGATTTTTTTTGCATATGCTCTTCCACCAGCCACCACCTTTTCCAACTTCTCACTACATTAAAATTACCATTTCTCTCACATTTTTATTACTAGCTCACATACTTGGGTCAAACAGATCTCATTCTCTGTTTTTATTTCAGATTTAAGCTCCTACAGTAAAATATTGTCTTATCAACATGCAATATGGGCTGTGGACTTGCTAGCAAGCCCAAAACCTTGAACCCTAATTTATATCTAATTGAGCCCACATTGAGTCAGTGATGAACAAATCATGAAGAAATAGTGAATTTACTTTGAAAACACCTTGAAACTAATTTGAACCTTCATTGAACCACAGTTGATTAATAGTTCAAAAAATATTTATACTTGAATTAGAGAATTTGTTTAAGGAAAAAATAAAATAAATGAGCCCCACTATCATTCTAGCCTTTCAGCTTCAGAAGATTTTGAAAAATTATACAGTTTTTTCATTTTTTGAATCTAATGAAACTCTCATATACTTTGAATTATAATTGATTTCACAAAAATTTGTAAGATATTCACCCTATGAATATATAGATAAAACATCCAATATTCTAAGAAATTATTCATTTAGAAATATTTATTGAATTTTTATATTTCATCAAATTCTTATCAGTAAAAAATTGAGAAATAAATGCCTTTTATTATTATATCAATCAATATTATTAGCTATTTATCCATTTTCTAAACATTTGTGGAAGTTGAAACACTCTTTAAAATCATTTAATATTAAATTTAGTCAATAGAACTATTTGTAAGATTGATTTAAATCTCTTATTTATATAAGTTAAAACAGGATATGAGCCTAATTCTATTGAAACTATTACTTACCATGATCTCCATTATATTAAAAAAAAAAAAAATCCAATTTTTATGGGAATAAAATCTATGGTTAATAAATATTGGAATATATTTTTAAGCTTTTTTTGGGATGTTTCATGCCATTATGATTTCCAAGTCTCATAATATATTATATAATTTTTGTGCTTACATTGTTTCAAAATGGTCCTTATTAGTACTTTCCTCCCTTAAATTTCACATCTCATCCTTCTCTTATCTTAAATTTTCTCCCTCTTACATCTTATTTAAGTCTACCAAGAACTCTCCCATCCCAAACCCTTATTCCCCCTTTTCCACCCCTCCTAACTTATTTAATCCCCTCTCCACCACTTTCCACCCTAACTTTCTTGATATCACTCCTTTTTCTTTCTTTCTCAACCATTTTACTCTATAGGCAGAAAAGGGAGTGATTTGGAAAGCCATAGGGGTGGGATGAAAATTGAAAGGGTGGGTTGGGGTGGGGTGGAGAATGTCTGGGGTGAAAAGTGAAAAAATAGGGGTTGAAAGCAAAAGCATTGTAATTAGTTGTAAAAGGAATGGGGTGGAGTTGAGGTAAGAATAGATAGGGTGAGATTGAAAGGAGTGGAGTAGGGTAAGGAGAGGCAAGGAAGGAGTGGTGAGGGATTAGGATGGTATAAAAAGTGGAAGAGTTGTGTTAAAAGTGAAAACAGAGTGGAGGGGAGTAGTGAGGAGGGCTTAAACTTGGATTTTGAAGCTTAGAGGGTATAGAAAATGTATCAGGAGGGAAATAAAAGTGTGGGGGTGGTAATAGAATTCACAGAAATGACAAGGAAGAAAAATTTGTGTGGAGAGATTGAGAAGCTGTCCATTGAGGTAGCAAAAAATGGAGAGTGTACTCTATTCTTCAGGCAACCATCAGAGTCCAGCCCCTTAATCTACAGCTCTATTCTTCAAATATGAAAAATGGTTGATAATTATTTTTTATTGATATTTTTGAACTTAAAACTATAGTTTTTACATCTTTATTTTGTATTTTTGATTTACAATTCACTTTAAGACTAAGAAAGTATTATATTATAATAACTGGTAATGAGGTTCTATTTTGCTTTTTTACACAAGAATTAACAGTATTCTTCTGATAAGTATAAATGATATGAATAAATAATATAATAGGAAAATTGTAGCAAAAAGTTGAAAATTATTAAAAAAAATTAAATTTTTTTTTGAAATATTGAACTTATGTATTTTATAAGTTTATTGTATATATTTTTAAATGTAATAGTAAAATATGTTGGTTAGATTTAAAATAGTATTGAATGAAATTAAATTATTAAACAAAATGTTGAAGAAAAGATTTATCTACATATATAACCATTTAGCTTGATTTCTTGTTTTGTGATTACTATCACCACAGAATATGGGGAGCAGACTTGCTAGCAAGTCTGCAACCTTGAACCCAGAATCTTATCAAATTGAGCACACAATGAGTGTCAGCCAGGCTACTAGACTTACCCAGTGAAATAATTAATTATTTACTGGATGAAGCCGCACCTTATCATCTTTAATTATTATTTAATTATCATTTAGTTACATTAAAATTAGTTATAAATTAACTAGTTACAGAATGTTAAAATTAAATTAATTAATTAAATAAATAAGTAAAATTAAAATTATAATTTTGTCCCTTATATTTTTCTCTAACACCGTGCTCATTTGACAGGTTGGGAAAAAATAAAACTTTATATTTAAAAAATAAAATACAAAGATAAAATAAGATTTAAATATTCAAATAATATTAAATATATACAAAAAAATCAAATTTCTTATTTAGGATTGACATTTACAGTAAATATTAAAAATATTGATGTATTTCTGACATACTCTGTAAATACATCTTTTTGATGCCTTCTTTTTGGAATAACTTTATTATTTGAAATACTCTTTCTGGAATGTTCTTTTTCTCTCTCTCTTCCTACTGTTTTTAGAATTTGATTTCCGTGCTTTGTCTCTCCTTTGCCTATAAAAGGCCTCTCTTTTTGTTGTCTTTTGATCATTCTATTTTACCAACTCAATTTATTACAATAACTACAAAACTAAAACTTATTTATTATATTTTATATCTTTAGTATTTACAACAAACGTAATTCTATTCTATAACTTATATAAAATATTTAAATCTACCACTTACTTTGAGTAAAAGAAATCATACTTGATTGAGAAGTACGTACCTAACTGTTGACAGTCAAATAATCCTTAGAATCTTCATATTACACCGTACCAAAGCTTCTAGACCAAAAGTGACCCTTGACAATTGGGATCCTTTCCGAAATATTGACGGCGCAACATTACTTGAGGCGTAATCGAGGGGACCATCGGCGTACAAGCACCTGTAAAGGACAAGTGGAGGCAAAAAAAACGACAAACGTCATACGTCACGTGATAAAAGTTTTTTGCTGCGAACGGGAATCGAACCGCGCTCCAAAACTTAAGTTCATATACTGACTAAAGATCGTATATATCGTGGTAATTATTGTGATTACTATTTGTGGGTTACTCTTCACTCTTCATTTGCTACGTATTTCCTTTTACTCAGCACTCTGTAAGTGGCATTAATTTGCTCATTTTGCAGTGGGAGGTGTCTGGTAATTGGAATTTATTTTTATTATTATATTTATTTTTATTTTTCCTGGTTGACCATAATAGAGCAATAACTGTTCTTAGTCCCAGAGGTAATAAAATAATTATATATTAATATTAATTATTATCATTTTTCAGTTGACAATTGTCCTGATTAATTTGAATTTTAATTGTTCCAGTTGACAAACTGTCCTGACAATAATATTTTTATTAAATAAAATAATTATTATAATTTTTCAGTTGACATTTGTCCTGATTAATTAATTGTTCCAGTTGACAAATTGTCCTGACAATTATATTTTTTTTAAATAAATAATTAACATTTCATTACTTCAGTTGACTTTGAGTCCTGGTAATCCAATAAATCTTTTTAAGTAATAAAATTCATATTTAAATTACTTCAGTTTACATTAAGTCCTGGTAGTTAAGTAATCAGTTAAAATAATTTTTATTAATAAAGATTCATATTTTGATTATTTCAGTTGACAATAAATCCTGGTAATAAATTAGTTGATTTAAATCCTGAAAATAAAAATTAATAGAAATTCTAATTTATTTCTACAGTTGATTGCATTATCCTGGTTTTAAATTTTTTTCTTTTATTAATTTTATTTAAGTTGATTTTTATCCTAAAAAGATTTGTTTTTATTATTTTTATTTTATTTCTGTTAAATAAAAATTAAAAATAAAGACTAATTAATTTTTTGTCTCTTTTCCTTCATTTCAGTAGAATCTTAAAATGACTGATCAAAGTGGTTTTGCTGCACGTGAAGAAGAACTAGACTTAATTGATTATGATGAGCCTACTTCTGTAAGTTCTCCTTTAACAAGAAGAATTTCTCAAACTAATAAATCCTTGCCCCAAACAGGATGTAGAAATGGAAGAAGTAGAAATCCTAGTGGACAATACTCAGGATCAGAAGCCCAGGACAAACCCACCAGAAGAGCTTCCAAGAGGCTTCAAGATAAAAAAGATGCCGTTGTCCCAGCAGATAAAGAATCTGTCAACCCACATAAAGGAGTTAAAGACAGACAGCTTGAAACTAAAGGTAAGGGTAGATGCCTTGGAAGAAAGGGAGAAAAGAACAAATACTTCTCTCCAAGAGAAAAGGAAACCTCTTCCTCCCAGGGATCAACAACAATTGGCTCCCCAATCCCAAGAGATGGTGGAAGTGTCCAAGTGGCAGTGGGACTGGCTCAACACTCAGTGGGACTACTTGGCTCAAAACCAGCATCAGTTACCTCAGGTAGGTCCATCAAGGCCCACCCAGGCCAACCCCACTCCTCCCCACCCTTATCAAGGAGGCAAAAGAAGAAGGAAGCCCAATATGGTGATACCCAGCAAACCCTGGTACGTCCCTCTATTGATTCTCAAGTGCCTTTTCTTGTGGCTGACTCTGTTCCTTCAGGTAAATCTGGAAGGCAGGATGAAACCTTGAGACCTATAGAAGCTGGGAATAGTAGACAGTTATCTCATGTATCCAATCCATTACTTTTAATTGCTACCTCAATGATTAATCCTGATATGGCTGTGATTGATGAAACTCTTGACCCTGAGTTCTATGAGAGTCTGGAAAGTTACTCAGTTTCCTTATTGAGAAACACTCCAGATGTAGCAAGAATTAATGATGAGCACTTGAGAGATATTATTGCCAAGCAAAATCATATAATGAACAATATGCAATTGACTCAGAGATATAATAGTTTGTTAACTGATCAGGGTTATCAAGCATTAAAAAGTGAAGCACAGAGAGTCTCTGATGAATTGTCTCATTACAAAGCAACCCATGAAAAGAAAATTGCTTTATGGCAAAATATAAAAAATGATTTGTCTAAACTAAAAGATACTGTATCTGCCTGTTGCCAGGAGGTAGAAATAGATAAGATAAATCTGAAAAGATTGAGTGACCATTTGTCATCTTTTCAACATAAAAACCAATTATCTTTTTCAACTATCAATGAAAGTTTATCTAGTCTTCCAAGAATGAAAACAAGACTAACAACCATTGAAGAAACATTGAACTCATTGTTAAATGACCAAAAATATTCTGACAATTCTGTGAAGGAACATATAGTGCAGGATGCTCAGCCAGTACCTGTGGCTAGTTCATCTAAAATAAAAATTGATCCAGAAATACCTGTTGATAACACTGAGTTTCCATCAAAAACTGATGATGCACCAGGATCTGCAACAGAAGGATTAAACAATGAGATTTCAGCACAATTAGAGAAATTAAAGCTGCTTCTTACTCAGAAACAAGCTAGTACTAAGGAGACTCCTTCAAATCAAAAGAATTGGCCAAAACTTGACCAGTACCCAACATTTGATGGTGATTCTTCCTCTGATTGGCAACAATTTATTTGCAGAATTGATAATTTAAAAAATTCTTACAAACTCCCAGATGAGGAAATTGTGTCCAAATTAATTTCTTTGTTCACTAATGTTGCCCTGATGTGGTATGAATCTGTTCTCCTGGATGGGAATGACTACTCATGGGAGGATTGGAAGAAATTAATTAAAGCACAATTTGGTGGCTCCAAGTTCAGAATGGCTCAACAAAGGCAGTATGAGGAAACTAGATATAGCTCTTCTACTGATAAAACTATTGAGTTTTTAATGAAACTTGTAAAAATCTTAAGGGCAATGGACCCAAATATGGAGTTTGATTTATGGAAGGACAGGATCCTCTATAAATTACCAATGTCTCTGAGAGACTTGATTGTGGCTAGGACTGAGTTCTCCAAAGAACCCTCTTCTTTCATTAATACTTGCAATGAGATACTTCTAAACAATAAGTATGATGCAAGAAGATTCATTCCTAGGACCCCTTTGGAGAAACCCTCCACTTACCAGCAAAAACCTCTGGAAAAGGTTGGTAAACCTTCTGCCCCTGTTGCACCAAAGAAGTATGCAACAAACACTTGCTTCAAGTGCAACAAGCCTTGGCAGAAAGGCCATGTTTGTGACAGTAAGATAAATCTTGTGGAACAAACAGAGGAGCATGCTGATGACACAGTGGCACTGGATGATACATCAAGTGATTGTGCCAACAATATTTCATATGAATCTCAACAAGAAATCTTGATGCTGGAAGAAGATATTCATTATTTAAATACTATTGACATTGATAATAATGATTTATCTACAGTTGAGGATTCTGAGATCATAAAGAACATTGAGGATAACTCAATTGTTATTGCCCCTCTTAAGGCACCAGTCTTGATTAATGGAACCAGCATTGAATTTGTTCTGGATTCTGGAGCTGGAGGAAGTGTAGTATCTGAAAGAGCACTTTCCTCAGTAGATCAAGACTATAAATCTAAACTGTTGCCTATAATTTCTGAAAATTGGAGAGGGTATGGCTCTGTTTTGTCCCCCATTGGTAAATACAAAGCCACAGTGTTTTTTAAATATAACCATGGTTTTGTAAGAGCTATTTGTGATTTTGTTGTCATGAAAAATGATAACTTGAGCAATTGGTTTATTTTAGGGAATGATATTTTAACCAAGTATGGCATAAAATTGGATCCTTCAAACCAATGTTTCACAATGGGGTTGAATGGGAAGAGAAAATTTAAAATTTCCTCCCCTAAAAAATTATTAAAACCAGAATTGAACACATGTAATTCTGTGGTTCAATATAAAGGAAGATCTACAAAGGAAATGCATGCCCTTATTTCTGAAATTGACAATGCCTCTTTTGGAGAACAACTTTCTGGTGAGGATAAAGATTCCATCATTAACTTGATAAAATCTTTTCCTATGGCCTTTGCTCATGGGTCACATGAACTGGGATTAGTTAAAGAGGAAATGAAACTTTCATTGTCTTGCCCATTAACTGATATACCTCCTAGTTTAAAGAAGAAGCCTTATCCTGCTTCTCCCACAAAGAGAAAAGATATTGAAGATAATATCTCTACCCTTTTAAAAATGAATATTATTGAAAAGGTAGTTGAAACACCTAAATATTGTGTTATCTCACCTGTCCTAATTTCTTATGAGAAAGATAAAGCCAGGTTATGTGGTGATTATAGAGCACTAAATACTTATACTGTTGATGATATCTATCCTCTACCTAGAATCAGCTCTATACATGCTACTTTACAGGGTGCTAAATATATCAGCTGTTTGGATGGTAATAAGGGATATCACCAGGTACCTGTTGAGAAAAATTCTCAGAAATTTCTGATGATTGCCACTCATATGGGTATTTATAAGTATATTAGGATGCCATTTGGCCCTAAAAATGCCCCTTCTGTTTTCCAAAAAGTAATGGATAACACATTCCATCAAGAGATAATTGAAGGTTGGCTGATGGTTTATATTGATGATATCATTATATTCTCAAAAACATTTGAGGACCATCTTAAACACCTGTGTAAAGTATTCCAGAAAATTGATGAAATAAATATGACACTTGCTTTGAAGAAATGTAAATTTGGTTTCCATTCTTTAAAAGTTATTGGTCATGTTGTTTCAGGCTTACAGATATGTGTTGACCAGAACAAAGTGGCAGCCATACAACAGGTGAAAGCTCCTACAACAGTGAGAGAGCTCCAAAGTTTTTTGGGAAGGTGTGGATACTATAGACAGTATATTAAAAATTACCAAGTCATAGCTTTACCCCTTACCCAATTAACTAGAAAGGATGTTGCTTTTGTCTGGAATAGTGAAAGACAAAGAGCCTTTGACACTATGAAACACTGTTTGATGTCAGCACCAATTCTTGCTTTACCTGACTTTGATCAACCATTTGTTTTGTACACTGATGCCAGTTTCATTGGTCTTGGTGCTGCCCTCCATCAAAAACAAGTGATAAATGATAAAGTTTCAGAAGTAGTAATTTGTTATATTTCAAGAACCTTGAGAAATAGTGAATTGAAATATGGTGCTACCCAATTAGAGTGTTTAGCTGTAGTATGGGCTCTAGAAAAGCTTCATTATTACCTAGATGACCAGAAATTTGAACTTGTCACTGACTGCAGTGCAGTTAAATCCCTTTTAAACTTGAAAACACCTAATAGACATATGTTTAGATGGAAGCTGGCTGTTCAAGAATACAGAGGGAGAATGACAATTATTCACAGAGCTGGTATTGGTCACTCAAATGTGGATATGTTATCAAGGTTACCCTTACCAAATGATGACTCAAATCCTGCTTATGATCCTGAGGATGAAATTATCCATATCCATGGGATATATGTGGTTGATATGGAGGAAGAGCTATTACAGCTTATTCTGGAATCATATGATAAGGACACTGTCTTGAAAAATTTATGCACCATATTAAATGATCCAAAGAATGCTTCAATACAAGCATTAGTTAAAACCCTTCCACCAAAGTACCAAAAAGGTTTGGAAAAAGGAAAATTTTCAATTGATGAAGGATATCTATATTATAGAAGAAAGTTGAGTAATGTTATTGTTATTCCTCCTTCTATGAAAGAAATCATCTTGAAAATTTGTCATGATGACATATTAGCTTGACATTTTGATCTTGACAAAACAATGATCAGAATTAAGAACACTGCTTGGTGGGCTAATATGTCTGAGGACACAAAATTATATGTTGAATCCTGTGATTCATGCCAAAAATCGAAAAGATTAACTGGTAAAAGAGCAGGATTAATGCAACATATTGAACCTCCTGATGCTCCATGGCAAATAATAAACATGGATTTTGTAACAGTATTACCTATTGCTTGTAAAGACAGTTATAACTCTTGTTGGGTTATTGTGGACAGATTCACAAAAATGTGTAAATTTATCCCTACCCACAAGGATGTTTCCACTAAAGAATTAGCTTTCTTATGGTGGTCTCATATGTTTAATACTGCTGGTTTTCCTAAAGCCATAATCTCTGACAGAGACCCTAAATTTACTTCTGAATTTTGGATGTCTCTGATGGATGTTTGTGGTTGTGATCTGAAACTTTCTACTGCCCATCACCCTCAGACTGATGGTTTAGCTGAAAGAATGATTCAGACTTTAGAGGATATGATAAGAAGATATTGTGCCTTTGGACTTGAGTATAAAGATAATGACAGATTCACTCATGATTGGGTTACCTTACTTCCTGGGTTAGAATTTGCTTATAATAGCACTGTTCATTCTGTTACTCAAAGAAAGCCTTTTGAGCTCTGGCTTGGATATGTTCCTAATACTCCTGCCCAAATTCTCAATAACAAAATACCTAAATTGGATATACATCCTGGTGTAAAATCTTTTCTTCAAATGCAACAACTATGTAGAAATCATGCTCAAAAATGTATTGAAAAATCATTTGAATATGAGAAGAAAAGATGGGACAACTCCCATAAAGAATACACTTTTAAAAAGGGTGATGAAGTGTTGATTTCTACAGTCCACTTCAACTTACAAGGTAATAACAAATTAAAAGATCCATTTGTTGGTCCTTTTGTTGTCAGAAGAATGATTGGAGATAATGCAGTTGAAGTTATTCTGTATTCCCCATATGACAGAAAACATCCTGTTTTTCCAATATCTCTTTTGAAACCTTACACATCCAATAGTTATTTATTTCCAAAAAGGAGGGGTAGACCAAAGAAAACCCCAAATGAAATCACTGAGACAGCAGAAATTGAAAAAATTTTAAATGACAGAATAGTCACTGCTGAGAAAGGTACAGAATACTTATTGAGATTCAAGAATAAATCATCTGAATATGATTCTTGGATACCTGGGAAGGAGATATCTAATCTTCCTACTCTACTAAAAAAGTATAAGAAGAAAAAATCATAGCATTTTTTTTTATTATTTTATTTAGAGTGAGGGAGTGTCAGCCAGGCTACTAGACTTACCCAGTGAAATAATTAATTATTTACTGGATGAAGCCGCACCTTATCATCTTTAATTATTATTTAATTATCATTTAGTTACATTAAAATTAGTTATAAATTAACTAGTTACAGAATGTTAAAATTAAATTAATTAATTAAATAAATAAGTAAAATTAAAATTATAATTTTGTCCCTTATATTTTTCTCTAACACCGTGCTCATTTGACAGGTTGGGAAAAAATAAAACTTTATATTTAAAAAATAAAATACAAAGATAAAATAAGATTTAAATATTCAAATAATATTAAATATATACAAAAAAATCAAATTTCTTATTTAGGATTGACATTTACAGTAAATATTAAAAATATTGATGTATTTCTGACATACTCTGTAAATACATCTTTTTGACGCCTTCTTTTTGGAATAACTTTATTATTTGAAATACTCTTTCTGGAATGTTCTTTTTCTCCCTCTCTTCCTACTGTTTTTAGAATTTGATTTCCGTGCTTTGTCTCTCCTTTGCCTATAAAAGGCCTCTCTTTTTGTTGTCTTTTGATCATTCTATTTTACCAACTCAATTTATTACAATAACTACAACACTAAAACTTATTTATTATATTTTATATCTTTAGTATTTACAACAAACTTAATTCTATTCTATAACTTATATAAAATATTTAAATCTACCTCTTACTTTGAGTAAAAGAAATCATACTTGATTGAGAAATACGTACCTAACTGTTGAGAGTCAAATAATCCTTAAAATCTTCATATTACACCATACCAAAGCTTCTAGACCAAAAGTGACCCTTGACAATGAGACTGTGCTAAAACAATCATGAAAAAATATTGAAGTTGCAATGAACAATCCTTGAAGCAGATTTGAAAATTAATTGAAGGACAGATTACCAAAAGTGCAAAATATATTGAGGCTTAAATTACAGTGATTTTTCAAGTAATATTGAAAAAGTGAACTTCACTACCAAAATTGGCTTGCTGATCTATAATATTTGAAATATTATTATTTTTAATCCTTGAATAATATTAAGCTTCTCATATGAGCCGAATTATTTTATATTTCACATAATTCAACAATATATTTCACCTATGAATATTGGCAGAAATAATACACTATTATAAGAAATTATTCATGATAAAAATTTGATTAAATTCATTTTTTTAATCAAATTTTTATCAGTAAAGATTTAAAATATATATATATATATATATATATATATATATATATATATATATATATATATATATAATCTCATTCAATAAATTGATATTATTAAATGTTTATCAAACTTAAAAATAATTCTGGAAGGTAAAGAACTCTTCAAAATGAAGTTAGAATAATTTTATTTAAAGGGTCTATTTTTTAAAATTGATATATATAACATATTTTAGCAAGTAAAAAAACATAGTGGTAAATTTTTTTTAAGAAACTACCTCACCATTACTTCAATAATATGAAGAAAATCAAGGTAAAAATTATATGAGAATAAAACATAAAACTAATAAAAATTTTGTAACATTAATAAATGTTTTTGAAGGGGTTTAAACAATTATAATTTCCAAGCCTTATAATATATAATATATATTTTGTTGTTTTTTATGTTGGGTCAAAATTATCCTTCCCACTACTTTCCTCCCCTCAATTTTCCATCCCATTATCCTTCTTTTTAACATTCTCTTTCTCTAATGTATCTTTCTTTACTCTCAGTAGTAATCTCCCCTCTCCATCCCTCTTCATCCAAACTCATCAAAAATTACTCCTTTTTCTCCTCCTTGAACCTGTCTTACTCCCCTCTCCACTCCACCTGCTTTGATCTCACTCCTTTTACTTACCTTCCCAACCCTTTTACTCAATAGGGAGTAAAAGTGGTGGGGTTAAAAGTGAAATGGTGGATTGTGGTAGAGGGGAAATAGTTGGGGTGGGAAGTGATAATTTTGATTTTAGGAGCAAAAGGTTTGGGTAGGTTACAAAAGGGGTGGGAGATATTTGAGGGCAAAATAAAAAAGTTGAGTGGGAGGTGGAAGGAATGGGGTTCCATGGGAGGGGGTGCAAGAGGGGTGAAGAGAGGTAAGGAGTGAAGCAAAAAGGGTGGGGTGAAGTAAATATTGAGAGGGAAGTGTAAGGGAGGGGAGGGACTGAAACTTGGGCTCAGAATTTTTGAGATTGCAGCAAATGTATCAGCATGGTGATCAAAGGGTGAGGGGTGTAAATTGAAAGGAAAAGGATGCAGAGAAAGCAAGAGGTGTGCTGAGTGATTGAGAGGGTTTCAAAGGAAGTGGTGTAAAATTGATAGTGAAATCTGTTCTTCAGCTAAAAAATAGAGTACACCCTGTCATTTTATGGTGCTTTTCTTCAATTATAAATGATAATTTATGATCATGGTTTATTAATATGTATCCACTAAATTGTATAAAACATTCATCTTTATTGGCTGTTTGCACACAAGACTGTACTTCAATACTGAAGAAGTATTAGAACAAAAGAATTCGAAATGAAATATGATTTCTCCTTTTTACAAATTAATTCACAGAGTGCATCTGATAACTATACGTAAATCAAATAAAAAAATAGGTAAATTTTAGAAAAAGTTGAAAAAAGAACAAAATCTATATTATGATTTTAAACTAATGTTCTTATGTATTTTATGGGGTGAATTAAATTAGAATTAGTTTGATTTTAAACTATATGAGTGTGATTAAAAATATCTTCAAGTAGAATGATAGAAGTAAAACAAATGTTTAACAAAAACTCCATTGACGTATTTAATCTTTGAGCATGAATCCTTTATTTATAATTACTATACATACCTGAATTGTTACCTGTAATAGATAAAAATTTAAGAGAATTGAATAATCTAGCTATTCCAATATCTGTACTACTATCTATTCCATAAAAGAAAAAACTCCTTAGGTCTCTTTAAATTCTAAATGTTTTTTATTCCAATGAATATATACATTCTTACAAAATTATATATCTCTTAGTTTTTCTGGAACTTAGATTGAACTCCTAACAAAATCCTGTGACCTCATGTGGCTCAAGCTAAGTTAAGATGAGAAAAAAAAATCAAGTTATTAAAAATTTCATAGATGATTTTTTAATTTGAACTTTAGAATATTTTCATATCAATAAAATTTTTAAGAAATAATATATCTTTCTGGAAATAAATAGAGCTTTTGAATAATTTTGAGGAAAATTTTTATTAAAAACAGTCTAAAACTCACTTTATATCATGATAATATTATTTATTTTCCATATGATAGATTACAAAAAGTGCTAAACTTACATTTATACAACTATAATAAAGAAAGGTATCAGATATTGTGTTTATATTTAAGCTACCTTAAAAAAAGATTTTTTTTTTTTGAGATTTAAATTATTCAGTTACTTATGAGTATCACATTATTTTTTTAGATTCTTATGAATAGTTTAAACTGAAGCCTCACAGGATAACTTTGGTTATTTTTTAAAAAAGGCAGTAAACATCTTTTTCACCAATTGAAATTGTACTAAAAACTCAAATTATATACTAAATTTTTGTAAAAATATTTAATGAAGAGCTGAAAGATTCTCTGCTGGAATGAGTTTTTATTAAAATATATTTATTCCAATATTGGTATTTGATAAGACAAATAACTAAGTAGAATTTTATAGTCTTGTTTACTAAAAAAAAGTCAAATGTATTGAATTCAATAGAATTAAATACTTAATAGATCCATAATGAAGTTTTTGCCTATCATTGTGATTATCATATTTATAATAAATCATTGATAAACTTTCAATGTTTATATTTTTACTTGAAAAGGAGGTGTTTTAATTTTTAGCTTTAAACTACTTCTGTGAAAACAGGCATTAGAGCCTATAATATTGTATTTAATCACTTTTTCAACACCTTGAAATTACAATGTCTAGTCTATTCATTTAAAATATATAGTAAGACTTATATTAACTAAGATATAGTCAATTTAATGATATCTTTTTCTATTGAAATAGATAGAAAAACCTATTGTATAATTTTTACAAAATATATATCAGATAGTATTTTTTAAATGTGAAACTGAAACAATGATGAAAAATATCCCTTCTTCCTACCCTATAGAGTCTTTAACAATAATACTGTCTAAAATAAAATCTCAAACACCTTTTTTCACATGAGAATACTTTTTGAAATTGTTAGTGTTAAATCCCAGATGAACACTGTTATTATACCAAAATATAACATTCAATAATAGTTTAGCATTAAAATCACAGCTTTAAGAAATATAAATTTGTTTTTTTGTCTTAAATTTAAAGTTTAAATTTATTATAAATGCAATTTTTTTACATTAAAAATTCACTTAGTGGTGATTAATTTTTTCAATTCATGAGATCTGTCAGCCAGGCTACTAGACTTACCCAGTAAAATAATTAATTATTTACTGGGATGAGGCAACACCTTTAATTTCTTATTTTTAATTATATTATATTTACTTAAATAAATTACTTGTAATAATTTAACTAATCAAAATAAGTAAATTAAGTAAATATTTGAAAAATTAATGTCCCCATATTTTTATTCCCCAACACCATCCTCATGGCAGGTCAAGAGTGAAATAAAAATATATTAATACAAAATTTTAAATTCAAATTATATTATTTTAAAAATGACATTTACAGAAAAACTTTAAAATAAATCAAATAATTGGTACAAACAGGAAATAAATTTTATTGACACATTCTTTATAGAACATTCTTAATATTTGAATTATCTTATTCTGGAATTTTCCTTCTCTCATACTTCTGTATATAGAATTATAGCTCCATGGTTTTTCTCCTTTTTGTCTATATAAGGCCTCCCATTTTGGTTCTTTTTCTTCATTCCATTCTCACCTTGAAAATTTATTATTTTTATACAACACACACCTATTACTACTATTACTACCTTAGTATTTACATCCACATACTTCTAAGCTTTTAAAGTAATAGTAATAATTATCTTTTACCTTTTCATTGAGTATTAAACTTATAAGCATAAAATATACGTACCTTTTTAAAATCTTGAGTTTCCAACCTTCCACCGCTGTTGGCCTGCCATTAAATTTTCTAGACCAAAAGTAACCCATTGAAAAGATCACTCTACCAACTCAAATGTGCCCATGGAATTCTGATAAAATAAACCACAAAAAGCTCCAAAATATCAGTTTTTATTTCTTTTATGAAAATTATAATAGAACATTTCTTAGTAGTTGAGGAATAACTAGATCTAAACAAAGGCAGAAATTAATTTTCTGTTTTTTTAATCATTTTCATGTGTTTCAAAAACTTAAAAACTGTACTAAAATCTACTGAATTAAGATGTGCCTTCTTTAAATACATATAATCAAAAAAATCTCATTATTTCTTTTTTGAATAAAGAAGCTGTGAGAGTGCTTCATCAAGCCAGAAATTTTTTAATAACACACTGATATCTTTTGTTTATTTTGGTTATGTGTGTTTTACACAGTATGAAAGAAAAAAGAATATAATATTTCTGATGTTTCCAAATGTTTTTATATAACTAAAGTGAATTGAAAATAATTATATTTCATTATCAAATTTTTTGAAATACATCAAAAATAATCAGGTCATATGGTTTCAATTTAAAAAGTAAAGCATAAAATACTGGTTTAAAAGGAGTTTTCAATAACAAGAGGCACTGATTTTATTGTATAATTTCTACATAAACATTAATATAATCATTAGACAGTTTAAAAGTGATGCTTTTGAAATAAAAAATATAATTTTCATTATTTTTACTTATCAAGTGAAACTCATTATGAAAAATAAATTGTGTTTTAAGTAAAATTACTATGAATGGACCAGAATTTTAATCTCCCCTTTTTATATTTCTATTGATTATTCATTAAACTCTCACCATTATTTTAGCACAGATACATCTATCCTTGGTTAAGGTTTCAAGATGAGTTCAATGTAGAGCTCAATATCAGCTCATTATAAGTTCAGTCTGAGCTCCATCTGACTTCAAGTCGAGGAATTGCTAGCAAGTTCCCCCCAAATATTGTGTGGTGTATATATAACTTGATAATTGACTATAATAACTGGAAATTTAAGAAATTTTAATAATTTATCTGCTTCAATATATTTGCAATAATATATTCAGTGACAGAAAAAAAATTCTGAGTCCTTTATTTTACTAATTTTTTTCATTGCAATGACTATATACATTTTCAAAAAAATTATTTATCATGTTTTTGGTGGAACTTAGATTGACCTCTCAATGCAATCCTGTTTTCAAGTGTGGCTCAAGCTAAGTTAGGCCATGAAAAAATTTATACTTTTCTAAAAGTTTTATCAAGTATTTTTAAATATAAAAATAATTATATTTTTATATCAAAATAATTTTATTAAATACTTTGAAGTTCTGAAAATAAGTAAAAATTAAGAATAATTTAAAAAAAAATTTATATTAAAAATAGGTTTAAGTTGATTATATATTATTATGATTTGAGTTTTGTTCCATTTGAGAGATTAAGAAACTATCTAAAAATCAATTTTATACAACTATATTATATAAAAAAGGTATCAGCTCTTCTGCTTAGAATTGAAGTACTTCAAAAAAAGTAATTTTATTTTTGATTTAGGTACATGTTTTATAGAGTCTTCAGAGCATAATCTTAATTTTTTAGACTTATATTTGTAAGTTGTAGGGAAGCCTCACAGGATAAAATTGGTGGTTTTCTAAAAAAAATAAGTAAATATAATTTAAGTCAATATATATTTTTATGAAAAGAAAAATTTAAATATTTTTTTTCTGTTTTAAATCTGTAATGAAGATTTGAAATTTTGCTATTTAAATTAATTTTGATAACAGCATACTCATTCCAGTATTTCTTTGTGATAAGGCCAATTTCAAGAAGATTTATAAATTCTTCTTTTTAAATAAAATTTCAAAGGGACTGTTTTTCATACACTTAGAAATTGAATAGAAACATCACACAAGATCTACCAATCAGCATGAATATCATAATTCCAATAAATCATTGATAAATCCTTAACCCATATAATAAATTTTAGAATTGTGTGTAATTGTTCAGTTGTGAATTATTCCTATCAAAAATTTTATTCTAAAGACTAAAAAGGTGAACCTGAAACATTTCACTTAATTTATTTATCAACACCATAGAATTGAAATATTTTTTCTATTCATTTAAAATATGGAATAATATTATTTTTAATCAAAAGATGATGGCCTTTACAGCTTCTTTGCTACATGGGTATCATCTAAAGTACCTACTGTGTTGTTTTTACAAAATGAATATCATATAATAGTTTTTAAATTTGAAACTGAGAAAATTATGAGAAAGTACCACTTCTACCTTTTTAGTTCAGTTCTTGATCAATAATATAATCTAAATTTTTACCTGAAGCACATTTTTTAACATGAGAACACTTTGCAAATTATATGGCTCTTATTCCCAGGTTGACACTGAAATTATCCCACAATACAGCATTGAAGCAAAATCATTCACTAAAATTTAAGTTTAAATAAATTTATACTACTTTTTTCTATTATCTTTAAAGTTTTACATCTAGCTTGATTTTCAGTTTTTCATATGAAAGATTTACTGAGCAGAGATTTATTTTTTCAACTCATGAGATTACTCTACCAAATAACCATATTCACATGGAATTTTTATTAAGTACATTATAAAGAGTTCCAGAATATCATATATGTATAGCATTGAATAAATGTATATTGTGAAAATTCTTAGTAGCTGAATATTCAATAGAACAAAAAAAAGAGCAAAAATAAAATTCCTTTTAATTTTAATCATCTTCTTGCAAACAAAAATGTAAAAAACTGGATTAAATTCTACTGGTATAAGAGTTATACTTCTTTCTAGACATATAATTAAACAATTTATCAATTATTTGTGCTTAGTGTAAAGCATCTATGAGAGGACTTCATTGAAACAGATATTAGGAAAACATATTTCTATCTTTTGATTTTTTTTAATTATGAGTCTTTTCATAGTATTCTAGAATAAAATATATGAGAATTCTGATGGCTAAATATGTTTCTTAAATAAATCCATTGAATTGAAAATAATTATATTGCATAATCAGAAATAATAAAAATACAAAAAAAATCAGGTAATATGATTTAAATTAGAAAATGAAAGCTTCAAATTCTTGGTTAAAAGGAGTTATCAATAACAAGAACCACTGATCTTGTCGACCGCTAGTCTAGAAAGAAGTAAAGAAGAGGGTGATAAGGAAAGATGAAGAAGATAAAAGTGGAATAAAAGAAAAGAAGAGGGAAGTAAAGGATGATGGGACAATGAAGTAAATATTTTGGTGGACAAAAAATGACAAGGGGTGAACTGGTTATACAAGTAAGTATTTTTTTTTCTCTCTTCTCAAATATCAACAAACTAAATATTAAAAATATTAAAACAAACTTATAATTTTATTTAATATTTAAGGGGACTGAAGCGCCACAAGAAATAATAAAATGTAATGTAATATTTAAAATATGATGAGTAAGTAAGTGATGAAGCTACAGGGTATATAGGCAAGGGGTCCTCTGAAGTGCCAAAAATGAGTAATTAAAAAATAGTAATAAGGTAAAACAAGAATATTAAAGAACATAACTAAAACATAGATATTGAGAGAAATACATGAAACAACTAATTAAACCCATGAGTAAGAGACTAATTTTCCCACAATAGTTTCCCAAACCAGTTAATTAAAATAATGAGTAACTAAATAAGTCTGATACATAATAACTGTGAGTAAAATAATACAAAACAGGTATTACAATGGTTTTTAAGGGCTTTAATTGAAACAAATAGAATATTTTGACACAACAATTTTTTTAATTAATTTAATTCAGTTGTAAAGGAAAATTAATAATTTGTTTTAACTATTTTAGTAACTTTATAATTAATTTAGTTGAAACAAGTAATTAATTTAATCATATTGTTAACTTTAAGTGAGTATTTTAATATTCTTATCTTAAATAAGTAGTTTAATTTATTTAATGATTTTATGACACAATTAAGGTTCAAAAAAGAAGCACCAATAATTATGGATGATAATTTATGAAAAGAATATTTTAATAATTAACTTTAATTAATGAAATTACAATATAATATAATTAATTATATTATAAGTTTATAATTAATAGATTATTAATTCATAATCATCAAATACATAAAAAATGTGCACTCTTTTATGGAATATAATAATTAAATGATGTATAATTAATTTATCTGATAATAAAATTTATATAAAATTTATTTTACTTACATATAAATAAAATACTTATATAATTTATTATTTAATATAATATTAATTTAAATACATAATCTGCAAATTATTATGTCCTTTTTTAATTCCAATAAAATTGTATGCTTATTTAATGGGCTCCTGGGACAGCCTGGCTGACACTCCCTCACTCTAAAAAAACAATAAAAAAATGCTAAGATTTTTTCTTTTTATACTTTTTTAGCAGAGTAGGAAGGTTTGAAATTTCCTTTCCAGGTATCCATGCATCATATTCAGATGACTTATATTTATATCTCAGTAAATACTCAACAACTTTTTCAGAAGTGATCATTCTATCATTCAGAATTATATCAATTTCTGCAGTTTCAGTGATTTCTTGAGGATTTTTCTTTAGGTCTTCCTCTTCTTTTAGGGAATAAATCACTGTTGGAAGTATAAGGTTTTAGCAGGGAAATGTGGAAAACAGAATGTTTTCTATCATATGGAGAGTATAAGACAACTTCTACTGCATTATTCCCAATCATTCTTTTAACAACAAATGGCCCTACAATAGGATCTTTTAATTTTTTGTTCCCCTGTAAATTGAAATGGATAGTAGATATCAAAACTTCATCACCTTCATTAAATGTGTGCTCTTTATGCAATTTATCACATCTTTTATTTTCATACTCAAATGCTTTATCAATACAACTTTGAGCATGTTTTCTGCACAGTTGTTGCATTTGAACAAAAGATTTTACACCAGGGTGTCATTCCAACTTAGGTAGTTTATTATTGAGTATTTGAGCAAGAGTGTTAGGGACATAACCTAGCCAAAGCTTAAAAGGCTTCTTTTAAGTAACAGAGTGAACAGTGCTATTATAAGCAAATTCAAGACCTGGTAGTAAGGTAACACAGTCATGAGTAAATCTGTCATTTTCTTTATATTCCAAACCAAAAGGCACAATACCTTCTAATCATATCCTCCAGAGTTTGAATCATTCTTTCAGCTAGAACATCAGTCTGGGGATGGTGAGAAGTAGATAAATTTAACTCACATCCACATATATCCATTAAAGACATCCAAAATTCAGAGGTCAACTTGGGATCTCTGTCAGATATAATGGATTTAGGAAATCCAACTATATTGAAGATATAAGACCACCATAAGAAAGCTAAGTCCTTGGTGGATACATCTTTATGGGTGGGAATAAATTTACACATTTTGGTGAATCTATCCACTATTACCCAACAAGAGTTATAACTGTCTTTACCTGCTACAGGAAAACCAGTGACAAAATTCATATTAATGATTTGCCAGGGAGAATAAGGTGCTTCAATATGTTTCAGTAATCCTGCTCTTTTAACTGTCAATTTTTTAGATTTTTGGAAGGAATCACAAGATTCAACATATAATTTTGTATCTTCAGACATATTAGCCCACCAAGAAGTGTTTTTGATTCTAATCATTGTTTTTTAAGATCAAAATGACCAGCCAATATATCATCATGACAAAGTTTGAGGATAGTTTCTTTCATAGAAGGAGGAATTAATATAACATTAGTAATCTTTCTCCTATAATAAATATACCAATCTTCAATAGAAAACTTTCCTTTATTTAAAGCATTTTGATACTTTGCATGAAGAGTTTTAACTAATGCTTGTATGGAAGCATTCTTTGGATCATTTAAGATTGTTACTAATTTATTTAAATCCGAATCTTTATCATATTAATCTAGAATTAATTTTAATAACTCCTCTTCCATATCAACTATATATATACCATGTATATGAACAGTATCACCTTCAGGCACATAGGCAGGATTGGAGTCATTATTTGGAAGAGGCAACCTTGACAGTATATCAACATTGGAGTGAACATTTCCAGCTCTATGGATAATTGTCATTCTTCCTCTGTACTCTTGAACAGCAAGTTTCCACCTAAACATATGTCTATTTGGTGTCTTTAGGTTTAAGAGGGATTTGACAGAACTACAGTCAGTTACCAATTCAAATATTTGGTCATCTAGGTAATAGTGAAGCTTCTCAGGAGCCCAAACAACTGCTAAACACTCTAATTGAGTGGCACCATATTTCAATTCACTATTTCTCAAGGCTCTTGAAATATAACAAATTACAACTTCTGAGGATTTATCATTAATAATTTATTTTTGGTGAAGGGCAGCACCCAGTCCAACAAAGCTAGCGTCTGTGTAAAAGACAAAAGGTTTGTTGAAATCTTGAATAGCCAAGATAGGGGCTGTCATTAAACAATTTTTCAATGTATTAAAAGCTTTTTGACAGTCATTATTCCAGATAAAGGCAACATCTTTTCTGGTCATTTTGGTAAGAGGTAAGGCTATGACCTAATAATTTTTAATATATTGTCTATAATAGCCACACATACCCAAAAAACTTTGTATTTCTGTTACAGAAGTTGGTACTTTTACATTTTGAATTGCAGAAACTTTATTCTGGTCTACACAAATCTGTAAGCCTGACACAACATGGCCAAGGACTTTCAAGGATTGAAAACCAAACTTACACTTTTTCAAGGACAAGGTCTTATTAATTTCATACATTTTTTGGAAAACTCTATTTAAGTGAATCATATGTTCATCAAAAGTTTTAGAAAAAACTATAATGTCATCAATATACACCATGAGCCATCCTTCAGTTATTTCCTGATGGAAAGTGTTATCCATTACTTTCTGAAAAACTGAAGGTGCATTTTTAGGGCAAAATGGCATCCTAACATACTTATATATTCCCATATGAGTAGCAATAAGCAAGAAATTCTGTGAATTTTTCTCAACAAGTATTTGATGATAACCTTTATTACCATCCAGACAACTAATAAATTTTGCACATTTCAAAGTAGCATGTATTGAATTAATTCTGGGTAAAGGATAAATATCATCAACAGTATAAGTTTTTAATGCTCTATAATCCCCACATAATCTAGCCTTATCTTTTTCATAAGAAATCAAAACTGGGGAGATGACACAATATTTTGGGGTGACATCCACCTTCTCAATGATATTCATTTTTAATAAGGTGGAAATATTATCTTTAATATCCTTTCTCTTTGTTGGAGAAGCAGGATATGGTTTTTTATTAAGACTTATCACTAAAGTTACAGGATAAAGTAATTTTAATTTCATCCTTAACAACTCCTAAGACATGAGAACCACGAGAAAAAGCCATAGGAAAGAGGTAATTGAGGTAATTATAGAATCCTTTTGTTTACCAGTTAACTGATCACCAAAAGAAGCAGTATTTATTTCAGTAAATAAATTATCCATTTCTCTTATTTGTCTGCTTGTTAATTTAGTCAATGAGTTACAAGACTTTAACAGATGTGCAGAAGGTTTTCTAGGGGAAGAAATTTTGAATTTTCTCTTGCCATTCAATCCCAATGTGAAGCAATTATTGGCTGGATCCAATTTTACACCAAAAATGGTTAAAAGATCATTACCCATAATAAAACAATTGCTTAAATTATCATTTTTCATGACAACAAATTCAAAAATAGCTTTGACAAAACCATCATTATATTTGAAGAATACAGTGGCTTTGTATTTGCCAATAGGACACAAAAAAGAACCATAACCTCTCTATCTTTCAGATGTCATAGGTGATAATTTACTCAGATAATCTTTATCCACTGAAGCCAGTGCCTTTTCAGACACTACACTTCCTCCAGCACCAGAGTCAAGAACTACCTCAACATTTTTACCATTAATGATAACTGGTGCCTTCAAAGGGGATATGGATATAGAACTGTTAGTAATATATTTAATTATTTCAGCATTTTCTACTGAAGATAAATCCAATTCACATTCCTCAGATATATTATCTAAATATTGGACATCATGTCCAAACATTAAAACATCTTTAAGGGATTCATTTTCATAGGAGATAGTACTCTCACAGTCACTAGAAGAATTATTGAGATCAACTTCAGCATCTTAAGTGTCTTCATCTTGTTCAACAAGATGAATTTTCTTGTCACAAAAATGACCTTTTTACCATGATTTGTTATATTAAAACAAGTATTTGTTGTATATTTCTTAGTTGCAACTGGGGAGAAGGGTTTACCAGGTTTTTCTGGGAGTTTTTTAGAGGGCTTATACTGATCATGATAAGATTTCCCAGGTTAATTCTTTGGTTCATATCTATGGTTGAGCAGTACTTCATTACAGATATTAATGAAAGAAGAGTGTTCCCCCACATGCTCAGTTCTAGACACAATTAAATCTCTAAGAGAATTAGGTAATTTATATAGAATTTTATCTCTCCAAATATCATAATCCATCTTTGGATCAATTGCTCTCAGGATTTTTTTCAATTTCATAAGAAAAACAATGGGTTTATCAACAGAGGAGGACACATATTTTTCATTTTCATACAGTCTTTGTTGAGCCAACCTGAATTTTTAACCACCAAATTGATTCTCAATCAAAGTTTTTCATTCATTCAATAGGGGGTGTCAGTTCTGGCAAATCCTCACTTACAAATCCGCACTTAAATAAGTGCCGATTTCCAAAACACACTAGCCCCAATACTGGTGGATTTCAAAATGAAATAAGTCACTTATTTCACTCAAATCCGCACTTTCTAAACCAAAAGTGCTGATTTCACCATCAAGTCCCATTTCACTGATTTGTCAGCATCATCCCATTCATACGCAGCACTCCGCAGAATAACACTTCATAACTCAAAACATCGTACATCACTTACATCTTCATATCATATCATATAAGAGTTATGCCTCCCTCACTTTCAAATCATGATAAATTACATAAAGCAATGACTTTCATGGCTCTTGAACTGCTCTTGGACTCTGATTCCGATTCTGATCTAGAAGAAGATTTTGTCGTTTTATCAAAAATGGCCAGGAAACGTTACCTTCTTCCCAGAAAGCCTCAAGTACTTCATACCCCCAAGTACACCATCCAAACACTTCTTAGCCTATCTTTACCCAGTTTTAGACAGCTGTTCAGGACTTCTCAGGAATGATTCCTTAAATTGCTTGAGCTTATTCAGGATCATCCCATATTTCACAATAATTCTCAAAAAGAACAACGACATCCTTCAAATCAATTGGCCATCACACTATGTCGTTTGGGTTCAAATGGTAATGGAGCCGCTTTGAAACGTTTATAAAATGTCTTTGATTTAGGGTATGGTTCAGTTAACACTTATACCAAACGATGTATCACTGCCATCAACTCCTTGGAATCTCAACTTCTCACCTGGCAAACAAAAGAAGAGCGACTTGAATCATCTCAGGTTATGCAAGCAGAGGGCTTCCCAGGATGTATTGGTTTTGTTGATGGTACTACTATTCCTTTGAGCCAGAAACCTGCTCAAGGTGGAAACAATTACTTTGAACGTAAAAAGAGGTAGATTATTTTTAACTCCTTTCATTCTCTTTGAAACTAACACAAACAAATATATCTTCTTTATAGATATTCAATTAACTTTCAGCTTATATGTGACGTAAACAAAACATGTATATCATTCTTCGCTGGCTATCCTGGCTCATGTCATGACTCCTACGTCTTCCAAAGAATGCAAATTTCAAATGAACCTGAAAAATTCTTTGATGAAGATAAGTATCTTCTTGCAGATTCTGCTTATGTGAATGGAAAGTATGTACTTCCTGCTTTTCGGGGAGCAGCTTCAGAAGACAGTCAAAATGCCAAATTCAACAATCATTTGGCAAAGTCAAGAGTCCGTATTGAACATTCTATTGGAATCTTGAAAGGCTGTTTTTCTAGTTTAAGGGAATTAAGAAGTCCTCTTAGAAATAAATCTGAAATGGAGGCGGTGATCAACTGGATTCTGTGTTGCACTATACTTCATAACCTACTTGCTGACCTCAAAGATCAATGGTTAGAGCTGTATGAAGATGAACAAGTTGATTCACCTCCGACTATATCCAACACTTCTATTTCTCAATCAACTAGTATAAGGGCGAAAATTCTTCCAATAACACTCCAACATTTTTCAACGCAATTTTAATTTTTTTTTCTTTCTCTTTAAATTATCAATTTGCATGTGTTATTCACTGAGAATGGTAAATTTTTTTGCATATTTTTTTGGTTTTTGAATTTGCTGTTAAAGTCTTATTTTTTTTTCTCTCTGTGTTTTCTTTCATCAACTCAACATGAATTCGCATATTTTCAGCAAACGCATATTTTTTCAGTCACTCTCTTTTTTTTCTTCACTCATATCCATTTTTTCCTCTCTTCCTACATCACTCAATCAATTTCACTTATATTTCTTTTTTCTCAACTCATCTCTCCAGGTAAGTCATTTTCTTTTTTTTACTTAATTTTTTGCTAATTTTTTTTTTTTTGCTTTTTTGGTTTTTTGGTTTTGGTTTTTTTTTGTAAGTGGTTGTTTTTAAATTTATAGGTAAAATTAACCTTTTTTTTCTCTCTGTCTCTCTCTCCCTCTTTTCTCTCTTTATCCCCCCTTGGCCTGGTCTTTTTCCCACCTTTACCCTCTCCTTGGAATGGATACATCCCCCTTTTCCCCCCTTTGGCTGCCTTATTCTCCCCTCCTTGGCTCACTCTAACCTCCCTTTTCTCCCTCTTTGGTCTCATCTCTCCCTTTCTCTCCCTTGTTGGTCTCCTCATATCTTCCCCTCATTCCACTCCACCCCCCACCAAATCCCCCAAATCCCCCCTCCAAATCCCCCAAATCCCCCCTCCAAATCCCCTCCAAACCCACCTCTAACCCCCCCTCCAAACCCCCCTCCTATCCCCCTCAAAACACCCTCAAATCCTCCCTCATATCCCTCTTACCCCCCCTTAAACTTCACTTAACGATTTTTCAACGAATTGTTAAGTTAATGAATGATTGCAGCAAATCGTTCATTAACTTAACAATTTGCTAATGAATGATTAGCAACAATCATTCATTAACTTAAAGATTCGTTAGCGAATCGTTAAGTAAGTTGGAGGGGAGGTTAGGGGGGTTTAGAGGGAGGTATTGGGGGGGTTTCAAGGGGGATTTGGAGGGGGGTTAGGGGGGTTTAGAGGGGGTGAAAGGAGGTGGATTGAAGGGGGTGTTTGGGGGGGTTGCAGGGGGTTTGGAGGGGGATTTGAAGGGGGGTTTGGAGGGGGATTTGGAGGGGGGTTTGGAGGGGATTTGGAGGTGGATTTGAAGGGGGGATTTGGGGGGGGGGATTTGGGGGATTTGGTGGGGGGTGGAGGGGGGGTTTTACAAGGGTTTTTGGGAGGTGGGAGAGGGCTTTGGAGAGGGGAATTTAGGGGAATGGGGAAGTGTTAAAAAAAATTTAACAGTTTATTGATTTTTTTTTTTTTTGATTTTTTTTTTAATTTTAGAGAAAAATATTCAACAAGTTCAAGTGAAATAAAAAAAATTCTTATTAGTCTTTTGAGGATTTTTTATTTTTTAATTTAAATTAAGTGAATTTTTTTTTAAATTTATAATTTTGGGTTTTTGAAAAGTAACAAATTTTTAAGTAGAAAAATACATGTCTTTAACTTCAGATTCACCACTTACTTCACTCTCATCTTCTTTAACTTCATTATCATCTTCAAATTCAACTTCTTTCCAATCATCATCTAAAACATTGACAAAAAAAGAACAGTATCAAAATAAAAGAAATTTAAAAAAAGAAATTCACTTGGTTCAAATATTTGGCCATATTTCAAAAATCAAGTACTATAAAACTAAAGTTGAAAAAAAAAGAAAATATCCAAAAATGTTACTTGAAAATATACATTATTTAAATGAAACTGGAGGTGATGAAGTTAAAGCTGTTATTAATAATAGTTTCAAACCTCAACTTATTTACGAAACCCATTCTTTTAATGGTTTAAAAGATGAATCATTTAATCAACTCTGTGATATCATCATAACACTCTATCAAATGGCTTTGGTTCGCTTATCTTTAAGGAATAAGAATTTGTTGGGTGGAATCATGATTGGAATTGGATGGAGACCAGGATTTGAAAAAGGTTTTTCTCTTGGTATGTTTAAAAACTTTTCTGGATTTTTTAATATCATTTTACTGAATTTAATTCAAATAGGCATATATTCTTTACTCAGATCTTTATCTAAGGCTGAATTAGATAATGATTTTCGAAAATGGAATAAGTTACCTTCATTTAATTCATTTCTTGCTCTTTGACTTAAAAAACTCTTCAATAAAGCTTTTCAAAAAAATCATGAAGTTGCTACGAGATTTGGAATACCAAATTGGTGCGACTCTGAATGGGAAGATATTAGTGATGATCTAATGTTTTCAAATGTTATAATCACTCATTCTGGATTTCATAACCAAATTCACACCGACTCAAATGATACCAATTACCTCACTTATGGAATTTTCACATATATTAATCCTATCACTGGACAACCTATTCCATCATCTGCAAAAATTAAAGGACATGGATTATATTTCCCGGATCATAGTTGTATAATTGATTTTGGATTAGGAAATGGAATCATCGAAACAGTTTGAAATTCTTCTTACGATAATCACCAAACCACAAAGGCTCCTCCAGGTTTGGAATCTTGTCAAGACTTCACGCATTTTGGTTGCTCTTTCCAGATCAGTGAAAAGTTAATCCAACAAATAAACAAGTTAAAAAAAGAAGAAAAAGGTGATAAATTTACATATTCTTTAGGTAGATCTAAAAAGTATAGGGATTTGTAGAGTCACCAAATATTTAATATTCTTCCATAAATTTATAATAAATAAATATGATATTTCAATTTATGAAATTAAAGTAATGGGCCAATGACCTTGTGTTGTATAAAAGTTAATCATGATAACATTAATTTGTTTCATGGGGTTCCTCTAGCCTATACCTGTGGAAAGTCCCAAACTTTTGTTTCTCGATTTGGTCTGCATTTTGGCTAGAGTAATTGTCATTACTTTAAAAGTAGTACATTTGACATATCTTATTTATATATATTATATTAAATTTTGATGACTTTCACCCTTTACTTCAATAAAATGCTCGGGAGGGTATTGCCAATTTTTTAGATCTGACATGTGAAATTGATGACTTAGAAAAATTTGGTGGTACCCACCCCTTGTTTCAATAAAATGCAGGGGAGGGTATTGCCAAATTTTCAAAAGAGATATTGAATTTTATTGACTTAGAAGTATTTAGATAAGCAAACTTATTGACTTGAATGTAAAGATAGAAAAAATGTAGGATATTTTCAAAAATTTGTCAAAAATAACGTACTATATTCAAGAACTTTTATAAGTCAGCATATAAGAAAATATTACCAAAAAGAAATCAAACAAAATTAAATTGACTAGAAAAACAATTTATCAATTGAAAAGGTCAAGTAATTTTTTAATGTCCTCATAAGATTGGCCATTTTTAACACATTCCATAATGAAATCTTTTTTTTTAAAACTCTCTTGTTTTTCCAATTCACAAGAAGCCATTTCTCTTTGAAATTGACGGTCATTTACTCTTTCCATCTGCTCTGCCTCAAATTTTTTTTCTTCCAAATCTATGGCTTTCTGATCTTTCCTTAGCATATGATCAAACTTCATCTTCTCAAAGTCAAGGGCATTATTTGCAATAGTTGATTTTGCTGAGAAAATTAAAATGAAATAAATAAATAAATGAGTTAATGATTAAGATATATAGTAAATGAAACTTACTTATATCTTTTTTTTCAAAATAATCCTCAAGGGAGCCAAATGAGCTTGTTGAAGTATTACCACGTTTTAATAGATGGTTCAAGTTCATTGAAGTTGAGGCTCGGCGCTTTAGTTTGGAGTTTGAACAAGAAGCTTCAGGAAGTTCATCTAAAGCAGCTTCTAAAGTGGGATTCACATTTTGTGAATTGAGATTATTTAATGGAGATTGAGTTTGAGTAGGAGGAGACTAGAATGAAAGAGAAATTCAGAGAATAATTGAAGAAAAAACAAAAAGTAAACATACATTTAAATTTTGGGCCTCTGAGGATTCAGATCTGCTGCGATATAATTGTTCTGCTTGATAGTCGGGATCATCTTCAGCTGAACTATGGTTAGAAGGTGGAGGGGACTGATCTCCTTCAAGTAAAGGTGTTTCAGGTAGATTATAGGAAGGTTTGGATCCAGAGGGTATATGCTTAGTAGTATCGTGTAGAAACCAAGGGTTTATATCAACTCGGGAGCCAAAAAGATTATCCATTTCCTCATAGAAAGGACACATGACATTGAGCTTTTCGGAAACAGTAGTAATTCCAATCTCCAAATCATCATCGTCAATACCAAAGCCAGTTTCATTTGCAGCATGATGAGTCTTTTTATATTTTGAATGGTAACTCTTAAATCTCTCCTTCATTTGTTTAGGATTGATATCTATTCTCCCCCTTGTTTTCTTCCTTACTTCATTGGCCATCAACAAGTAGCCATTAACCTTTGAAGAAGGTGGACGTCCAATACGAGTGGACTTTTCACATCCAAAACATGCTTCAAAATTTGATTTTATTTTAAGGAAGTTGATTATGATGAGATAATCATCCTTTTTAAGCTGACCTGAACCTGCCTTTGATTTTTCAGGTGTAGGGCTTGCTTTACAAGGAGACTTTTGTGACGAAGCAGATTTTTGAGTTACCTTTTGAGATTTGGAATGTCTGGGAGGCATTATGAAACTGGCACATAACAAGAAAAAAGATTAAAAAGTAGAAGAAATAAGTAAAAAAGAATGTAAACATGCCTGGTCAAAATATTGAAAATGTCAGGAAGGGGTGTGTGCCGAGGATTGATGGGTAGGTAGCGAGGAAGGTCAGTGTGTCACATGTGACAGGGATGGGGTAAGAAAGGAAGGGATGTTTTGTGGCCAAAATGTGGTTGTGTAAAAAAACGGGAAAAAAGTGCTGATTTGAGGTCATATCTGACACCCTTTTTTGAAATAAGTGACTTTTTTGCAAAATTTAAGTGCTGATTTGTAAGTGCTGATTTGGTTTGAAATCCGCACTTAATTTAAGTGCGGATTTGCCAGAACTGACACCCCCTAATGTATAATGGTTGTTATCCAACTAAACAGATTCATACCACATCAAGGCTACATTTGAGAATAATGAAATTAACTTAGAAAAAATTTTCTCATCTGGAAATTTATATGATCTCTTCAAATTATCAATTCTTTGGATAAGGTGTTGCCAATCAGATGAAGAATCACCATCAAAGGTAGGATATTAGTCCAGCTTAGGCCAATTTTTATTACTACTAGAAAGGTCAGCCTTATGGTTTGAACTATTTAAGGTTAACAATTCTTGAAGTCTTGAAAGGTGTTCAGAAATTTCATTACTCACAGAGGCAGATGGCTCAGTGTGAGTATCAAAATATTTTAATTTATTTGATGCAACAGATTTCATAGACAAATTTTCAGCTGGCTTAATTGGTACATTACAAGAGAGAGTAGAAGCACCATGTTCAGGATGTTTGTTTTTATAATTAACAGCAGGTTGAGGAATATTTATCAACTCATCACGATGGTCATTATGAACAACCTGTAATGCAGAAAATATTTTCTCAAGATAAGACAACTTATTTCTTAAATAAGGAATATAAGATAGTTGATCATTAATCTTAGTAATAGATAGAGAATTTCTGTCCTCTTCTACTGAGCATTTATTACTCAAACTCTGGCAATCAATTTTCATTTTCTAAATTCACTATGCAGAAGCTTATTGTCATCTTTTAAATAAGTATTTTCATCAAGAAGAGGCTTCAGATCATCAATAACTTTACGTAGATGATTATATTTATCTGAGAGTGATCTGTGATCACTTTTAATAGACTTCTTCTGAGCAAGGACATTATATAATGTGTCTTTTAATCTGAAATAAGATGTTTCCTGAACAGAAGAACTCACTTTGCAATGTAAATGTAAATTATTTAATCTATCATTCTCATGTTTTAACAAATCGTTCAAAAGTTTGTCTTTGATAACACTAAAATCAGGAGAGTCTTTCAATATTTCTTCAGAATTTTTTTCAAATAAAACATAAATTTCAGGAGCAACAGAATCATTCTTTATTGCAAGAGAAGGATTAACTAAAGAAGTAGAGGTTAAATGTAATGGCTCATAAAAAGAAAGTTTACTCAGAACATCATTAGGGCTACTAGTTACACGAAGCTGTCTTTTAATAGGTTTAACTGTTCTTTCACCATTCTCAATAAGATTAACTGTAGAAGAAGGCTTATTAGAATACACTCCAAAATTTTTATCAACCAAACTACTCACCATTGAAGAGGAGGAAACTTCCCCTGGGTTTGAGACTAGATTTGGGCCTTCTTTCTCCTGCTTTGATGGTAAGGATGAGGAGGAGGATGGAAATTGGGTGTTCTGGATGGGTAAGGCTGATGAGAAGGAGGATGTTGCACATTCTATTGATAGTGGATCATGAGATAATCCCATTTCCATTGTTCCACTTCCAGAGTATTTTGGTTTTTCTGGAAGGAGGTGGGAGTTTGAGTGGTCTGAGGCTGAGACTGAGTTGATGACATGGGAGGAAGTTGAACCTGCTTTTGAGATAGAAGCTCCTGCATCTGGGACCAAAGGGTGTCCACTCTTGCCTTGTATTTCATACTTTCTGCTCTCAGCTCCTTTATGTGGCTGGAAAATTGTTGACTTGCTGGTTTAGAGGAATCTTTTTTATTTTTATACTTCTTATAGGATTTTCCTGATTGAACAGAGGTTTGACTTCTTTCTTAATGGTTGGGGGAAGGGGGTGTATTGCTTCTACCCCTCATGACATTTCTATGTCCTGTAGAATGAGAAGGTCTTTTATCAGCCATTGATTTTTTATAAACTAATTTTGAAGAGCTTACTGTCATGCACTGTAGCTTAGTATCAGCACTCAGGACTTCGAAAAGAACCAATTGTATTACTTACCTGCAGCTTGGTATCAGCACTCAGGACTCCAGAAAGAACTGGAGAACTGGGGATGCCGTGGCTACAGGTTATATACTCACATACATAACTAAGTACATAGTAAAAGACACATAACATCCCCCCCACTTAGTTATGAACCAATTTTCATCCATGTCTCAACATCATCCCCCCCAGTTATACATGCTTGGGTGGTTAACCAACTCCAAAAAAAAAATTATACTACTATGAATTTACCAAACACACACATCTTTTCTTCTATTGAAGGTTAATGTAGGGCCAAGAGCTTTGGTGAGAATATTGGCTCGCATTTGGTTTTATGGCACCCATTCCAAAAATGCCTTCTTCAAGAAAATCTGTTTGTTGACAATATAAAAACATCTATCTACATGTCTGGTGCGTTTGTTGCCAGGATTATCTTTCACATTGGCTATGGCACCTTTATTATTGCAGAAAATCTTTATTGGTGGGATATCCGGGAAAAGATCTTTTAGCAGATTCAATATCCAAATACCATCTTTCATCCCGCTTCCTAGAGCTATATATTCTGCTGTGAAAGATGAGTTGCTGACTGTTAATTGGCGTCTAGAGGTCCATATAATAGGACAGGAATTAAGAAGTAAGAGATGAACACTTTGAGCCCTGGAGAACTCCTCAGTGTTCCAGGTAGAGTCACTATACAATAAGAGTTCCAGGGGGGGAATCACGGTTTGGATGTATGTGTAGACATAGTTTGGAAGTGTACTGGACATATTGTAATAGATGTTTGAGTGCAATCCAGTGTGTGGAGGTGGGCTTTGAGGAGAACCTGGCTAGAAAATTAACGGGGAAGGACAAGTCAGGCCTGGTTGCAACTGCAATGTAACTCAAAGCACCCAATATAGATAGATACTTAGTGGCATCAATTGGTTTATCATCATCATTGGCAGTTGTGATTACTAGGTTGGTAGGTAGTGGAGATCTTGTTGTGAGGCCAGCTGAGTTATGAGTTCATAGTATTTTGTCGATTAATTGATAGTTGTTTAGATCAAAACCTTCAGGAACCTCCTTAATAGCTACTCCAACAATAACATCTACTTTATCATTCCATCACACCTTCAGGCTTCCATCTAAACCATCTTCTAAATCTTGTAACACCTCATTACTGCTCCCGGTCACAATGCCGTCATACACATGAATCCAAATCACTTCCATTGAACCCTTCTTTTTTAAAATGTAAAAAGACTTATCATATTGACTAGCTTTGTAGCCAAGGTTATCTAATTTTTCAGCTATGTGAAGCCACCAGCACCGTGCAGCTTGCTTAGTGCCATATAATGCCTTCTTTAAACGTAGAACATTATCCTTGTCTTTCAATTGGTAGCCTTCAGGTAGACAAACCCGAATGGCTTCATCAATGGGGCTATGTAAGTAAGCCGCCTTCACATCAAATGATTTCACTGGCCATTTGTAGTAGTCGGCGAGGGTAAGAAGAATTTGTTGAGAAGAAAACGTTGCGGTGGGGGAAAAGGTTTTAGTGAAGTCAATACCAAATTGTTGAAGAAAGCCTTTAGCTACATATCTAGCTTTAAAGGTAGGCGACGAGGATGATGGATTTTTGATTGTAAAAAGCATTTAGAATTGGTCAGCTTAGCACCGTCAGGAAGCTTTTCTTCATACCACACATCCATCTCGCACATATTTGATAGCTCTTTTTTGCATTCTTGCTCCCATTTTGTTTTTTCAGAGGACAGCATAGCTTGCAAATGAGTTTTGGGTATGATGGATGAGTGAGACATGCCTTTTTTGACAATATCATGTACTGAGTTCTCTTGAGAAATGAGTGTCTCTTCATCTTTGAAATTTTCAAGTGTCATTTCATTGAGGATGTTGTCAAGTGAGCCTTTGGCTGGAGGTGTTTGTAGTGCTGTTTTGTGAGAAGGAAGACAATCTCCAGGAAAAACTGCCATAGCAGATTCAAAAAACGTTTTTGTCTCTTCGTGCCAAAAAATCCAGCCTGAATTGTTCGCCAAATATCCTACACATTTGCAAATCAGAGCACGTTGGTCTAGCTTTTGGAGAGTTTCTTTATGAATGTGAACAAAAGCTGTTTCCCCAAAGGTATGTAGGTTGGAATAATTTGGGGCACACTTGTACATTAGGTGAAGAGGTGTTTCATGTCCAGTTTTTACATTTGGGAGTCTATTGTGGACATGAGCAGCCCATTTGTAAGCTAGTCCCCCAAAACACTCTGGCAATTCACTGGCTAGAAAGATTGTTCTCGCTACATCACCAACTGCTCTGTTAAAATGTTCGGCGGTGCCATTTTGTTCGTGATGATGAGGGCAAGTAACTTCATGAGTGGCACCGATTTCAGCTAATACTTGCATCATATGTTTGCTGTGCATTTTGCTGCTGTCGGTTCTCAGAGTTTGTAGTTTCTTTCCTGTTACATTTTCTAGCTTTTTGTAAAAAGAAATGAAAGCAGCTGTCGCTTCTGCTTTAGCATTAAGTAGAAAGACTTCACCATAGGAAGTGGAGCTTTCTCTGAACATTGCCGCCCATCATGCTCCATGTATAGTGGGATCCATTGGTCCTACCAGGTCACCCACTATCAAGCTCATCATTTATTCTGGTCTTGATTCACGCATAGATGACATTTTTCTAGTGCTTTTTGCAATTAAACAGTCCTGACAATCAATTTTACCTTGAGGTAGTGATAAAGGCAAACCAGATCCCATACTTGCCTTGATAATCTTTTCAATAGTATTTTTGCTAGTGTATTCAAGCCTTCTATGCCAATCCATTAAAGATCCTTTGGCAGCAGGTGGTTGATTGAGGTGTTTGTCCTTTTTTACAATGCAAAGCAGAGAGGGGTGAAAAGTGTAGCAATAAGATGGAACATCATTGGCATTGCAATCAGTAACTGTAATTATGTCTAAAACCCAACGCCGCCATGTATCTTGCAGGCATGCTTGCATTATTAATTCATCATTGAAAAAGATATCTAGATTTTTATCACTAGAACATAAACCAAAAGTGAATCCACAATCAACTAAGTCAAATAATGAGATAAGTGTAGTTCTAACATATGGACAGTAAAAAACGTTGGTAATAGTAAGTATCTTTCCATTGCCATTAATTTTTAAATCGCCTATGCCAGTGATTTAAGAAGATGGACAGTTAGTGGCGACCTTGATTGGAATTTTGTTTTTTAAAACTCTAAAATTGGTGAGTAGGCTCACATTGGCCGTGACATGATGTGTCGCCCCACTATCCAGGATGGCAGAATTGTCGGCGAGATCATTTACGGACCATTCAGCACTGTTGAGGTTAATTGATTCCACAGCTTCATATAGGGCTTCAATGTTCTAATCAGTAATACTAACCTCATCTGCCTCAACCATAACTTCCCTAGCTTTTAAACTGCAACCCTGTGGACGTTTAAAAGGTAGTTGGATTGGCCTTTTTTTATACGGATTAGATTGATGCTTAGAAGCATATTCCCTTAACAAATATAGACAGGTACAAAAAAAGGGTGAAGAAATGATGTATGGACAGTGCACTATAGCATGAGCAGTTGATTTGCATTCAAAACATTGTCGCTGAGCGTCGGCGGGTCTGTACAAATTAACCTTTTGAGGCAGAGGGTTAATGGCATTGAATTCATTTTCCACAGCCAATGACGTCGATGGTGTGGGAAAATGACCTTGACAGTCTAACCTGTTCCGTTCTAGGCTAGGGATAAGCTGACAATAATCTTCATAAGTAAGGGACATGGAGTCTTTCCGGTTGTCAAGAGCAACACATAAGTCGACATAGAGGTCTTTCATTGACAAAGGGATTAAAGCATGGGTCATTAACGCTTTGAAGACCTTATTATTCATAACTAGACCTTTCCTTTCAATAACTTCAAAGTATTTATTGATTGCTTGCAAGTACTCAGACAATGAGTTGAAAATCTGGAACTTCAGGTTTAGAAAGTCAGAGATGGCCGATATCAGCAAAATGTGATTTGTTTTAGTGAATTTATTCACAAGATGAAGATAAGTGAGACGAGCATGCCAGTCAGTTGATATCTCTTGTTTCAATGACGGCGCAATTGAATTGACAATCAATAGGTGTGTAACACAATTGGCAAATGCCTTGGGACCAACATTATTGTTGAGAGCATATCCTCGCGTGCCTATAAAGTTCTTGATGAGTGCAAGGATATTTGTATTCCAGCCGTTCCAGTTGTCACCTGAGGCTTCTAGAGTGGGAATAATCTTGGTAAATTCAATAATGTTGCAAAGTGTTCGCTGATGTTTCTCCATATCAATAGGCGCATTGAAAGCATCCACTGGTTGAGGAGTAGACCCATTCGAGTTATGTTGTTCAGGGTTACTTGTAGAGACTGGAGGGGGAATTGGTGGGGCAGTGGTGTTGAGGAATGGAGATGGTGACCTAGGAAAATTTTTTGGCGTTGGTGAAGGTGATGGTTGTGCCATCTCAGTATCGTCGTCAAATACAAAGATCAGGGGTGGGGTAGACAGAGGGTTTTTTGACGTGGGTAGAGTTGTAGGAGCCTCTAAAGGTGGGCTTTTAGGGAAAGGGATAGAAGAGCGAAAATGGGTATGGGGGGTCTTGGGTTTAGTAATTGGTGAGTTTTGAGATTTTTCGGGTGTTGCTGGGATAATCGGAAGGGTTGTTTTGCTATGAGGGGAAGATCCAGAAGATAATAGTGTTTGAGAGATAGATAGTGAGCGGGTACGGCGTGTAGGAGTAGTATTTAGATCGGAAGAGTCAAGGGGAATTCCGAGGCTGGTGAGCTCTCGTTTTGAAATGGATCGGGAGGGTACTTGTTTTTTACCAGTGATATTGGAGGGTAAGTCTTGTTCAGACATGCACTGGGGGTCTTTCTTTTACTGACGCTGCTCTTACATTAAACGTAGTGGAAGTCTCTAGACTGATTTACCGGCAGGGACAGCCCATAACCTGTCATACACTGTAGCTTGGTATCAGCACTCAGGACTCCGTAAAGAACCGGAGAACTGGGGATGCCGTGGCTACAGGTTATATACTCACATACAAAACTAAGTACATACTAAAAGACACATAACAATTACAGAGTCAGCTTCACAACCCACATCAATTTCATCCACTTGGAGGTTATCCATGCTCTCAGTCAATTTGCTAGACATGTAAGTAAGAAAATAAATTTTATATAATTCCTTTTAACAAATAAATATGTCAGCTTAGAAGACAAAAATATATTTTTATATTAAAATATTATTTCAAAAATAAATACAATTATTCAAATTTAAAGTAGTATTTAATATAATCAAAGAAAATTATATTTGATTTAAATAAATTATTGGGACTTAAACAATAAAGGTTTAATGTCAACCAAAAATAATAATACCAGAATTTATATGGCAGTTACTGGGACTAAGTACAGAGTACTATTACAGTCAACCAAAATCAAAAAATTTAATAATAATAAAAATTAAATTAATAATTCAAATATTAAAGTTAAAATTTGTGAGCTCTTCTAGGACTAAGAGGTATTAACACTCTATTATAGTCAACTAGGAAAAAAAATTAAAATTTAATTGAACACTTACACTCAGTGAATCAGCACTAAGCCACAATCACTTTTATTGCAATAAAATATTTAATATAAGAGTTGATAGGAGCAAAGGTTGACTTACAGTAGTGATTGTTAAATCACCTACAAAATGTATAACTTTTTAAAATATATAAATCTTAAGTTAAGTTCCCCGTTTTGATTCACGGCCACAAAAAAAGTTTACTTTTTGTGAAAGGTGGTCTGTGCGTTTGTCATTTGTCCAAAATTTGTCAAGTCAATCATTGCTGTTTGGAAAGGTCCCCAATTGTTGGCGCCTCATCTAGAAGGAAGTAAAGAAGAGGGTGAAAAGGAAAGATAAAGAAGATAAAAGTGGAATAAAAGAAAAGAAGAGGGAAGTAAAGGATGATGGGACAATGAAGTAACTACTTTGGTAGACAAAAAATGACAAGGGGTGAACTGGTTATACTAGTAAGTATTTTATTTTTTCTCTCTGCTCAAATATAAAAAAACTAAATCTTAAAAATCTTAAAACAACCTTATAATTTTATTTAATATTTAAGGGGACTGAAGCGCCACAAGAAATAATAAAATGTAATGTAATATTTAAAATATGATGAGTAAGTAAGTGATGAGGCTACAGGGGATTATCAAAGGCCTTTTTATTGGAAACAGGTCCTCTGAAGCACCACAAATGAGTATTTACAAAATAGTAATAAGGTAAAACAAGAATATAAAAGAACATAACTAAAACATAGATATTGAGAGAAAAACATGAAACAACTAATTAAACCCATGAGTAAGAGACTAATTTTTCCACCATAGTTTCCCAAACCAGTTGATTAAAATAATGAGTAACTAAATAAGTCTGAAACATAATAATTGTGAGTAAAATAATCTAAAACATGTATTAAAATGTTTTTAAGGGTTTTAATTGAAACAAATAGAATATTTTGACGCAACAATTTTTGTAATTAATTTAAGTCAATTGTAAAGGAAAATTAATCATTTGTTTTAACTATTTTAGTAACTTTATAATTAATTTAGTTGAAACAAGTAATTAATTTAATCATATTGATAAGTTAAAGTGAGGATTTTAATATTATTATCTTAAATAAGTAGCTTAATTTATTTAATAGTTTCCTGACACAATTAAGCGTCAAAAAAGAAGTGCCAATAATTATGGATGATAATATATGAAAAGAATATTTTAATAATTAATTTTAATTAATGAACCTACAATATAATATAATTAATTATATTATAAGTTTATAATTAATTGATTATTAATTTATAATCATCAAATACATAAAAAAAGTGCCCTCTTTTATGGAATATAATAATTAAATGATGTATAATTAATTTATCTGATAATAAGATTTATATAATATTTACTTTACTTATATATAAATAAAATACTTATATAATTTTCTATGTAATATAAAATTAATTTAATTACATAATCTGCAAATTATTATGTCTTTTTTTAATTCCAATAAAATTGTATGCTTGTTTACTGGGCTCCTGGGACAGCCTGGCTGACTGATCTTATTTTATATTTTTTTCGTAATAAACTAATAAAATCAATAGAGAGGTTAAAAGTGATGCTTTTGAAATAAATAGTATAATTTTTAGTCTTTATAAAGATCAAGTGAAATTCAAAATGAAAATTAAATTGTGTTTTATGAAAAAAATTCTGTTAATGGATCACCACAAAAAATCAAGTGGCACCTTCTAGCAGGTGCCTATCTCTATATTCAGTTTTGATTTAAGAGTAAATTTGATATGATTTTGTGTGAGATAGTGTGCTCATTGTTCAGTGCACAGTCTTTTAAAAAGAATTACAGCTGAGCTTAAATTGAGTTAAGCGAAAGATAGGGATTTGCACCTACTATCAGATTCCCATATTTTTTTTCTGGTGGATAAGATTCTTAATCTTCCCTTATTATTATTTCCTTAAATTATTCATTAAACTTTCACTATTATTCCAGCAAAGACTCATCCATTGTTTGTTAAAAGCTCAAGATGAGCTCAAAGTAAAGTTCAGTATCAGTTCATTTTAAGTTCAGTCTGAGTTCCATATGAGTTCCATCTAAGTTCAAGTTGAGGAATTGCTAGCAAGTCCCCCCAAATATTGTGTGGTGTATGATAAGAAAAATCACCAGCAATTCGACCCATCATTTTCTGAAAAAACTGCCTCCAATTGTCTAGGAATTGAAGTAACAAGATTATTGAAAATTGACATAGGAAAGTCATTCCAGACTGTGTGTATTGCAGTAATAATCTCTTCCTTTGTGTGGATATGAAAAATATTGTGAAGAATAACTTTTTGTATTTTCCATATATTCTCCATTGGGTTGTGATTGAGTGAATGGTCTGACTAGTATGGAAGCTTCTTAATATTTTTTTTTGGTGAAAAAATCTTCACTCTATTTAGATTTGTGGGTGGGGAAGCTATCTTCCATGAGGAGAAGTTTGTGATGTGGATCATGTTCTTGAAGATAAAGCAGTAGTGAAGCTTTGTATACATTTCAATGAAATGTTTTGATGATCACTGATTTGGAGGAATAATGACTTATGGGACCTTTTTATTGCCTGAGAAACATCCCCATACCATTACAATTGATTGGTCACTCTTGAAGGTCGGCTGAAGACTTTTGGGATGAAAACTCTCATCAGGGTGGTGCCAGACATAAGTTATTGTTGATTTTTTTCCTAACTCAAAATAAGATTTATTGGACCAAAATAATTTCTCCCAATATTTTTCATCTAATTGTTGGTACTTGAGAGAAAAATATAAATGACATTAAGACTGTGAAACATTTACAAATCTTTTCTTTTCTGAAACTCATTTTTGATAGCCCAGCTGTTTGGCTTGCTTTTGGAGGGTGTGAATAAAAATTCTGGTGGTGAGTAAGTTAGCTACTGTTGTCACTGAAGCTGTTCTATTAGATTGAAGGATTCACTTAAGCTGGTGCATGTCTCTATCACTAGATTTAAATGGGCAATTAGAGTGGGTGGCATTTTCAAAATAGCCCCTTTTAGATCTTTTGGCCAATACAGAACAGAAAGTTGAATCTGGTATGTAAAGTAATTTGGGAATAGTTTCTGGAATGGTTCCCAATCAGTCCATGCCAAATGTCTCCCCTTTCACTTCATTTGACAATTTTTGAGTTCCAGCTCTAGTTGTAACCATAGCAAATACAAAAAAAAACTAGATATTTTTATAAGAAATCAAAGCATCAAGGCTAAAAAAGAGAACAAAAAAACCTTACCTGTTGCAAAGAAGGGTTCTAGAGGTGGTTGTAATGTAGTGAAAAGTTGAGAAAGTTGGTGGCTGGAACAAGAACATATGCAAAGCAATTCTAAGTACTTCTTTCAGGGTACTGTACATGCTCTTATTCCACATGGTGTTACTATTGCATAATGTTTGTGTAGGAAGTACATAAAAATTCTTGCTGATTTCTAGGAGACATAAAGATTTTTATGTATTGATTATGAAACTGTTACACAGCTAGTACACATTTTTTACTATGGTAGCAGTGTCAGCACTTTGTCCAGAGTGAGAAAGAGTTAGACGCTTAGGCTGAAACATAGGTTTTATACTAAAATTTATGTACATATTACATAATCACTATGTCTACTATCTTATGTACATAGAAACCCCCTCTTAGTGATTTATCTATCACCATATCAAAGCATTATAGCAATGAAGAAAAAAGGAAAGAAAAATTAAAATAAAATAAAAACTAGAAAACTCCAAAAAGATGATGCTTCTCATGCCAGACGTTTGGCCCCATATTTTTTTTAATAAGTCAACTAATTGATATTTTGAAGAGACCCATCCAATTTTAATTTAATGATGGTGTATATTTCATTCACAAAGTAAAAATCATGGTCTACATGTTGAATTTGTTTGTCAGATGGGTTATCTGTCACCCCAAATATAGTTCCCTTATTTTCACAATATAAATTTGTAGGACCATGGAACAGATTCAGTTTGCACAACACATTACTCATCCATAAAGCTTGTCTAGTGGCATCATAAATGGCCATTATTTCAAAGTGGATGGATGCAGTGGCAAAACATGATTAGTGATTCAATTTCCAGAGGATGTGGCCTCCAGTTTCCCTTTCAAACTCACCCCCTAATTTAGCATCACAGTATACTTCAGTAAAAAAAGTTCAGGGAAAATTTTCAGGAAAAGGTGAAGTTACAAATCTTTAGTATGCTTTAGGTATTTTGATAAATAATGTAGCACGTTGCACTCAATTTTACCTGATCTTGATGCATAATTCACCAGGAAATTTACAGGGTAAACTAGATCAGGTATAGAACCAGCAACTAAATATGACAGAAATCCTATTATTGATAGAAATTTCATAGGTTCCAAAGGAGATTCAGTTTTTTCTTTCAGTGAAACTAGTTGTGTGTTCCGAGGGAGCAGGGAGGGAGATGTCAGACCTTCTTCATTATGTTCACATAGGATTTTTTGACTAAGTTTGGTTTATAAATGGTGAATCCTTCATCACAACTTGAAATGGCTAGGCCCACAATAGAGGACAGGCCCTTGCACCATTTCAAATTGAGGAATCAATCCATATCCCATTCCAGTTCATGTAAAACAAAACCACTGCTTCCTAAAATCACCCCCTCATCCACATGTATCCAGAGTAACCCCTTGACTCCTCCCTTTAACAGCACATATATTCTGGCATCCTGGTGACTTGATTTTTAGCTAAGGTTAGAAAGGATGCCACTGAGGTGTTTCCACTAGCATTTTTCAGTTTTCTTGGTACCATAGAATTCCTTATTTAGTTTAAAAACTAGTTTGGGGTTTCTAGTATCAAAACCCTTGGGTTGTCACACATATATTTTTTCATCAATGGAACTGTGTAGGTTAGCAGTGGTGACATCAAAACTCCTAAAAGGCCAGTTGTATGTGGCTGCAAGGGTGAGAATCAACCAAAGATAGGCAAAATTTGCAGTTGGTACAAAAGTGTCATTATAGGCAACACAAGTGATTTTTTTGAAACCCAGGCAACATATCTGGCTTTATTTTTCACAAAATTTTCAAATTCATCACATTTTAATAAAAAACCCAACATGTGCCAGTGATTAATTTTCCCAGTGGGAGAAAAACTGTATCCCAAACTTTCATTGAGGACATGTTTAATTCCTGTTGGCATGCAGCCTTCCACACAATAGAATCTGGAAGTTTCATTTCCTGCGCATAAGTGCATGGGACTCTATTGGATAATTTGCTAGAATTGTTGTTGATGTAAGCCAACAGGATGTCTTGTGTAGCTATGGTCTCTTCAGAAGTGAAATCACCAAATCATAAAGAATTCAAAATAAAATTCAGATCACCTTTTTTTATTCACTTTTAAACTCTTGTGATAAAGCTGTATCCAGCATTATTTCCCCTTCAGGTATAAATTGTGCAATTTCAGATTGAACAAATGAGTTAGTGTCAGGTTTCCAGAATATCCAGCCCTTTCTACCATTAAAAAAGCCTAAAACTCAACAGTGCATTACTCTGAGATCTATCCTTATTTGTTTTTCAGTAGAAATGTGGACATAGACCCATTTTTCAAAACTTTTTACAGGAAATAAATTGGCAACCCTGTTGAAAATTACCTCATACAGTGTGTTATTGGTGATTCACACATTTTTAATTTGGTCATGAATAAAGGAAGCCCAGAAGTAGGTCATTTTCAAAAAGGTGGTGGGGAGGTTGGAAGCTAAAAGATTTTTTTGGGTGATCTCACTAATGATTTCATTGAAAAATTCTGCCATTTCATTTTGCTTGTGATGATACAGCATTGAGTGTTCATGAAGGATTCCATTGGAGGAAAGGAACTCAGAAAGTTTTTTTTTCATATATTCTCTCCCATTGTCTGTTCTGAGGATTTTAAGTTGACCACAAGTTACATTTTATAGTCTGTCTTTAAAATAAATGAAAGCCTCAAGTATGTCAGAATTCTTTTTCAAGATGAAAACTTTCCCATACATGGAATAAGATTCTAAAACTTTTACCACATATATTTCTCTGTTATCAGTGATGTGTAAAATTGGTCCTAAAAGATCAGACAAAATATAGTTAATCAGATATTTTCCTGCTTTAAATCTGAATGGGTATTGTGTCTTTTGCTCTTGGAGATGGTGCATATGTCAGAATTCATTTTTAACAAAGGAAAATATGATGGGGCATTGTTTAAAGGACCTAAATTAGAAATTCTTTGAAGCACCCTTACACTGGTATGACCAAGGTGTTGGTGCCAGTCCATTATCAAATTTGGTACAGCTCTCAGATACAGGATTTTGGAAATGGTGGGAGGAGGCACAAAAGGGGACAGTAATGACAAAGAGGACAAAGAATTAAAATGATTAATTGAAAATGGTGTAATATCTTATGTAAACTGATACACAAGATCTACAGTCCGTTTGCATTTGGAGGGGGACAATGAAGCCACAAAAATATTTTTGAGGCTTTTGTTATAATTAGATCATGATAGAAATTAAAATCAATAGAGATATCATGTTGTAAAGGATCAAAAGGCTAGATTATAGTAGATTTATATTTATCAATGCATAAAACATTTTTAATAGTAATCATTTTTCCCCAGAATCCTTTGACTAAAATATTTCCATGACCAGTAATAAAAGCAGCAGCCAAGTAAGTTGCCTTTTTTACTGGTATGGGATTGCTGAATTTTTGGAAGTTAGAAAGAAGACATACATCCCCTTTCACATGATGAGTTGAACTAGTGTCAAAAATACCTTTGGTGTTGTCAATGTCAAGTGCATTGACCCATTTGTCACTACCTAAATCAAGTTTGTTCAGAAAGGTGGCTAGGACCTCAAGTGCAGGTGACTTAATTTAATTAAGACAGACTCTGGAGGAGGATTGTTTTCTTTTTTATTTGGAATTGAAAAGCAAAACCAATGAGTCAATGCTGAGCAAGCCTGTTTTATGAGGCTTCATGCTGATCCCAGACCTTGGAGTTGAAGGCATTTCAATTGCCATTGTAGGGACAAGTGAGGATCAGGTGTTTTCTAGAGTGGCAAAGATTACACCAGATGTGTCTTTTAGCTTGGAAATAACTGTCCATCTTTTCATGTATGAAAGTGAGGGTTGAAATATTATTGGACACAACAGTGGATTCCATTTCAGTAGACAAAATTGCAGTAGGGGCCAAGTTATTTTTAACTGAATTCTGGAGGGCAGTCAACATATTGTCATACAAGGATTGTGTTATGTCCTTTCACAATTCAAAGTGTCATTTTAACCCAAATGATATGTTGGAGACCAAGGAGGGTAACAGGAGCTGAATGAGTGCCACACTAAGATCATCATATCTAAGACAAAAACCAGAATGTTTCAGTGCATCTAGAATGGATTTGATGGGGCTGGTAAAAGGAGAGGATTTGAGTTTGAGTAGATCTTTGAAAAGGGAAATCCATGAAATGTGGGTGGTGGTCTCAAATTTCAAAGAGAGTACATGAAATGTGTGATAGCACATGGTACTGATGTTAATGAAACTTTGAAGTTTCTCATTTATGGTAAAATAAATAATGTTGCAGCACATTTTTTTCTCAAAAATACTGATTTTGCCAACAATAGCATTTGCTTCAATGGCATACTTGGTGGATCATACCCTACATTTCATGAAGAGGGAAATACTCTTGAACCATGTTTCCCAGTTAGACCCATCAAATTTGAGTTTTGGTGTATGCTTCACTTGGGAAAGGATGTCATTGATGACAGCACCAAAATCCTTTCCCTTATTTTTGGTGAGGGGGATGCCACTTTGAGGCCAGGAAGTCATGTTCAGAACCATATGATATTGAGAGTTTGAGAAAATGGAATATGGAAATGATGGAAAAGTAGGCTTGAAGATAGACAGTGAGGAAAGAGATTTGAAGAATGGTTTGGTGGTGTTACCACTGAAGGATGATACCAGTGAGATGGTACCAGAGAAAGACCTCAAGAGTTGGCAGTTGTGGGTAGAGATATAGGGTAGGTGTTGAGGTATGTCTAGGTTTTTTACTTACCAGTTAAAGGTAGGAGAATTGTGTTGAATTTTAGGTCTATACTTATAAGGATTTGAGGAAATAGGCATGAATTAAATTCCACAGAGAAAGACCAGAGAATGCAGCAAGAATAAATTGACTGCAGATGATAGGCACATTTAACAAGGGATAAGCTTTGGGCACACAGGTGGCTCTGGGGATTTGTAAAACCACAATTACTACCAATAAAAATAAGGTACAGCCCATAACCTATGGTAGCAGTGTCAGCACTTTGTCCAGAGTGAAACAGAGTTAGACATTTTGGCTGAACCATAGGTTTTATACTAAAATCTATGTGCATATTGCATAATAACAAAGTCTACTATCTTATTTACATAACAGTTACACCTTGTGGGATAAAAATGATTTTGGTAGTGTCACCAGGGGCAAAACTATTTCACATCTGCATTTTGGGTTTCAATGTCCTGCAATAAAACATGACATAATGCAAAATACCATGTCTTGTTTTATTGTGAGAAATCAAGTCCCATAATAGAATGTGACAAAATGAAAGTCCCCACATCACATTATATTGCAAAACTTAATGTCACATTGACATCCAAAATGCAAATGTGACACAATTTTTCCCATGATCCCTTAGGGTGTGCAGGTAAAACTGTCACATTTTAAGTTTGGGTGTCAATGTCCCATAATTATACATGACATGGTGTGAGATCCCATGTCATGCTTTATATGAGACATCAAGTACTTCAGAAAAACTTGACACAGTTCATGTCCCCATTATAATACCACAACCCAAGTAGAAAAGGGATTAGTCTCATCAATCTCTATCCCGGAATGGATAGGGATCAACCGGGAGCAGTACTCAAACTATAAAAATGTGGGTAACATTGTGACCTAACCTAATTTGTATATATCAGTATCTTTAGGTTCTAGAACCCCTCCTTGAAATTTTGACCCTGTTATAGCATATAGGATTATATATAGAGATAGGAAATTAAAAGAAATAAATAAATAAAAAAGAAATTAAGTAACTAATTCCAATTCACTTATGACCATTGTGGAAGTCTAAAGTTTAGTATGGCACTTAGAATATTTTTAATTGAATTTGGGAGGATTTTTATTGATATTGGAAAGGCCAATCTAATTTTAAATATTTTTTATTATTAAAAGAATTATTCATTTTATTGCAAAGATGGGTCATTTAATTGTGACAAGATGAAACATTTTATTTAAAAGTCAAGAATTATAAATATAGGATTTAAATGCAAGTTAATAAACGTTGGGTGTCCCAAGAGCCTTTTGAAATTTTTTGAAATTTTTTACTATTTTTCTTATATTTTTAATGATTTTATAAAGTATTTTTTATTTTTAATAATTTACTTAACTTTAATAATTTTTAGCTCAGTGAATATGGTTGCACTGGCTACCAAAATTTAATGGGATGATCTCCCATTGCAAATCTAGCATTTGCATGTTTTTTTAGATTTTTACTAAGGTTTTAAGGCTTAAGTTGAGTCCAGAAGTCTGTACAAACTCTGGATGAACTTTGGGATACTCTGGATGGAAAAATGGGGCACATGACTTGACTATCCATATAAAGGGTGTAGACTCAATTTTAGTAGCAACATCTAGACAGTCTAAACTAACATAAAATAACAAAAACACATAATAACAACCAAAAACCATTATATTTACATAACTTTCATATTTTGTAATACCCTTATAAATATAAAATTTTTATATAAACTTCATAAATTATACTCAACAACTCTTATATATATACTTATAGGGTATAATTGGAAAGGTCTCAAATTCAGAGACTCAATTATTTCATCTGTTCATTAAAATAAAAACTTTATAAAAACATGAAAATTCAATCTTTTAAATAACTTTTCTCTGTAAAACTTTATTGGTGTATTTCTTGATCCTAACTTTAAGAACACAGATTCTACATCTAAAAACTGTTTAAATCAATTGGTCAACTGGTCCTTTCTTATTAAGAAGATGTTCCAGCTTAGTCAATTGTGAACTCTTATTTTACTTAAAAGGACAGGGGTTTATTCTGTTTATCCAACTCCCTTGGATTCTGCTTAAAGCAAGGTGACTGTAAGAGTCTTTATACATTGGTGGTTCCAAACATGGGGTTAAAATTTTCTGGCTTTTAACAATCTTAATTGGTTATTGGACTATCTCAGCCTGAAAGAGGCTCTTATTGGATTCATTCTTTTATGGTTGATCTTTTGTCTTTGGCATTTCTTCTGTAATTGAATCTGGTGTTTTGGCTGCTGGTGTACCTATTAGGGCATCAGTAAGGATTGTATCTTGGGATGGGTCCATACTAACTGGTGATTGTTTGAAGGAATTTTCTTGTAGGTTTGAATTTTCTTCTGGAATTGATGGTGATTTAACTTTGGATTTGGTGAAGCAAATTAGGTTTTTTATGGTTGAAAGAAAGGTGGAGAAAGAGGGTATCAAGATGTATGGCTATAAAGGTCAAGATTGGGAGAAGCTTAAGATGGAGATGGAAAAAAGGTGTCAAAAGGTTTATTCATTGGAGGATATCAAGAATATATCTAGGAAGTGGGAATCTAAAGTTGGTGTAACATCTCTGGGTCAGTATCATCAGTTTATGGTCAAATTTAAGATGGTTTTGGATTATCTATTGGATTGTGATGTTTTACGTCATGTAGATGAAGCTAAATATTAATTTTGAAAGGCTATAGGGAATAAGGCTAAAGAGGCTGTTTGGAAAAATTTTTTAAATTCTAATTTGATAAAGACAAGTAGAACTGGAGAAAACAGGATCCCATCTATAGAGCAGGTAAAGAAGGCTTTTTTTGGATTATCTGGATTCTCTGACTGATGCTGATATAGACCCTTAAGGAGATGCTTTGGTGACTCAAGAGATAAAAGATGATGGTGTAGAAGATTTAGTTACAGTTCAAATTTTGGACTCAGATATTCCTGAAAAATTTTTTTTGGATAAAGATTCTGTTGGGAAAGAATAGGTTTTGGAAGATGAAGATATTTATGTCACTGATGAAGAATTTTTGTATTTTGGGGAAGATATTGTATTTGTTGATTTGGATTTTTTTTCAGAGAATAATTTCTCTCTGGTTTTAACTTCAGAAAAAGAGACTGTCTGCAATGAAAAGGTAGATTTTGTTGATGGATTGGATTAATCTTTTAAGGAATTTGTTTCATATCAGGAAGAGATTGTAAAGTTGGATATTGTTTTTCCTACACTAATGAAGAGTGCAGAGGTGTTCAATGATGAGGTGAATGACTTGGATTCACATACAATTTGTAAAAAGGTGTGTTATTCTTTTTGTCCTTTGGTAGGAAAAATTCTGAAGGTTAGATTTTGTGGAGTTAGGAATTGGTGGAAGTGCCTCTGGGGCATATGTGTAGATTTCAGCCAGGGGATATCAAGAATTTAATTCCTCCAAAATTAGGATAAACAACCCTTTAATAATGTCTGGATTTTTTTTACCTTTTATTTCAATTATGTTGGATTCTTTTATTTCCTTCAAGAATGTTATGGAGACCCCCATTTTTTGGGGTAGGAAGGGCTGATATCTCTAATGTAGTAGTCTCTCCTCAAGAAAAGATCCCTTTTTGCAATATATCAGCTCACTTGGAGATAATTCAAGTGGATTCTCAATTATTTTCTTTTGATATTTCTTTGGAATGTCATTATGTGTTGGATTTTTCTATATGTTTATTATCCTTATCAAATTTCTCTATAAATTTTAAAAATATTTCAAGAGGAAATATGTGATGTATTGTGTTGGATAAAAATTGGAATGGTAATTTGCTTAATATGGTAGATAATAGTGGTGTTGCTTCACAGAGTATATTTTATGGCCTCTAGCAAGAGGATAACCTGCAATTAACTCATTAAAATTAACAAAAATATCATAGTATAATTAATTTTAAAATAATAATATTTGTGATAATTTTAATTCTGTTGTCCAGCAAGAGGTTAAACTTCCAACCTTATTTACTGGGGAGTTTGTGGAGGAAAATGTTGGTTATGGTGATGTAAAATTAGATAAAGGGAAAGGGGATAAAAATTTTAAAATTAATTAAAAAAATTGTGTTTCAACCTATCAATTTTCTTATTCTAATGATGAAGAAAATTATAATCATGGGCTATTTAATGGTGTATCTAGAAGAGACCTTATTCCTCAAGTCAAAGTGGAAATTTATGCAGAAAAATATTAAAAGGTAGCTAATAAGCTCAGACCAATTAACAGAATGTTTCCAGCTGAATTAAACCCAAAATTGAAGAGGCAAATTTTATCATAAGATCCATAAGACTTTCCTTTAGTCAAGAATCCGCCTAAATTTTCTGACACATCAAGAATTACTTTTGAGAGACTGGGTGTTGTTAATTTTGAACCTGAAGTTTTGTTTTCAGCTGAAGAGAAGAAGTTGTTTTTTGATATGATAGTAAAATGGGAGAAGGCCATTACTTTTGTGGATGAAGAGAGAGGTTTTTTGAAGAATTCTTATGGGGAGCCTTACAAGATTCCTTTTGTATGTCATAAACCATGGCAGCAAAAGCCACTTCCATTTCTTGCAGTTTAAAAAGGGAATCATATTTAAGTCATTTGAGAATAAATTCAACCTGGATTATATGAGCAGTCCTCATCAAGCTACTCAATTCCAGTGTTCTGTATTAAGAAACCTAATAGAAAGCTTTGGTTAGTTCATGATCATAGGGAATTAAATAGGGTTACAATAAAAGATGCTGGTATACCACCTAGTGCAGAGGATTTTGTAGAGATGTTTTCTGGTAGAGTGTGTTATGGATTGGGAGATATTATGAGAGAGAATTGCATCCTGATTCTAGGCCTCACTACTTTTGATACTCCACTTGAACAATTGAAATTGACAAGATTACTTCAAGGTGCAAAAAATTTGGCTGCTGTTTATCAGGCTCAGATGTCTTGGACTCTTCAGGATGAAATTCCACAATATTCTGTTATATTTGTAGATGATGGTGGAATTAAAGGCCCTTCAACATATTATGATAATGCAGTGTTGGAGTAGAATCCAGGGATACAAATATTCATCTTGGAGCATGCTGTTGTTCTAAAGAGGATTTTCTTTAGGATTGAAGAGGCTGGTTAGACTATTTCTGGATCAAAGTTTACTTGTTGTGTTCCAGATTTGGAAATCCTTGGTCATGTGGTATGTATAGAGGGTAGGATTATGTTGAAGAAAAAGGTTAATAAAATTAAATCCTGGCCAAGACCCAAGAATATGACCAAAGCTAGAGGGTTTTTAGGAATATATGTTTATGTTAGAATGTCTATCAAGGACTTTTTTCATTGAAAGATCTTTTGAGACAGTCGACTAGGAGGGATGATGAATGTGAAGAGGTGTTTGTGAAGTTGAAAAAGGTGGTAGGAGAAGATATTTTTCTCCATAAATTAGATTATGGTAAAGGAGTTTGTAGGATTTATTTGGCTGTAGATTCAAGTAAAATTGCTTCTGGGGCCATCTTGTTTCAGATGGATAAAGCTGGTTACATCAGACCAGTCGGGTATGGATCTGTGGTTTATAATGAGGTAGAATCAAGATATTATCAACCAAAATTAGAACTATGTGGAGTGACAAAAATCTGAAGAAGTTGAAAAATGTTTTATGTGGTCAACAATTTGAACTTCAAGTGGATTAAAAATCTTTAATTCAAATGATTAATTCCCCAAGTTTACCAAATGCACTCATGACCAGATGGGTAGCTTTTACTCAAAATATTTTTTTAAACCTAGTTCATAAGCCTGGCAAGACATTCACTATTCCAGATGGATTTTCAAGAAGACCACCAATTGAAATTTGATGAGGATATACCTTTTATCAAGTCCAGCACAAAAGGTGCTGAAGACTCTCCTTATCTCCCCCACAAGGTTAAGCTGGCTGGCTCTATATGCATAAATAAAAACAATTAACTCCCCCATGAGGATAAGCTGGATGGTTGTATAAATGTGGAAAATGATGTGCTTAGTGAGTTTGAAAATTTTGTAGATAAATTTGGTAAAAAAGAGGTTGGAGAAGATGTGGTGTATTATGATGAGGATGGTGAAATTGTGTGGGATAGTAGTAAATTTGTGAATGGTCTATATGTTGGATTATTAGATAATTCAGTTAAAGAGAGGTGGGGATATTGTGAAAATCCAGTTAAAAGGAGTTTGGATGAAGAAGAAGTGGTTGACACTGAAAGGGGTGTTAAAGAGGTAGAGGAAAAATTGGTTAAAGTAAGGTTGGAAGGATCAAAGGTGGAAAATTCCAAATATTTTATGCTAAGTTGGAAAATTCAAGGTTTAAAATTTTTGGATAATTCATGTGCAAATGATTTTAGTAATATGTGTGTGATGCAGATGAATGGGTGGCTATCAAAAGGAAGTCACCAGGTTTTTATTTAACCAGAAGGAAGCTGATGAAAAGCAGGTATTTAAATCCTCATGTTGTTGTTACTAAGAGAAAAGGGCAAAAGTTGGCTATGAAATCACTACATGAAGATCTTGGGAATAGAGGTGTTGGCGAATCTTATAGAAAAATTTCTGATAGATTTTTGAGGCCTAGAATGAAGTTTTCTGTAAAACAATGGGTTCATTCATGCAATGAATTTAAAAGTAGAATCTATTTAAAGCCAAATGAACCTGGAAACACAACTGGTGAAAACACTCTTTTTGGTAAGGTTAGTTTGAATGCTGTTCATATTAAAGAGAGACAATAAAAAAATTTAATTGTTGCCAGAGATTATTTATCTGGCAGGGTAGAGGCAGCACCTCTTATTAGTTTGAATTCCAGAAATGTGGCTGAATTTTTAATGACTGATTGGGTATATAGGTATGGAGTAATTAAGTTGGTAACGGTTGATGGAGGTCCTTAATTTGGGACAGAGCTCAGGGAAGCTATATAAAAAGATGTATTGAAGGTTAGAGTAGCAACCCCATATTATCCTGAAGCTGAAGAAATGGTAGAGAGAGGGCATCAAGTTAATAAGGATGCTTTGGTTAAGTTGTGTGGGACAAGTTCTGAGAAATGGAGGCACTATTTACCATTAGTTATATTTGCTGAAAGAATCACTTTCAAAAGGACAACTGGATGTTCACCTTACAAACTAGCTTTTGGTAAAAAAGTGGTTTTAACAGTTGATTTAGAGGCTTAATTATTTATTGTAGTAAATTGGGATACCATCAAAACTACTGAAGAATTATTATGTGCAAAAATGGTACAGCTAGAAAAGAAAGAAGAAACTTTATAGAGGGAATATTCTAGGATTATCAAGATCCAAAGTTAGTCAGACAGATATTGGGATAAGAGGTTGGCTCATAGACTCAGGAAGCCTTTAAAAGCTGGAGATATGGTATTGGTGTATAATAGGAGTTTGGAAAGTCAGTGGGGGAAGATGTTTACAGATAGGTGGAATGGACTGTATAAAGTCAGAGAACAGGTGTGTGGCAGTTTATTTATTTTAGAAGAGCTGGATGGTGTAGTTTTGAAGAAGAGGGTAGCTGCTGATCAGATGAATCAGTTTTATCCTAGGGGCACCAGGAGTGCCAAAGCCTAACTCTGAAATGAGGATAAATTACCTACTATCTTTTATGAAGGATTCCTCTGGAATGAAAATAAACTACCCATTATTATTATAAAGAAAACATTTGTTAAATTCAATGGTAAAATTTTATGGTGAAATTTATGTTGGAATGTAATTATTTTTTGTAGAAGCTCTCACAGGGGAACCTCCTAAATCAAATATTGGAAATTTTGGGGGTAATTTATGGGCTGGCTGCTTTATACACAATTACCCCACAATGTTTGTTACCAAAGTTTCCCTGTCTCTAGTTGAATCCTGACTTTGCTTTTGTCATATAGAAAGTCCTCTAAGACAATAGTCTGGACCACTAAAATTTCAAAAAATTCATGCTCATTTGAAATCAGGATTCAAGATTTTATTTTTTATGTTTTATTTTTTATTATTGAAATTTTATGTTAGAATGTTTTTTATTTTCATTTTAAATTTTATTAGAAATATTATGTGCAGGGGTAATTCTCACTAGTGGTCTCCAATAATTTTTACAAATTGGAGGGATCCCACCCAGTGATCATTTTTCTATTTTGATATCATGTTTTTCAAATTTTTCAAATTAATAGTGTTTATTTTCAATTTTTTTCCTGTGTATCCCACATCAAGGTGCACTTGGATGTGGGTATGGTGTCAGGGGTCTTGCTCATTAAATGGCTTGGGCACATCTTTTAATATAAATTTTCAAAATTTTAATTTCTCAACATAATTTTATTTAAAAATTTGAAATTACAAATTTAATTATAAATTTTTAATAAAAAAAACCAAATTCAATTTAAAAATTTTGTTTAATTACACTTCATATAAAAAATAAAAAATTGTTAAAATTATTAATACTCAAATTTTTTATAGTGTGTAAAATTAACTTTTCTTTTTCCTATATTTTATGTTATTTTAATAATTTCATTTCATTTCATTTTATTTTGAGACAGAATATGGGTTTACTGAAGTTCAAAAATTACTGTATTTTACGTCAAGATAATGTTTAGTCCTCCAAGACTATTAACTGGCTGGTTTTCATGATTTCATCAAGATTTTTGGGTTATGGTTTTTTGGATCTGCTAGTCTTTAAGACATTAAACAGAGAGTTAATGAAGATTTTTTCGGTTTTATATGGGATCTGTTAGTCCATCAAGACTTAAAACTGAATATTAAAGAAGAAATTTCAAGAATATACAGTTAATCAATCATTGGTACAGTATGACACTAAACTGGAAATTAATTTCTCTTTGGTCCACCATGACCTTAAACTGGCAAGTCATTCATTATATGGACAATTTATGTAGGGATTTTCAGAAGAGTAGTCCACCAAGACTATAAACTGAAAATTGATTAAAGTTTTGGTTCCCCAAGGCTTTCAACTAGGAATTTTAATTTATTTGGGAAATCAATTCAATCATTTTTAATTTATCACTGGTTCATCAGTACTCAAACTGAAATCACTCATTTGGAAAACTCAATCATTGATGGATATGGTGCAGCTAACTTTAGGAAATGAATATATCATAAAATAGATCTGTTTTATTATGGTTTTATAAAAGTAGAAATTTTAAAGGGTTATAGGCAGAGATTTTAAAGGTAGTTATGGTTTATCCCGCACTATGGAAAGTGTAGAGGTGTTGAATAATAGGCAGCAGACATGGGATACACTCAAAGGCTGGAAATAAAGTGTTAAGATAGTCTGGCAAAATTTGAAAAATTATTACAGTTTTTTAAGCAGTTTAAAGGGTTATTAATTTATTTGAATGTTGTAATGATAAATCTTTTTCAGGTGGATTAGGTAGTTGGAATTGTAGTGTGCCTCATGTTAGGCTATTTTAAAGGAATCTTGGAGGACCTTATGGTGGGGATTGGATCAAAGTATTCAGCCCAGTAGGTGTAAAGCCTACTCTCTCATGTTGTGCTAGAAAGAGATTGGTAGAGGGGAGTCTAAAGGGGTTCAAATGTTTCTCTCAGTAGTGGAATCATCACAAGGCAAATACAGTTTATTTCAAGTTTATATCAATAGAATTCAGACAGAAAATAGGATCAACCAGAAAGCATGTTTCACAGAACTAGATAAAAAAATTATAAAGAAGAGAAGAAAAATCAAAACAAATAATCTCTTTGAAATATTTCTACATCAGCATCAAAGTTTTGCATAGGCAATCTTCTCTTCATAATGCCTTCAATATCATTGGCTGGAGTTTCTTGAAAATAGGTTAAAATTTTTTGTTTCATATCATCATAAAAATCTTAAAAGAGATATCTGAAAAATTCTGGATAACAGTTTACATAGTCAATTTTAACCTGGCCAACATCATCTATATTGGTGATTTTGATAGCTTAAAAGAAAAGGAGTGGATAAGTTAGTAAGGAGGATTTAAAAGTCTTTATAAATGAAAAAAATTTTAGAGCCAGGAAGCAACGTTTCAGAAAAACTGAAAGGAGAAACTTGCATAATAGGATTAGGATCTTGAGAAGGGTGTGAAAGCTCTGGATCAGGATTCTGTTTTTGGCCCTAATATCTCTAAAAAAGTTGGAATTTTGGATAGTTTCTTTTTGGGTATGGTAGGATCAGGTAAAACTGATGGGCAAGTATAGACATTGGTTCTGGAAGGAATTATTGGATAAATACATTTAACTTTTTTTAGCCTGCAGAGATCACAGGAAGCTCTTCCAGAGAGGCCAGGATTAGACATTAAGCAAGGAGCCTGGCATCTGGCACACAATTTTAATGGGAAAGATAAATCCTTTGAAGAAATTTTATTGTGATGATGATGATGAAGCCAAATATGGGTTTTGGAGGTTATGGTTCAAGAGGATGAAGAGGAGATGGATATATGATTGATCAATTATGCAAATTTAAGAATGGGGACATTCTTCATTGGAGGGAGGATGTGGAACTCTAAAGTTTAGTAAAGCCCTTAAAATATTTTTTAATTTAATTTTGGAGGGTTATTATGGAGATTGGAAAGGCCAATCTAATTTAAGATATTTTTTATTATTAAAAGAATAGATGGTTTTATTTCAAAAATGGGTCAATTAATTGGTTCAAGATGAAACATTTTTTTTAACAGCCAAGAGTTGAAAATATAGGTTTAAAATGCATGGAAATGAAATTCAGGAGTCTCAAGATCCTTTAGGAATTTTTAAGGAATTTCTACTATTTTTCTTATATTTTTAATAATTTTATAAAGTATTTTTAATTTTTTATAGTCAACTTAACTTTAATGATTGTCAACTCAGTGAAAAAAGTTGTGCTGGCTACCAAAATTTAATGGAAAGCTCTCCAGATGTAAATCTATCATCTTTAATCTTTGTAGATTTTTTATTAAGGCTTTAAGTATCTAGTTGAGTCTGGAAGTCCATACAAGCTCAGGGATACTCTAGACAAAATCTGGATGGACTCCAGAGGGAGAAATGGGGCACATAACTTGACTTTGCATATAAAGGGTGTAGACTTGAAATTAGTAGGGAAATTTAACTAATCTAACTTAACATACAACAACAACAACACATAATAACAACCAACCACCATTATATTTACATAACTTTCATATTTTGTAATACCCTTATAAGTATAACATTTTTATATAACACTTCATAAATTATACTCAACAACTCTTATATATATACTTATAGGGTATTATTTGAAATTTCTCAAACTAAGGGACTCAATTTTATCATCTTTTAATTAAAATAAAAACTTCATAAAAACATAAAAAGTCAATCTTCAAAGTAACTTTTCTCAGTATAACTTTATTGTTGTATTTATTTATTCTAACTTTAAGAGCACAGATTCTAAATCCCAAAACCGTTTAAATCAATTTTTCAGCTGGTCCTTTCTTATCAAGTAGAATTTTAATCTTATTCAATTGTGAACTCTTATTTACTTAAAGGTGACAGCATCTCCCTCTTTTTATCCAACTCTCCTGTATTCTGCTTACAGCAAGGTGATTGTAAGAGTATTTCTACAACATTATCAAGTGTATTCTGTTTAGCTCCTTTGTCATGCAGTTGGATATTTGACTTTTAATATACATCTATATTAATTTTAGTTGTTTTTGATAAACAAGTTGATTTATGAAGTAAAAGTCTCTTGTAGAATATTGTGTATCTTTGTTAGAAGGTCAATCATTGCCTATATTCACAGCTGTACTATTATCACAATATAAAACTACTTCCACCTATTTTTGTAAAAAAATTTTAATTAAGTTTCTCACCCATGAACCTGTCCTTTCCCCCATCCCTAGTGCCATGCATTCAGTATGTGAAGTAGCAAAGCCAACAGACTTTTGGGGCTTTGACATCCAACATACTGGTACACCATACACTCTTTTAAAATTTCCATGACCAGCCCTCCAACCTTTAACCCTCCAAGATGCATCCACAAAAATTTTAATCTGAATATTTTTGTGTTGATTTGGTTCAATTTTAAATTTTAGATATCTTGTTTTAGTGATGTATTTTATTAGATGATGTAAGGCATGCCAGTAAAATTAATTTTGATCACTAGAAAATCTTGCCAAATAGTTGACAGAAAAGCTAATATCTGGCCTTGTGCCTTGTGCTACATAACTTAAAGCACCAATTCTGGAAAAGAATTCAATGGATCAAATGGGAGAATGAGATTTATCCACCAAATCAAGATTTAATTTATATGGTAGTGGCATATTTGAAGATTCTTGTGAAGGGTTGAAGTTATCAATTATTTGTTGTATTAAGACATTCTGCAATGGTAAGAAAAATTTTTTTTGTTTTTCAAATTTCAAACCTACTCTTTGTGTAATATTGTTTTCCCATTTGATGTCCATTATTTATTTCAAGTCTTTTTCTAATTTTGTAATCATAGCGAGGTCCCTACTGGCAAAACTTTCATCATCAAGGTGAAGCCAAAAGTAGCTTTGTTTGTTGTTAATTCCAATATGTAAACAGAAGAATCAAAGAAACTTGGTGTGTATTCAAATTTTCTTAATTTCTCAGAAACTGGTTTCTGCCAACATCTACTGGCTTGTTTTGTGCCATAAAAAGCTTTCTTTAGTTTAAAAACTATTCAAATTCCTATTAAAAAACTTTCTGATTACTTTACATTCACCTCTACTTCAATTGGACTTTTTAGATATGCACCTACAACATCAAAAGATCATAGATGCTAACTTTGTCTAGCTGCTAGAGTAAAAAGAAGCTGTAAAGAAGTGAATGTAGCAGTTGGAGAAAAAAATTTATTGAATGATTCATTTTAGAATTTACCAAAACCTTATGCTACAAAACAAGCCTTGTGTTTTATGATTTTTCCATCTGTATCTTGTTTGTAAGCAAAAACCCATATACCCCCAATAAGAGATTTCCCTTCTGGTAGATTTACTAGTTTCCAAACATTTTTAAGTTTAAAATTTCCTATTTCTGCCACACAAGCATCTTTCTAATGTGATTCACTGTCAGATTTAATTTCTTTCTTAGAAGTTTTTGTAGCCACAATTTCTTCCTCTGTGCAATTGTTGCTGATATCATTGGTTAATTGATCCTGTTATTTGACTATTTTATCAACAGAAAAGTTGCCTAATTTCAGGGAATTTGGGATGAAAGGTAGAGAATATTTGTTAGTATCTGAATTTTTTGAAGTAACAGAAGTATTGATTTTTAGATTTTGGATTGAGGGAGAAAAAGCTGTGGCTGATTGAATAATTGTTTTCTTTAAAATCCCAAAACAACCAACACTTTCCACCTTCAACTTATCCAATAAACTTGAATTTTAAAGCTCTACAATATAATTTTTGAAAATCATCCTTGTGTATGTGATCAAAAGCATCTTTTCCAAAAACTATAATGATATCTAAATGAGGCTTTTTCTTCAAAAAAAGCTTGGTATGGAGTAATGCTATTAGTGATTTTATTAGGAAGGCTGTTCTGGAGATATACAACCCATAAAAAAGCTGACCCCCAGAAATATTTTTTTAGTTTGCTATTTTAAAGTAATGTATGGCCTATATCTGCAATTTTCAGGTTCAAATGTTCTGTGATTCCATTAAGTTCATAGTGATATAACATGAAATTTTCACACTGTATTCCAAATTTAGCTAGGCATCCCTGAAATTTTTGATTGACATATTCTCCCCCATTTTCAGAAAAAAAATTTACTTTTTTTATTTGTTAAATGTTCCATTTTGACTTGATATTGTACAAAAGCATCAGAAACAAGTGATTTTGACGTTAACAATTTTCATACTGTGTAAGAGGTATCCACACCCCTAAATGAAACTAAATATAAGGCTCCATCAAAATTCAGTGACTCAAATGGACCCATTACATCAGAAAGTATTATTTCTAAGGGTTCAGGAACTCTTTCAGTACTCTCTAATTTCAAGGAAGTAAGGCTTTTACAAATACAACATTGGTCACATTGTAATTCAACTGCTGGTAGAGAATCCAGAAGTGCCTCTGCACTTTTATTATTTATTAATTTCCATATAGCCCTCATACATACATCTCCCAACACTCTTTCACAATGCATAAGAACAGGATCTTTCTTACCAATTTTCTCAGTAGCAGGGAAAGTTTGAGGATCTAGCAATATAGGTGTGAGTGGGACCTGTGCACTTGGTATGGAAGAGTACAGGGGAGCAATGGAGACTGCTTTACAATCAGTTACTATAGTATTGCTATATACATCAATTTTCCATGATCATTAATTTGAAAAAACCACTTTAAAAAGCAATTTTTCCCCTTTGAAAAAATCTATTTTATAATCCGCATCAACTTCCATTTTCACCCCTTGTCTAATTAAAGAAGCCACCAGTAATAAAGTACCACTTGCATTCAGGTGATAAAAGACCTGTCTAATTCAAATATTTTTGTTAATACCTCAAAATACAATTGCACCTATTGCCATTAAGTATTTTTTTTCAGATTTAGTGGCAACCGGAAAGGGGATTGGATTATTCTGCTCATTCATCCAGACAAAAAAAACTTTATCACCCCTTACATGCTCTGTTGCACCAGTGTCTAGAATATCTGTAACCCCATCAGAAGTCCAGCTGGTATTTTTGACTTTCAAATCTCTTTGTAATATGGTTTTGTATCTTTTTCATCATTTTCAACTATTTCAATAAATATTGACTTTTCCTTTTGGTTGGGATATACAAGTAAATAACTTTCTTTTTTCTTTTCAATCATTGGTGCTTTTGAATCACATTTTCAATGTGGATTAAAATAATATTTGATATTAGATGCATGTTTTTGTTGTAAAGTTTGTTTTCTATTTAAAGAACATCTGTTTAGGTAAAAGATCTATCCTTCCCTTGGTCTTATTCCATAATTTGTTGAACATTAGAAGATAACTGTTAACTTTTGATGCTTGGGGCTGTACTACTTTAGTTTCATTTTTGGTAACAAAACAAGAATCATAGTTAGATTTAGTTTTCAGCAAGTTGATAAGAATGAGATGATCATCTTTTTATAATTGAACAGTCTTTGATTTCTTGGCTGATCAGGGGAAAGAGGGAATAGTAAAATTTGATGAACAACTGGGGGAAGGCTGACTTTTGAGAAGATTTATGGTGATGGGGCATTTTTAGATAATTGAAGATGAAAAGTAGCAAAAACAAGTAGATGAAATAGAGAGGTGTTCTGAATGGAGAGAATAGACAGGATGAGATGCAAATTGGAGTGTGCAGCAAGGTAGAAGGCATATCCAGAGAGTAGTCAAAGATGTGGTTATGAATGAAAGTAGGCCAAGATGTGGTTATTACAGAAAGATGTCCAATATGTGGTTATGAAAAATTGAATAGAAAAATGTTGGATAAGAGGTCAACTTTAACATGTAAAACGTCTAATAACCCAATTATTAGCAAAAATAATTTTGGAAGATAATTGGGGAATAAGGATTTTTATCTGCAATTAATTTAATTGTGGATTGGTCAACTTTGATACCCCCTAATAGGTATATTTTTGATTTTTTTTCCTGAACTTTTTTGGTGGTGTGGGAAAAAAAAATTCTCACAAGAAAAATGATCTCACAAAAAATTTTTTTTAAAAAAACTGCATTTTTTTCAACTAGAAACAAAAAACTGCATCTTTTTTCAAGCTAGAGACAAAAAGCTGAAACTTTCTTCACCAAGAAACTAAAGTGATAAAAAGTCAAAAAAAAAAATTAAATAAAGTAAAAATCATTCCTATAATTTTTTTTTTCAAACCCAAACTGCTAAATTTGTCTTCTTCATCTTCCACTCAATAACACTACACAACAGGTAAAATATCCCTGATGGGAATATTCATGAATCTGTTAAAAATATTCTAGGGAGGGGCATAAAGAAAGAAAAATAAGGGTAATAAAAAAACCAAGTGTAAAAAAATAGGTGTAAAAAAAATATTTTTAAAATATGAATGTTTTGGTTTTAAAATTTATTTTCATTTTTCATTTTTTGTTTTTCATCTTTCATTTTTCATTTTTCATTTCTTGTTTTTCATTTTTTATTCATTTTTCATTTCTTGTTTTTCATTCTTCATTTTTCATTTTTCAATTTTCAATATTCATTTTTCTATTCTTTCTTTAATTTTTTTCTATTCTTTTTTTCTTCTATTCTTCTTCTTTTTTTGTTCTTTTTTTCATTTTCTTCAATTTTTTTCAATTTTATTCTTTTCATATTGTTTTTTGTTCTTTTATTGTTCTTTTATTCTTTTTTTATTCTTTTTTATTCTTTTTTTCTTTTTTCTTTTTTTTCCTTTATTCTTTTCTCTTTATTTTCTTTTCCTTGTTTTTTCTTCTTTTCTTCTTTTTTTTCTTTTTTCTTCTTTTCTTCTTTTTTTTCATTTTTTTCATTTTTTTTATTTTTTTTCATTTTTTTCATTTTTTTTTAATTTTTTTAATTTTTTTAAATTTTTCTTCTTTTGTTTCTTCCTTTTTCTTCCTTTTTCTTTCTTTTATTCTTTTCCATATCTTATTTTTTCTTTTTTTTATTATTTTTATTTTTCTTTTCTTTTTTTATCTTTTTTTATCTTTTCTTTTTTTATTATTTTTGATTCTTTTTTACTTCTTTTTTTTCCTTTTTTTTTCAACTTTTTTAACTTTTTTTTCTTTTTCTTCTTTTTTTCATTTTTTTCATTTTTTTTATTTTTTTTTTCATTTTTTTCATTTTTTTCATTTTTTTCATTTTTTACTTTTTACTTTTTATTCTTTTTTTTACTTTTTTTCTTATTTTTCTTTCTTTTCTTTCTTTTTATCTTTTCTTTCTTTTTTATCCTTTTTTCTTTGTTTTTTTCATTTTTTTTATTTTTTTTTATTTTTCTTTATTTTGTTTCTTCTTTTTCAATTTTTTCATTTCATTTCATATTCATTTGTTTTCATTCCTTTTTACTTTTTTATTCTTCTTTTTTCTTTTACTTTACTTTTTCTTTTATTTTTCTATTCTTTCCTTTCCTTTCCTTTCTTAGATTTTTTTCTTTTATTTTCTTTTATTTTGTTTTATTTATTTTTTTTATTTTTTTTATTTTTTGTCTTAATGATTTTTTATGTTTTTTTTGGCTTTATTTAATGATTACTTATTTTCTTTTTTTATTATTTTTTATTTGATATATTTGATATATTTTGATATTTTTTCCTTTTTATTCTTTCTATTCTTTTTATTCTTTTCTCTTCTTCTTTTTTTCTTTTTTTCCTTTTTATCCTTTTTTTTCTTTTTTTTTCCTATTTTCCTATTTTCATTTTCATTTTTTTCCTTTCTCTTTTTTTCATTTTTCATTTTTTGTTGTTTCTTTTGTTTTTTTGTTTTATTTTAATTTATATTTATATTTTGACTTTTTTAATTTGTATTTTCCATTTTTTTTTTCCTTACTTGTTTTTCCCACCCTTTTTTTCCTCTTTTTTTCTTTTCTTTTTTTCTCTTTTTTCATTTTCTTCATTTTTGTCATTTTATTCCTTTTTTTCATTCTATTGTTTATAAATGTTTTTATTTTTCATTTTTTACTGTTTTTTTCTTAAATGAAAATATTCTCATTATTGCAAAATATTTTTCTAATAATAATTATTTTTGTACATACTTTTTTTATATTTTTTCTGACCTTATGTGCCTCCCTGATACATCCCCAACTTATGCATGGGTATCTCCATTAGGGATATCTTACTTTGTGCATAGTACTCTGAATTGTTTTTTCATGGCAATGAAAACTTCTAAACTTTTTTCCCTACATTATTAAAAAAAATTCAAAAAAATTTTTTAATATACTTAACCCAACCTAGGATATACCATTTGGGTTTATTTTACTTTGGGTCTAGTTTTAGTAGCTAAATTTTTAGTTCACACTGTTAGATTCCCTAAAAATCTTCCTCTCTCATGATAGTCAATAATAGTAGCCTGTTTATTTCCCAAGTATTGTTTAGTTTTCCTAACTCCAACTTGTATGTTCCATAAATAGTTTTTCTCCTTCATGCCCCTAGCTGGGGTTAATTTTGCAAGAAATAAAAATTAATAATAATGAAATACCATGAGTTGAATTACACCATTAGTTTATATTGCAACATGGCAAGCACTTGATTTATTGTTAAAGTTGATTCTATTTCCAGTTCATCAATATAGTTTTTCCAGAAAGCACTCAAAATTTTAGTATATTCTTTCAGAATTTTCTAGTATTAACTTCTATGTGGGCAAGCAACATTAATTTTTAGCGGTGCAGTGTGGCTGACAATGACCTCTGCCCCTGGGAAGGCCAAGAATGAATTTTTGAAGACGCAAAACAATTCCATGTTGAAATACCCAAATGGCCATTTAAGAAGCCAGGTTTAAAGCCTATTTCACCATCTTAAGGGTAGGTTTTCTCCAGGTTGCTAAACCTTCTTTATTTTTTCTTGTTCTTTTTTTCTCTTTTTTTCTTTTGAGTAGTTTTTCTTTTCTATTCATGGATTGATATGATGAAGCTCTAGCTATAATGTCAGAGAACTGAAACAAAGGTGCAGATCTACACAAAAGCTCTCACCCAGCTCTTTGTAGATGAAGTACAGAGTCATGCTAGATATTTTTTAACCTTTAGGGCTCTGTATGCCATCACTACTTCCATAGTGGAGTCCTATGTTCTTTTTTTTCTTTTTTGTTCTGGATAGCAATGAGGAAACTTTGACTGAGAGCGCAGGTCCACACAAAAGCTCTAATCCAGCTCTTGGTGGATTGCATATAGAATCACCTTATGGCCTTCAGTGGAAGTAGGGATCTATACATTGTCACTATCATTATTGTGGAGTCAAAATCCAGTTTTTTATATATTTTTTTGATGTGTTGATGGTGATGATTTTATGGAACAGTGTCCTTTCCCTCTGCCTGTTTTCTTGCTCTGAATCCCACAGAAAAAGAATATTTTTTGTAGTCTCTTTTTATTTTTCTTGAAGAACTTAACCTTTTTTTTATTTTTTTATTTTAAAATTGGGAAGTTTGTCCTTTTAATCAAATAAGCATTATACTTATTTTTTGCACATTATCTTTAAGTTTTTTTTTGTGGGTTTTGCTTTACTTAAAGGATTTCCTTTTTTTAACATGTTTGCCATTAAATTGGTGTGTTTAAATTTTTGTTTACATATAACTAATTTAAAAAACTAAACAACTGAGTAGTAATTATTGTTATTGTGGAGCGCAGAAAAAGTAAATCAGACTTAATTCAATTTTTACATAGTATATGTGTTTGTGTGATTTTGTGATGTTTTCTTCTTTGTTTGTCTTTGTGTCTATGTATTTGGAATGATTTTTATTTATATGTATATATATATGTAGTGTGTTATTTTATATTTACATGTATGTGTGTTTTCTTCTGGGGGTTGTTTGTTTGCTGTAGAATGTAGGTAAGAGTGATAAAGTATCATGTAATGTATTGGAGTAGTTTGATTGATATAGTCTATTACTATTATTATTCCCTAATAATAGGGGGTATCAAAGTTTACTGATCTGCAATTGAATTAATTGCTGATAAAAATCCTTATACCCCAATTATCTTCTGCAATTATTTTTGCTAATAATTGGATTATTAGACATTTTATGTGTCAAAGTTGACCTCTTATCCAACATTTTTCAACTCAATTTTTCATAACCACATCTTGGCCTACTTTCATTCATAACCACATCTTTGACTACTTTCTGGATATGCCTTCTACCTTTCTGTGAACTCCCATTCTCATCTCATCCTATCTATTCTCTCCATTCAGAACACCTTGCCATCTCATTTACTTGTTTTTGCTCCTTTTTATCTTCAATTATCTTAACATGCCCCGTCATCATAGATATTCTCAAAGGCAGCCTTCCACCAGTTGTTCTTCAAATTGCACTACTCCCTCTTTCCTCTTCTCAGCTAAAGAATTAAAGACTTTTCAATTAAAAAAAGATGAATATTTCATTCTTATCAACTGGCTGAAAACTAAATATAACTATGATTCTTGTTTTGGTACTGAAAATGCAACAAAAGTAGGATGGCCCCCAGCATCAAAAGTTAATGGTCATCTTCTAATGGCCAACAAATTACGGAATAAGACAAAGGGAAAGATAGATATTTTACAAAAACAGATGTCTGAAAACTTCAAGCATTGTCAAGCCAAATACAAGAAGGCAAAGACTCTTTCATCTTCTACTGGTTTTGGTTATACTGACCTTGATATCAGTAAGAGCATCAAATCCATAGAAAATAAACTTGATTCTTTATGTCCTTACTTTAAAGAGATGGATGCTATTTTTGGATAGCGAGCTGATTTTAATCCTGAAAAAATGTTGGATGGTGAAGATTCTATCTCCAAACATGATGTCGAAAGAAATCTTTTTCCTTCTTCTTCTACTCAAGCCTTTCCTCATTTAACTTCCCTAAATCAAGATATCTTTTCAATAGATCCTTATGGCAATATAAAAAAACCTGATCCAACTCAAGTATGTTTTTTTTCTTTTATATTACCAATTCTTTTTTTTATTTCTAAAAAGGCTGAAGAACAAACGCAGGAGCCACAATCAACTGAGTCAGAAGACAACAACAATGATGAGGAGGAAAATGTGACCTTGAAAAAAAATCAAAGGGCTTCAAGTAGTCTAAATTTCCACTCTCAAAGAAGAAGAAAAAGTGATACTTCATCTCAAACCCCTTTTTCTTCTATTGAAGAATTTTTGGAGAATCATGATGCTGGTAAGTGATACCAAAGCTCATAATACTATACTCTGCTTTTCTTCTACTTTTTGTTAATATTTCTTATCACTCTAGAACAAGTGGAAGTTGCTAAAGAGACTCTAAAGTTTGAAAAGCAAAAATACAAGCTCTCTTTAAGGAGGGATGACAGGGTTCATGACTGGGAAGAGAAGAAGTTTGAACTCTCTTTACAGAAAGATGATAGGACACAAGTCTTGGAGGAGAGGAAGTACAAGCTCTCTTAACAGAAGGATGATAGGGCACCAGACTTGGAGGAGAAGAAATTCAAGTTATCTCTAAGTATCGAAAATCAAAGAAAGAGGAGAAAACACTCAAGCATCAAAACCTCATTGAACAGATGAAATATAAGCTTGATTGTGAAGAAAATTCCAAAATGAAAGATTTCTTGATAGAATGTGTTAAAGCTAATAAATCTGTTGAGGAAATTGAACGTTTATAGAAATTTTTTGATAATTAGCTTTTTTTTATTTCTCTCACACTTCAACTTTTCATAATTATTGTACATAAAATTTTATCTTAATTTCCTGTATTTCTTTACTCTATCCATAATTAGTTGAATTTTCATATTTTAATGTTATTAATTCTTTTTTAAATAAAATTTTCAAGAATTTTAAATGTTAAAAATTCTTTTTTAGTTGAAATTTCCAAGTCACATTTTAAAATTTCCCGATACCACCCCTGCATTTGATTGAACTAAGGAGCAGGTATCACCAAAATTCTTTCAAGTAAAGAATATTGAAAGTCTTATATGAAATTTTGGCAATACTCCCCCCTGAATTTTATTGAATTAAGGAATGGGTATCACCTAAAATTTCAAGTCAATTTTTTTTTTGCAAGTCTCATATGAAAATTTGGCAATACCCCCCCCCCTGTATTTTATTGAATTGAGGGAAGGGTATCACCAAATTTTCAAGTCAAATTTTTTTTTAAAGTCTGATATGAAAATTTGGCAATACCCTCCCCCTGCAATTTATTGAAGCAAAGAAAGAAAATGGAAAAAAAAATTAAAATGAAAATTTCTACAACCAATTATTTTCACAAGTCCCAATCAAGTTTTCCTATTTTATATAATAGCCAGTAGAACAACCTAAGGCCAGATGCACCATTATATAAAAACAGTAATCTATCTTGATGTAACTTTAAAAAATAATTGGAAGAGACAAATCCAAAATTAAATGAAAAAATTAATAATTAAAATTTCTACAACCAATTATTTTCACCAGTCCCAATCAAGTTTTCCTATTTCATATAATAGCCAGTAGAACGACCTAAGGCCAGATGCATCATTATATAAAAAAAGTAATCTATCTTGATGTAACCTTAAAAAATAATTAGAAGAGACAAATCCAAAATTAAATGAAAAAAATTAAAAAGGAAAAATAAAATTTAAAAAAAGGAAAATAAAAGGAAAATTTAAAAAATTCAAAAAGATAAAAAATAAAATAAATAAAAAAATTAATAAAAGAGAAAAAAAATGGAAGAAAATATTTAATGATGGAAAATTTTTTATAATATTTTAGTCACCATACTTGACAGATCTACTAAGAACAATTTTTTTATCTAATTTTCTTTTGATTATTAATACAATTAATGAGACCTTCATTTATTTCAAATGAACAGCCAAAATGGGTGAATTTTTGACAAGAAACTAAAGTTTGAGGTGCTTTAGTTGTTTGATGCCAATGTTGAGAAGAATTTCATATAGCCTCAACTATTCCATTGGAACTACCAAAATCAATAATACATTAATGTTCAGGAAAATAAAGGCTATGTCCCTCATCAGAAGATGGTTATGGAATAGGAACACCAGTCTCTAGACTAATATAAGAGAAAATTCCAAATGTTAGACAATTCTTATCATGTTTATCTAGATGAACATTATTGTAGAATACTTTATAAGTGATGATAACATTAGAACAAAAAACATAAGCATTTATTACTTCTTCCCATTCAGGATCAGACCAATTTGGTAAACCAGATTCTAAAGCAATTTGATGGTTTTTTTGGAAAGCTTGAATACATAATTTTTTAAATCAATTTGCCAAGAAAATATTAGGGGGTATCAATGTTCAGGGATCCGCAATTAGGGATCAGGAATTTTTTTTTCTGGGATCAGACATTATTAATTGCGGAAGATTCTTATCCACTAGCCCTGGGGCTAGTGGATAAGGAATCCACGATAATGCATTATCCCGCCTCTTATACCCCAATTTCCATTCCTAATTCCTGATCCCAAACTCATCTCATCCATGATGGATTTGCAAGAAAGTCACATGACTTATAACTGCTGATGCCATCCTTAAGTCTCTCCTCACTCTATGCTACTTAATTTTGGTGGCGAACACTTAAGTTTTTTTTCTATCTACACACCCCAACTGCACATTTGGCGGTGAATTCCCACTTCCCACTCATCTATATCATTGGGATGAGGCTGACTCCCCTCTTCGTAATGTTAACCACCCTCAAACCAACACCATGAATTCCACACCTTTCTGTGCTGCAAATAACATTTGTCCTCTCATGTTTCACCCTTCACTATTTCTTGATCCTCCTGACCAAATTGCCTCTATTAATCAGTCTAACCCTGATCATCATCCTGCTTCTCAATCTCAGTCATTTGATTCATTTTTGACTCCTCTCATCACCCAGCAAATACATTCTTTCAATTCTGACAATCAATTCCATCTCAACGTCACTTTTCTTTCTAAATGTGCATCAGTTGGTGCTCATCTCATTGCTCTAGCTCAATTTTTTCTTCATGCTTCACCTGCAACTAGTTTGTTGTTTAAAACCATTTTTGACGAGATTGATTGTTCAACTTCCCCTGATTCAACATTGATACCCCCTATTATTATTATTATTATTATTATTATTATATAGAGTAACATTTTATTTTTCCGTTATTTAAGTTGAGAGATGAATATCAACATTGAACAATATCTAACATGAACGCTTTACACAAATTTACAGACTCACATTCAAACAACATCCTCTCTCTCTCTCTACTCCTATCAATCATCCAAACACAGACCTATTCGAGGTTGCTATTTATTAATTCGGTCAACACATTCTTACTCTCAAGTAGAATTACCTGGCTCACATCTCAACCTGAATTCCCACTCAAATTTATCACCCCATTGTAATGTCATCAATTTGAAACCAATTACATCTACCACAGTGAATAAGATTAGGAATAGGAATAATAATAAGAATAATGATGGTCTTGGCTTTCAACTTGATTTTTTCCAGTTGATGAGCCCATCATCATCAACGCCAGCCACCTCCGCATAGGCCCATCAGACAGAATTCAACATTATTATGAATTGAAATCATTTGATATGCGTCATCGAGCCAACGCAACTTGGAGACAAAAGCTTAGTGCTTTCTTGTTTGAAGGGAATGAATTGTTTACTTGTCATAGTAAAAAGGAAGGAGAAGGAGATCGAATTGTGATGGAATACGAAGATCAAACACCTGCGTTTAGGATTGCATCTGCAGGACAGTTGAGGATCCATAGAGACTTTGAAACGATTGATCGAATGCCTTTAAGTTTTTGGGTTACAGTTGGTTTGGCATACTGGGAATTTCAGCACGATCGACAAGTTGGGTTTATTTATTTATTTAATTATTGTGGTGTTTTTTTTTTTGCTTTAAATCATTTTAATCTAACCCATGATGCTTTTACCTATTGAATTTCAGGCTTACTTGGTGGCATCTGAAGATGTGGAATAAATAGATTTGAAGTTAAAGGATGAGTGAGACTATGATTGTATAACAGATTTGGGGATGAATGTACTTTAGAAGATGGGGATGGATGAGAATGATTTTAGATTGTTGATTTGAGGGTTTTTATTATTTAAGCGTTTTGGAGGACAGGCTGGGAGGGATCAGTGGCGGTGACTGCAAGCAGAGAGGGAGATGATGGTTAATAGACTGCCGGTCAAGGAAAAAGGAAACCAAAAAACAAGCCCCATTCTTGGCAATCCATTGGACAAGAGTTTTTACTGGAGTCCTGATTGAGCCATTTGAGAATACAGTGCAAGTGAAAGATATGAGTGCAGCGACCCTTGAATGAGAGATAAAGATGAGTGCAAGTGCTGATGATCAAGAAAGACGATGCTTACTGAGTGGACAGTTGTCTCCCGGTAGCTGGCAATCAGGACAGCAACCATCGTATTCGACTCGACAAATCCCACACACATCATCATCATCATCATCATCATCATCCTCATTAAGGTTGTCCAAGTTGTGGTTATGAAAAATTGAGTAGAAAAATGTCAGATAAGAGGTGAACATTGACACGTAAAGTGTCTAATAGCCCAATTATTAGCAAAAATATTTGCGGAAGATAATTGGGGTATAAGGATTTTTATCCACAATTTATTTAATTGCTGATCCCTGAACATTGATACCCCCTATTAAATGATCCTAAAGAATTCCATTTTCTCTGGTTTCAAATTTTTCAATAAAGAATAAATTCCTGAAATATATGACAAAATTAAAAATTACTTATAATAAAAAAAATATTCACACACCAAAAGAAACTCTTTTATCATATCCTGGTCACCAACCAAAACCTTTCATGACACCAGAAATCAGATTTTTATTTGATAAGGGTTGTCAAACCAAAGCCATTTGATAGAGAGAAGAAATTAAATCAGAAAGCTGGAAAAAAACTTCATCCCTTTTCCAATTGAATGAATTAACTTCTAAGATGAATTGAGGTTTGTATCCATTATTGAAAACTGTAACAATGATACCTATACCGCCTTTTGTAAGGTTTTTGATATTTTTGTAAAAAAAAAACTTATTAAGATTTGATATTGAAGTATTATAAAATTTGAGATTGTCTGAATGTCCAAAGAATGTTTTGCAAAATATCTTCATCCTAATAAATTTTCTATTTTGATGAAATTTCATCTTTGAATTGCTTGATTCTCTAGCTGGTTCCATGATTTTCTGTATTTTATTTTCTGGTAAGGCAAGCTCAGATTGATTGGGAGAAGGAATACAATTGAAGAACATTGAAGAGATAGAAGAAAGTAAAGATAAAGAATAAGAATTTAAATAAATTTGATGGTAATTCTTGGAGCTTTGAAGATTTGAAGACAAGGAAGAATGAGAGGATAAAGATGATTTAGAAGAAATTGATGATAATGAAGATGAGCAAGTTATATTTTCCATAGTAATGTCCTGAAAAAAAAATTATAAAACAAAAAAAATAAATATAAAAAAATAAATATATTAAAAAAACATAACAATAAAAAATTTTCAGTAAAACAATTGAAAAGAAAAAAAATTGCAAAAAAATCAGTAAAAAATTTTGAAAAAAAATAATATTTAAAAAAAAACCTGAATTATGATTGAAATACCAGGAAATATCCTAGAAAAAAAATTTCTAAAAAAAACAAAAAAAAACCAAAAAAAAAACCAAAAAAAAAACCAAAAAAAAAACCAAAAAAAAAAAAAAAAGTTAAATAAATTGCAAAAAAATTAAAATTAAAATAAATCCTGAATGATTTTGAAATACCAGATAAAGTTCTTGAAACAACAAACAAATTCACCAAAAAAAAAAGAGTAAAAAAAATTAAAATAAATTCAGTAAGTTTAATTGAAAAAAAAATAAATAAATAAATAAATAAAAATTACTTACCTGCTATTGGAAATTCCACTTGATGTGATTCAATCCAATTTACTAAAATATAATTAAAATAAAAATTGAATTCATTAAATTTCAGAATAATTAATTATTTGCAAAAACAAACACAAATAAAAAATAAATAAATTACCTGATTTATTTTGGAAACAGGGGGAAATGTCCGGAAACTAAGGGAAAGAAAAAAAAATTCTGTAAAAAAAATTAAAAAGCAGAGATTAGTCTTTTTTTTCTTGCTTCAAAATTCCCCCCAAAAAGTCCCCCCTAACCCACTCAATCCCCCCTTTAACCCTTCCTTACCCGCCTCAAACCCCCCTTTAACCCCTCCTTGGCCACCTCAAAACCCCCCCCTTTAACACCTCCTTATCCGCCTCAAACCCTCCCCCCCTTTACCCCCCCCTTTACCCCCCCTTTACCCCCCCTTTACCCCCCTTTACCCCCCCTTTACCCCCTCCTTGCCTGCCTCAAATCCCCCCTTTACCCCCTCCTTGGCCCCCTTAAGCCCCCCCTTTACCCCCTCAGATCTGCCTTAAACCCCCCCCTCAAACCCCTGCACAAACCCCCTACACCTATCTTATTGTATCATTACCGATTTGATAAGTTATTGAACAATGGCTAACAATTGTTCACTAAGTTATTGAATCATTAGCAATTTGATAAGTTAGTGAATGATTGTTAGTGATTGTTCATTGACTTATCAAATTGATAATGATTTGATAAGTAGGTACTGGGGGGGGTGTGAAGGGGTTTGAGGTGGGATTGAGGGAGTAAAGGAGTGAGCTTGAGGGGGCCAAGGAGGGGGTAAAGGGGAGGTTTGAGGCGGGCAAGGAGGGGGTAAAAGGGGGTTGAGGTGGGCAAGGAGGGATTAAAAGGGGGAGAAAGGGGGGTATTGAGGTATAAAATGAGGGGGTAAAGGGGGGACTTGAGGTGGCCAAGAAGGGGAGAAAGGAAGGTATGGAGGAAGACAAGGAAGGGGGAAAGGGGGATGATGGAGGGTGAAAAAAAATAAAACAAAAAAAACAAAATTAGTCTAACCTTGAAAACCAAAAAAAGCACTTACAGGACAAAAAAAAAGAAAAAAAAGGACAAAAAAAAAAGAGAAAAAATAAATTATTAGCAAGTAAAAAAAATCAAAAATAAGAAAAAAAATGACTTTCCCGGAGAGATGAGATGAGAAAATAGAGGAATTAAAAATATTTGACGGATGTTTGAGGAGAGGAGGAAATGGATATCAGGGATGATTGAAAAAATGATACAGTGAAAAATAATGTGATTGCAGAAAATATGTGAATTCATGTTGAGCTGATGAAATGAAACAAATGAGACATCCAAAAAAGAGAATTGACAGCTAATTCAAAATTTTACTTATGCAAAAAAAAATAACCAACACAAGTGAATAATACATGGAACATGAAAATAACACAAGTGAAAAAAACAACAAATTTGAAAATTGGGAGAGTACAAAAAAATAATTTAAAAGGGTGGTGAAGAGAAATGTTGGAGAGTAATAGGCATAATGACAGAGCGTATGCCAGTTGAATGAATTTTTTGTGATTCAAGGGAGGGGAGAGCCGGTGCTGTTTCAGGATCCTCTTCTTCATAAAGATCATTCCACTCATCTTTTAAATTAGCTAGGATATTGTGGAGTATAACACAAGTCATTATCCAATGATTTGCAGTTTTGATTTCCATTTTTTTTGTAATTGGATTCTGAGCTCCTGGAGACTAGAAAATCATCCCTTTAAAATCCCAATAGCATGTTCAATCCATACTTTTGATTGGGAAAGGTGATAATTATAAGGTGGTTTTGGGGTCATTTTCTATAGTTGCACCACAGAAATCAGCTATAATGTACTTTCCACTTGCATATACTAAGTCTGCAAGGAGGTACTGAGATTTGTTAAAGTATGAGTCAGGAGTTTGAGAATTCCTTATTCTTTGGAAGACGGAAGAGTCATGACATGAGCTGGGGCAGTCACTATGAAAAGCAATTATTTTTTTATTGACATCACATACAAGTTGAACAGCAATAGAGTATCTAGAAAGCTGGTAAAAATTCAGTTTATGAAAGATGTGAAATTGGAGAACATTTTGAAAAAACCTTTTTTTACGATCAAAATAATGTTTTCCATCATAAGCAGGCTTTTTACTCAAAGGTGTAGTTGTACCATCAACAAATCCTACACATCCAGGGAAACCTTCAGCTTGCATTACTTGAGAGGATTCAAGTTGCTGTTGTGGAGTTGGCCAAGCAAGTGTTTGAGACTTGAGGGAAAGGATGGCAATCATACAGCTCTTGGTGTATAATATCACCATCCCATATCCTATGGTAAAGAGATTTTACAAACGTCTTACAGCAGCACCATTTCCATTTGAGCCAAAGCAACATAGTGCAACAGCAAGTTGAATAACAGGATCACCCTGTTTATTTTGAGAATTGTTATGAAATATAAGATGTTGGGAGATGAGTTGATAAAGTTTGAAGAAAGAATTGGGAGAAGTTCAAAATAGTTGAGTGAAGTTTGGTTGAGGAATGTTGAGAATGGAGCAGAGATCATATCTGGGATCATGATGAAGATTGGGAACCCTTGGGTTTATGTAATTCTTTTTGAAAATAAAAGACATATAGGCTAAAGTATCTTCCAAATCAGAGTCTGTTTTATAGTAAAGAGCTAAAAGTAAAACAATAGCATTCATAGTTGAGTGAAGTAGCTGCCTAGTAGAGAGGTGTTGCATAGTTGTTGGTGGAAGGCTTATGTGATGAGGGAAGTGGGAATTCACCACCAAATTTGCAGTTGGGGTGTGTAGATAGAAAAAAACTTTAAGTGTTCACCACCAAAATTAAGTAGCATAGAGTGAGGAAAGACTTAAAGATGGCATCAGCAATTATAAGTCATGTGACTTTCTTAAAAATCCATCATGGATGTAATGAGTTTGGGATCAGTAATTAGGAATGATAAATTGGGGTATAAGAGGCAGGATAATGCATTATCATGGATTCCTTATCCACTAACCCTGGGGCTAGTGGATAAGAATCTTCTGCAATTAATAATGTCTGATCCCGGGAAAAAAAATTCCTGATCCCCAATTGCAGATCGGTCAACTTTGATACCCCCTAATGTTTTTCTCTCCCATTAGCCCTTAATACTGGTGTTTTCCTTGTTTTATTGCCCCTCTCATCATGTATTTACACTTAACTGTTTCCAATCTTTCATGTTCCACCCTGGGTGGGATTGTATGAAATTAAAATTATTATTATTATTATTATTACAGCTAATCCTGAAATGCTTGTGGTTGTCTTGAATCCCACCCACTGCCAAAATCATGAGTCTACGTTGGCTGATCTATGTCTTTGGCAAAGAGTGGTAAGTAAGACAACCGTCAGCTTTCAAAAATTAGCTGTATTATTATCGTGAAGGTGTTGAAAATGAACATGAATGCAACAGTAATAATAATAATTATAATTATAATAATAACAATAAGAGTGATAAGGACAAAATTTTATATCTATTGCTTTTCATTTGTTCAACCTCAATTTTTGATTGATGCCTATATATATATATATATATAAATCAAAACATTTGGCTTTCAAATTGGAAAAAGAAAGACAAACATGCAACATATGTATGCATATACCACTTGACTTTTTTCAATATTTTGGAAGAACGTTTGGTTCATTGTCAAACTACTTTTTTCTTTCTTGTTTTCCTTGATGAATAGAAAACTGAATTAGTATAATAAATCAATAGAATAATAATATTAATAATAGTAACTTTCACAAGATTGGCAAAGATCAAAGAAATCAATTACTTCTTACAATTTACCAATTAGCTAAACATCATTCAGGAAAATACATTACTTAATGAGGGGTAATTTTAACTTATTGGTTACTGGACAGTAAACACAAGGGAAATCTTGGTAACTAATGAAACCCTTTTAAACCAAGGATCAGTTTAAATATTACAGCAAGAACAATAACTCTTGGCCCTTTTTTCATTATTTGCGCACTTTTTGTACTGGCGTGACATTTTTTTTGTCAAGTGTATCACCCAAAAAAGCCTACAACCCCCTATTTAAGGCCGAAATAATGCTGAGCCAGGCAAAAAAGTAGTACAATTTTATGTCAAAAAGGCCAAGCATTTATGGTGTCGCTGTAATAGATAAAATGTTGAGCAATATAGAAAGTAATAAGGATAGGAAGACTAATGTTGATCCAATGAATTTTGCTTATTTATCCATTAGCTAGTCTGACAAACCCCTGATGATGTAAATCTTATATATGCAGTTAAGAGATAATAATACACATGGCTTACGAGATTTAAGAAACATAAACCTTTTCAATTTCATTCCGCCGATACAGTTCAGCTGTTTTGGGGCATCGAACTATGTCTGGATCATTGCGGTCAATTTTCCGGAGACCACTTTCCGAGTACACCCTTCCGTTTGGTAAAACAGAAAGTGCATCTCCATCTTTTACCTCTTCACCTGTTATACTACAGACAAATATTGAATTCACATGATGTGACCAAGGACACTCGCGGGCTAAAAGACCCAATCCAGAATGATCGCATACAGGACAGTCAGGATTATATGAAGGTTTTTGGGGGTCAAAGTACGGTAAAAGTCTAGGCTGATAGGCCGATGACTTTGACATGCCTATCGATGGTGGTTCATAGGTATCGGCTGGACAAATCATTTTGATATCATCTTTAGTATAGTCATCAAGGAAATCCTCAATCTTCATCGTTACGGAGGGCTTGCTGGTACCATGTTCATAGCATGCTCGCAGCTTGAGAGCAGAAAGACCGACAGCCAAAGAAAGATGCAGCAGTGGTTGGTCTGGAACCGAGTGAAGAGAAAGAATTGTTGATCTAAAGATTTCCACCAATTTGTTCCACCGCTCAAAATTATACAGAGACTGTGCAAAATAATAGATAAATAATTGCAACATTAACTAAACATCAAATTTTTTCAAGTGGGTAAACTAGACTTACAGCATAAGGAGGACAAGTTGTGTTTGGTGGAAAGGCCAGAAGGGTCATGGCATGTCTGATATCTGCCCCATGGGTTGCTTGCCAAACTAGTAAATGCTTGCGACAATGATTGATTGCTTGATCTGTTTTGCCATTCCGAACAAGTTCAATAAATTCCTGATACCTCAACTGAAATTCCAATGTTGACTGCAAATGAAATTCACATTAATGGCGACAGAGAACGAGTGGAGATCCTGAAATAGAGGACAAACATGGATTTTTTTTAATGGTCCTGCATACTCTTTGCACCAGGCTAACGCTTCAGTGACACTGTGAGCAGCAATAGTAGTCTCGATACGCGTAACCTCTGCAAACAAACCAGAATCAACCAAATCCTTGAAATTGTCATCCAACATCAGTACATCAATTACAACAGGGTAATGTCCAACAAAACAAATAAACAAATCAAATCATGAAGCACATACCTCGATCTGTGCAACTTGACTAAGACTTGCTGCACTCTCACTGAAGTTCATGCGGTACATGTAGTCAACCAGTTGCCGGTCGAGTCTAGTTACTGCAAACCGTTTGTACTGTGGCTTGACAGATTAGCACCTCAAAAAAACATGATGATTGTGAGGATCAGAACAGACTGACAGATGGATCAGTGGTGTATTCGGCACAGTACAGGCTTTGCAGATGGAACAGTCTACTGGACAGACGCTGGATGATGGCACGTGTACCAGTTGATGGATGGTTGTAGGAATCATTGAGCTGTTGGAATGAGGACGAAAACAAATAAATACAGCGAAGAACACAAAGAAATGATGAGGGACAAAATAGGAGGGGTGCTTGCCTTACGCTTTAAAGCTTTTGCTTTGGCTAACAAAGTCTCTATGGCCTTCAGTTCATCGTCTTTGTCAGGTTTGAAAAGGTTAGAGGAAGTGTCTTGCTGATAATTTTGCCCTGTTTCTTTTCTTTCTTTTCCATCTTCTTCTGACTGATGGCTTTGGCTCAGATGAATGAACTGGGGCTGAGGCACTGGAAACCTGGACGCCAATTCAGCAAGGCTGAGATTAAAACGATCGAAATCACGCTCAAGAATTTTTTGGGTGGATCTGAACGATGAGCGGAGGGCATCTGTTGGAACCTTTGATATAGAAATCAGAGTAAGAACATTTTTGTAGCCAGATTATTTTTAAAGCACTGACCTTGAGAAAGGACTGTTCAAGAATCAGAACATCGTCATGTTTGATTCTGGACGACATGACCGTCAACTAAAAACATTCAAATAAAAAAGAGAAAACAAAAAAATCAAAGCTGAGATGGTGAAAAATGACTCAGGGCTATTAAGATTTACGTACTGAGGGTATGGACTTGCTTTTCCGATTAGCTGGTTATAGTAGAGATAAAAATAGTGAGTTAATTCTGACAAAATAATTGGATTAGATATGTAAAGATTTGAAATTCAGTGACTGAACTTTTAGCAAAAATACTATTCAGATTATTGAGAGAAAAATATGGTGTGTGATGATGGTTACTTGAGTGTATGGATATATATAGATAAAGGTTGTTGATATTAATAACATGTTAATTGAATATGTGCAATATTTCGATTGATATATTTTGTGCGCTTACATTCAATTTCCAGAAGCACCAGAAAGATAAATTGTGGTCCCAAATATGGTTGTAATTGAAGTGGACGCAAACTATCTGATTTAATTTATAAAGTGGTATAGCATCGAATGAATGGACGTTGAGTGGAATTGATAGAAAGCGGGAAGAGATAGAACCAAGATAAGATGTGATATGATGAAGTGTAATGATTTATTTAGCCAAAGAAAATGCATAAATAATCAACGGTTGTCTTTGACTTGATGTGCCGCATGATATATATCTATAGCATTGTTGTTTGCCTCAGAGTTAGTAAAGTGTTGTGTATATCATGATGGGTATGAGTTCGGTAGGATTGTTAAATAACTCAAGGTGATGGATGAAGTTGCAATAGAAAATTATTGATGGCATACTAGCCTTAATATGGACCATCGGGAAACGTGATAGGGAAGGCAAACATAAAGAGTGAGGAGGTTATGGAAAGTGATTAAAAATAATTTTAACTATCATTTATAATAATTTGAAATATAAACCAAATGGAAAATGTAACCGGCATTTTTAATACTGAGAGTAGGTGAAGGGTTGATGTAAAAATCTACATCTGTCAACTGTCTCCTTTACTTGATCGTCCTGTTCCAAAAAAACAAAGTTGAAAATGTTAAAAAAAATTACTTCAGGTCAAAAAATTTACACATCTTATTTGAAAATTTGGCAATACCCCCCCAGCAATTTACTCTGGGAGGGGGTAAGGATTACCAAATTTTCATTTTATTTCATAAATAACTAAGTAAAACAATTAAAAAAGATAATCAACCAAGTAAGGGAATCCCAAATACTATCTGTCAATGATTTCATGAGTGAAGTCAAAGAAAACATATGACAAGAATGGTATTATGAACTCATTCATAGAATATAATTGAATGAACACCTTTATACAGCACAAAGGCTCAATGGTACAATACTTAATTTGATTGATTATCTTTAATAACTGATAAATTTAAAATTTAAGAAAAAAAATAAAAATTTGGAAATCCTTTACTTACCATATTTAGGACCCCTCCCTAATTTTTTAGTAGCTATTGACCCTTCACCCCTTACCTTACTTACCCGGTTTATCAAACTTTGATTGTTCTGGAATGAACATCCAAAATGAGTAAACTTTTCACAAGATTCTAATCCAGGAGGTGCCTTGGTAGTTTGAAGATTATCTCTTTCAGAATTACAAATTGCTTTGATAATCACCGCACAATATGGGGGGCGGACTTGTCAGCAAGTCTGCAACCTTGGACTCAAATTCACCATAGATTGAAAACACATTAAGCCATTGACAAAGGAACCATACAATCAGGGATGAACACCACTCAACAGAACAGTTTTAGGTGGGTGTTCAAGTAGAGTTCAGTATGGGTTCAGTATGAGTTCAGTCTGAGTTCAGGTTGGGGACTTGCTAGCAAGTCCACCCCCTATATTGCGTAGTGAATCCCATTTCCTAAACCAAAGTCTATGATACATTTATCACCACACAATATTTGGGGGGGACTTGCTAGCAAGTCCTCAACTTGAAGTCAGATGGAACTCAGACTGAAATCAGACTGAGCTTTACTTTGAACTCATCATCAAATATTGACCAAGGATGGATGAGTCTTTATTGAAAGCATTATGAAAGTGTATTCAAAGCTCAATTTAAATCAGAATAAGGAAATACTAACAATATTCTCAATCAACAATACCTTTTTGATGAAATGTATTTAGATCATTTTTTTAAATAAAAGTTGAAGAATAAGAAGACATAAAATTACTTTATATCTTTCATGAGAATCACTTTTAAAATTTGTGATAAATTTAGTAATATTACTGAGAACATTAAAAAAAACCAGTGACTTCTTGATTAATAATACATTTTTTCTGAATCCAAATCTTCAATCTTATTGATGATACCATACAAAATGATGTTTTCTTAGATGTATTACAGGAATTTTTAGCTAATGCATGAATTTATTTTCTATTTAAATGAATTATATTTCTAAAAAAAATAGAAATAATTTCTCCCAATTATTATAATTTAGCATACTGTATTAAATACACAAAACCATAAAAATAACACATAGTAATGTTTTTTTTATAAAATAAATTGACTCAATGAGGCACTTTCACTTCCCCTTTTCTAAAATAAATAAAAGTTAACAGAATGTGATTATGTACCTTAAATAAAGTGTAATTATTCCAGTATCAGGGACCAATCTTTCTTATAAATGTTATAATTTCATAAAAATGATACAAGCAGTGACAAAATTAATATCTATATTTTTAAGATTAAAATAAGTACTCAAATACATAATCATTGTATCATATATATTTTATAAGTAAAATACTTACTTGAAATTCTGAAGCACTATTCATTAAATCATCCAGTATTCAGTAAGCCTATTTTACTTTGGTTCAGGGATTTAAAAAAAGTCATAAAAATTTAATGCTACTCAGTTAATTTTCTTTTGAAATAAAAATTATTGAAAAAATCTGAAATTTCTAAGGTAAAAATAATATAAATGACAAAATATTGTTTAAAAATTTAAACTGAATGCTTTATTTTGCATGAATTAAATCATTAAGGATAAAAAAAGTGTTTACCTGAGGGTAACCTACAAATTATACAAACTTTTACTCTTATTTTTATCTTTTGAAGTTTAATTTTTGTTATTTTTGAGGAACTTTAATGATAGATTAAAATGGACTTTTATCTATCATCCTATTATTATGTTCATAGAGATTTTTATGTGAGGGATTATATTGTGAAGTAAGATACAATGGATATTTTTAACTATATCCATTAAAAAAGCTAATATTTTAATAATTGAATTTAAATTAATATGAAATTACAAAAATATTATAAAGAGAAAGAGAAAATATTTCAACTTCTTAGTCTTGAGAAGTAAATTACATAAAATAGTGCAGGTGCACAATCTGCTTTTCCAGAACAAGTGTGTTGACCAATTTGATCAGCAGCTCACAATACACACATTAGGGGGCCTCAAATATTACCAAAGACACCACATAAACACACCACAAATAAAGTACCAAACCCACCATTGAAAAATGAAATACAACTTCTCTGGACAGGTGTATTTAAACAGCATATTTGTCCCCAAACACATCTTCTTTTGGGTCATACAAGTCATCATAACACTTTCTTTCATCATCATGATTAGTCAGCACTAGGAACAAAAGTGCCAACACCTAGATTTTTTTTCACCTAATCCTTAAGGGCTTATTCATATGAGCAAGGTATATGACTTACCAGAACTTAATCAATCCCATAATCATACACATACCCTTAATCTTTACCACTTTTCACTAACATAACATGCCAATTTCAGTCCGCCATCAACTTGAGATCACTTATGCAGCTGTAGCTCCTGATATAAAGGTTAATTCCTATACCTATTCTGATGCAGAATTTGAATTGGCTTTCATGTGCAGCATGATGGAGAACCGCTACTTATTTCCTAGAACACCTTCTGTCAGCCAGGCTATTCCAGGAGTCCAGTAAATGATATATAAATTATAAAACTTTAAAGAGTGGGTAAGACTTGTATTTAATGAATATAACTTAATATTTTATTGCATAATGAAATTATATAAGAATTTTATTATATACAAGTGTTACATTAAATTTATTGGTTATATATATTTTTATATATACAATTAAATTGAGCATAATATAATATATTCTACAAATAATGGCGCATTTTTATGTATTTAATAATTATAAATTTATATTTAATTAATTAAAAAACATATATTATAATTACAAGTGTAAATTTGATTTATAATATATTTAAATTAATTACTTAAATTTATATATTAAATAATACCTCTCATATGATACTAAACAATAATTAAGGACGCTTCTTTTGACCCTTAATTGTGTTAGAAAAAACAAATAAATTAATTTGGACTAAATTGAGATTAATTGCTTGTTTTGTTGCGTCAAATTATTTTTTTGTTTCACTTAAAATATCCTTTAATCAGAATGTACCATCTGTTGGGAATTATATTTCTCATAGTTCCTATGTTTCCAATCTTGTTTAGTTATTCACTATTGTCCCTTACTGATTTGGGAATTAATGGCGGGGAAATTGGATTCTTAATTGGGCTTTTAATTATTTGTTTCATGTTTTTCTCTATATTGTTATGTTTCATTTACTCTTTTGATATGTTTGTTTTATTCCATTCTAATCATTGTATTTACAAATATAGTAGCGCTTCAGAGGACCCATTGCCTATAAAAGGGCCTTGGATAATCCCCTGTAGCCTTATCACTTATTATACACTCAACAAATTAAATACAATTTTTATATTACGTTTATATTCTTTTTATTAGTAATAAAATTCTAATTAAAATTCTATATAACAATTTAAAGGTTGCTTTAAGTCTGATAGTGATCATAGTGTCTGCTGCGCATAGTCCTTACATCCTAATAATATTAGTAATTAATAATAACCTCACTTTTGTCACCTCTCAAGAAACCCGTCGTTGATTCCTCTCAATAAATTAAATAATTTTATTAAATTTTATTTCTTTTATTACCCATACTCCTTTCCTCCTTCTCCTCCTCTCATTTCTTCCCTCTTTTCTTATCTCTTCTAGACGACTGATCGACAACTGGGGGCCTTTCCAAACGACGACGACGATCGAGCCTGGCGACGAACGACAAAACGCACGGACCACCTAGCAAAACGAAACTTTTGCCGCGACTGTGTTTCGAACTTGGGTTCGACATCTTAGGTTTATATAATATTAATTTTTATATTATTTTGAAGTGATTTTTCGATCACTATAGTAAGTTCACCTTTGCGCCTCTCACCCATATTACTATATTTTTATTGCAATAACAGTGATTGTGGCTTAATTGCTGATTCACTGAGTGTAAGTGTTCAATTTTTAAATTTTTTTTTTTTTTTTCCTAGTTGACCATTATAGAGTGTTAAATCCTCTTAGTCCTAGAAGAATTGACATTATTATTAATACAAATTGAATTATTAATTTAATTTTTTTTATTATTAATTATTGTTAATTTTGGTTGACTTAAAAGTACATTGTGCTTAGTCCCAATATATTGCCATATTTAATATTGGTAATTAATTGGTTGAATTAACTTACTTGTTATTCCCAATTTAAACTTGCAATCCATTTTTTTTTTTTTAAAAAAAAAAAAAATTAATTTTTTAATTATTACTTTATATTGAAAATTATTTTTTCTATAATTTAATTAATTAAAAAATTTTTTTATATTATTTGGAGCAATTATTGACTAACTTTGATTATTTTTTATAAAGTACAAAGTAAAATATAAATCTTCCCACTAGTATGTCCAACAATTTGGCAGAAAAAATGGATAACATGCAAGTGGATGAGATAGAAATTGACTATGATGCTGACACTGTAAGTTCTTCTAAAGTTGGTCATAAAAAATCTTATGCTAACACAAAGAATTCACATACTGCAGGATGTGGAAATGACAGGAAATGCAAACAAACCAAACCCCCTTCCCCCAGTACCACAGAAGGAAGTAAAGCCTCTAGTGCCTCAAGAAGGTCTTCCAAAAGGCTTCAAAATAAAAAAGCTTCCTCTGCCACAACAAATCAGCAACCTATCCAGTCATATAAAAGAGTTGAAGACAGAAAATATGACGTACAAAGCAAAGGTAGACACATTGTGGGATCAGGTCCAAGAACTCAGGAACCAGATTCAGGCCCAGGCCCCTCCTCAATTGCCTCCCAATCAGCTTCAATTTCAGGCTCAACCTTCACAGCCACCCAGCTCAACCATCCAAAATCCAAATACTATGGAAGTAGAGCAATGGAAATGGGATTATCTAATAAGTCACTACCAACAGAATGTGCAACACCCTCCTCATCATCAGCCTGGCCCATCCAGAACACCCAATTTCCATCCACCTCCTCATCCCTACCAACAAAGCAGGAGAAAGAAGGCCCAAGCACAATCCCAAACCCAGTCCCAGGGGAAGTTTCCTCCTCTGCCATGGTAAGTAATTTGGTTGATAGTCACTTGGGTATGTTTTCTAATAAATCTTCTTCTGCAGGTAATATTATTGAACATGGTGAAAGAACAGTTAAACCTGTTAAAAGACAGCTTCCTGTAACTAGTAGCCCTATTGATGTAATTAGCAAATTGTCATTTGATGAACCTTTACATTTAACTTCTACATCTTTAATTAATCCTTCTCTTGCAATTAAAAATGATTCTGTTCCCCCTGAAATCTATACCTTAATTGAAAAAACTTCTGAGGAAATATTGAAAGATACCCTTGATTTTAATATTGTGAAAGACAAACATGTGAGAGATGTGTTAATCCATGAAAATGATAGATTAAATAATTTACACTTGCAATGTAAAGTGAGTTCTTCTGTACAAGATACAGCTTATTTAAAAATCAAAGAAACCTTGAATATTGTTCTTAGTCAACAAAAACAAATAAGAAGTGACCATAGAGCTATCTCAGATAGAAATATCAGTCTACATAAGACCTTGAGTGAATTGAAACCCCTTATTGAGGAAAATTATTCATTCAAAAATGAAATAAAATCTCTGCAAAATGAGTTTAAGAAGCTAAAAAATGATTTCCATGCACTAAGTACCAAGCACTCAGTTTCTGAGGACAGAAATGTTCTATCTCTTGCAAAAGTAAATGACCAGATGTCTGAAATTCCAAGAATAAGAAACTATGTGTCTGACCTACAGGAAAATTTTTCAACCTTAACCATCAATAATGAATTAAATGAGATTTCTGCAAATAAGCTGCATAAAAATAAAGGGAAAAAACCTGAACAAAGTTCATCCTTTCTTCCTCATATTTCAACCATTAAACAAACTGACAATGAGTCTGTAAAATCTTTTGCTACTAGCAAAAAATCTTGTGATGGTCATGCACCAGCTGTTTCTGTAAATAATGAAATTTCTGAACACCTGGCTAAACTTCAGGAATTATTACTAATGAATAATTCAAACCAAAAAGTGGACCATCCCAGTAGTCAGAAAAATTGGCCTAAGTTAGACCAATATCCTACCTTTGATGGTGATTCTTCCTCTGATTGGCAACACTTTATCCAGAGAATTGATAATTTAAAGAGATCTTATAAACTACCTGATGAGGAAATTGTTTCTAAGCTAATTTCTTTATTTTCCAATGTAGCCTTGATGTGGTATGAATCTGTCCTCTTAGATAACAATCATTATACATGGAATGATTGGAAATCCTTGATTGAGAATCAGTTTGGTGGTTCAAAATTCAGGTTAGCTCAGCAAAGACTGTATGAGAATACTAGATATGTATCCTCCTCTGTTGAAAAGCCCATTGTTTTTCTGATGAAAATAACTAAAATCCTTAGAGCAATTGATCCAAAGATGGATTATGATATTTGGAGAGATAAAATCTTGTATAAATTACCAAATTCTCTTAGGGATCTGATTGTTGCTAGAACTGAGCATGTAAGGGAAAATTCTTCTTTCATTAATATCTGTAATGAAGTACTACTCAACCATAGATATGAACCAAAGAATTACCTTAGTAAATCTTATAATGATCAGAATAAACCTTCTATAAAGCTCCCAGAAAAATCTGGTAAACCCTCTGCCCCAGTTGCACCTAAAAAATATGCAACAAATACTTGTTATAAATGTAACAAACCGTGGCAGAAGGGTCATGTTTGTGACAAGAAAATTCATCTTGTTGAACAAAATGAAGACACTGATGAAATTGAACTTGATGTCAATAATTCTTCCAGTGACTGTGAAAGTAATATCTCCTATGACAATGAATCTGTTAAAGATGTTTTAATGTTGGAACATGATGTCCATTATTTAAATAATATATCTGAAGATGGTGTATTGAATTTATCTTCAGTAGAAAATGCTGAGATAATTAAAGATATTACTAACAATTCTATTCCCATATCCCCTTTAAAGGCACCTGTTATCATTAATGGTAAAAATGTTGATGTAGTTCTTGATTCTGGTGCTGGAGGAAGTGTAGTATCTGAAAAAGCTTTGGCTTCAGTGGATAAGGAATATTTAAGTAAATTATTGCCTATAACTTCTGAAAAATGGAGAGGGTATGGTTCTACCTTATTTCCTATTGGCAAATACAAAACCTCTGTATTCTTCAAATATAATGGTGGTTTTGTCAGAGCTATTTGTGAGTTTGTTGTCATGAAAAATGATAATTTGAGCAATTGGTTTATTATGGGAAATGATATTTTAACCATGTTTGGTGTGAAACTAGACCCAGCAAATAATTGCTTTACCTTAGGAATGAATGGGAAAAGAAAATTCAAAATTTCTTCTCCTAAACCTTCTGGGCATTTGTTGAAATCTTGTAACTCACTGACCCAATGTAAAGGTAGAACAACAACTGAAATGGATGATTTATTAAATGAAATAAATACCGCTTCTTTTGGTGATCATTTGACTAATGAACAAAATGATTCTATTGTTGCCTCTATTACCTCTTTCCCTATGGCTTTTGCTCATGGTTCTCATGTCTTGGGAATTGTTCAGGAAGAGATGAAAATTACCTTATCCTGTAATTTGAGTGATATTCCTCCTTCCCTTAAGAAAAAACCATATCCTGCTTCTCCATCAAAAAGAAAAGATATTGAAGATAATATTGAAACATTATTGAAAATGAATATCATTGAGAAAGTGAATGTCACCCCCAAATATTGTGTCATCTCCCCAGTCTTGATTTCATATGAAAAAGATAAAGCTAGATTATGTGGAGATTACAGAGCTTTAAATACTTATACTGTTGATGATATTTATCCTTTACCCAGAATTAATTCAATACATGCTACCTTGCAAGGTGCAAAATTTATTAGTTGTCTGGATGGTAATAAAGGTTATCATCAAGTTCCAGTTGAGAAAAATTCTCAAAATTTTTTGCTTATTGCTACTCATATGGGAATATATAAGTATGTTAGGATGCCATTTGGCCCTAAAAATGCTCCTTCAGTTTTCCAGAAAGTCATGGATAACACTTTCCATCAAGAAATTATTGAAGGTTGGCTCATGGTTTATATTGATGATATTATTGTTTTTTCTAAAACTTTTGATGAACATATGATTCACTTAAATAGAGTTTTCCAAAAAATGGATGAAATCAATATGACCTTATCTTTAAAAAAGTGTAAATTTGGTTTTCAATCTTTGAAAGTCCTTGGCCATGTTGTGTCAGGCTTACAAATTTGTGTAGACCATAATAAAGTTGCTGCCATTCAAAATGTGAAAGCACCAACTTCTGTAAGAGAAATCCAAAGTTTTTTGGGTATGTGTGGCTATTATAGACAATATATTAAAAATTATCAGGTCATAGCCTTACCTCTTACAAAACTAACCAGAAAAGATGTTGCTTTTCTCTGGAATAATGACTGTCAGAAAGCTTTTAATACATTGAAAAGTTGCTTAATGACAGCCCCTATATTGGCTCTTCCAGATTTTAACAAGCCATTTGTACTTTATACAGATGCTAGCTTTATTGGTCTGGGTGCTGCCCTTCACCAAAAGCAAATTATTAATGATAAATCCTCAGAGGTTGTAATTTGTTATATTTCAAGAACCTTAAGAAATAGTGAATTGAAATATGGTGCCACTCAATTGGAGTGCTTAGCAGTTGTTTGGGCTCTTGAAAAACTTCATTACTACTTGGATGACCAAAAATTTGAGTTGGTAACTGACTGTAGTGCTGTAAAATCTCTCTTAAACCTCAAAACACCTAACAGACATATGTTCAGGTGGCAACTTGCTGTTCAGGAATACAGAGGAAGGATGACTATTATCCATAGAGCTGGAAATGTTCACTCTAATGTTGATATGCTCTCCAGATTGCCTCTGCCAAATAATGACTCCAATCCTGCTTATGTACCTGAAGATGATACTGTTCATATACATGGTATATTTATAGTTGATATGGAAGAAGAGTTATTACAGTTAATACTGGATTCATATGATAAAGATTCTGACTTAAATAAATTAGTTACTATTTTGAATGATCCTAAGAATGCTTCAATTCAAGCATTAATAAAAACTCTTCCTGCAAAGTACCAAAATGCTTTAAATAAAGGAAAGTTTTCTATTGAAGATGGTTATATATATTATAGAAGGAAGCTTACCAATGTCATTGTTATTCCTCCTTCAATGAAAGAAACTATCCTCAAACTTTGTCATGATGACATATTAGCTGGACATTTTGATCTTGAAAAAACATTGATTAGAATCAAAAACACTGCATGGTGGGCTAATATGTCTGAAGACACAAAATTATATGTTGAATCTTGTGATTCCTGCCAAAAATCTAAAAGGTTAACAGGTAAGAGAGCAGGGTTATTACAACATATTGAAGCACCTAGTGCTCCCTGGCAAATCATTAATATGGATTTTGTCACTGGTCTTCCTGTTGCAGGTAAAGACAGCTTTAACTCTTGTTGGGTAATAGTTGATAGATTCACAAAAATGTGCAAATTTATTCCAACCCACAAAGATGTATCCACCAAAGAATTAGCTTTCTTATGGTGGTCTTACATGTTTAATATTATTGGTTTTCCAAAAGCCATTATCTCTGATAGGGATCCAAAATTCACTTCTGAGTTTTGGACCTCTTTGATGGATATTTGTGGCTGTGAGTTAAAATTGTCTACAGCTCACCATCCTCAGACTGATGGTCTAGCTGAAAGAATGATTCAGACTCTGGAAGATATGATTAGAAGGTATTGTGCCTTTGGTTTAGAATATAAAGACAATGACAGATTTACTCATGATTGGGTCACTCTTTTGCCTGGTCTTGAATTTGCATATAATAGCACTGTTCATTCTGTCACTGAGAAAAAGCCTTTTGAGCTCTGGTTAGGTTATGTCCCAAACACTCCTGCTCAGATTCTCAATAATAAATTACCTAAGTTGGAACTGCACCCTGTTGTAAAATCTTTTATGCAAATGCAACAGCTCTGCAGAAAACATGCTCAAAGTTGTATTGATAAAGCATTTGAATATGAAAAGAAAAGATGGGATAAATCCCATAAAGAATACACATTTAACAAGGGTGATGAAGTGTTGATCTCTACTGTCCATTTCAATTTACAAGGTAACCACAAATTAAAAGATCCTTTTGTAGTACCATTTGTTGTTAAAAGAATGGTTGGTGATAATGCAGTAGAAGTTGTATTGTATTCTCCATATGATAGGAAACATCCTGTTTTTCCCATTTCTTTACTTAAACCTTATACTTCCAACAGTGACTTATTTCCAAAGAGAAGAGGAAGACCTAAGAAGAACCCTCAGGAAGTCACAGAAACAGCAGAAATTGATAAAATTCTCAATGATAGAATTATCACTTCTGAAAGAGGTACTGAATATTTATTGAGATATAAGAACAAATCATCTGAACATGATGCATGGATACCTGGCAAGGAAATTTCAAATCTACCTGCTCTGTTGAAAAAATACAAAAAGAAAAAATCTTAGCATTTTTTTTATTGTTTTTTTTTAGAGTGAGGGAGTGTCAGCCAGGCTATTCCAGGAGTCCAGTAAATGATATATAAATTATAAAACTTTAAAGAGTGGGTAAGACTTGTATTTAATGAATATAACTTAATATTTTATTGCATAATGAAATTATATAAGAATTTTATTATATACAAGTGTTACATTAAATTTATTGGTTATATATATTTTTATATATACAATTAAATTGAGCATAATATAATATATTCTACAAATAATGGCGCATTTTTATGTATTTAATAATTATAAATTTATATTTAATTAATTAAAAAACATATATTATAATTACAAGTGTAAATTTGATTTATAATATATTTAAATTAATTACTTAAATTTATATATTAAATAATACCTCTCATATGATACTAAACAATAATTAAGGACGCTTCTTTTGACCCTTAATTGTGTTAGAAAAAACAAATAAATTAATTTGGACTAAATTGAGATTAATTGCTTGTTTTGTTGCGTCAAATTATTTTTTTGTTTCACTTAAAATATCCTTTAATCAGAATGTACCATCTGTTGGGAATTATATTTCTCATAGTTCCTATGTTTCCAATCTTGTTTAGTTATTCACTATTGTCCCTTACTGATTTGGGAATTAATGGCGGGGAAATTGGATTCTTAATTGGGCTTTTAATTATTTGTTTCATGTTTTTCTCTATATTGTTATGTTTCATTTACTCTTTTGATATGTTTGTTTTATTCCATTCTAATCATTGTATTTACAAATATAGTAGCGCTTCAGAGGACCCATTGCCTATAAAAGGGCCTTGGATAATCCCCTGTAGCCTTATCACTTATTATACACTCAACAAATTAAATACAATTTTTATATTACGTTTATATTCTTTTTATTAGTAATAAAATTCTAATTAAAATTCTATATAACAATTTAAAGGTTGCTTTAAGTCTGATAGTGATCATAGTGTCTGCTGCGCATAGTCCTTACATCCTAATAATATTAGTAATTAATAATAACCTCACTTTTGTCACCTCTCAAGAAACCCGTCGTTGATTCCTCTCAATAAATTAAATAATTTTATTAAATTTTATTTCTTTTATTACCCATACTCCTTTCCTCCTTCTCCTCCTCTCATTTCTTCCCTCTTTTCTTATCTCTTCTAGACGACTGATCGACACCTTCCATAGGACACCAACCTTGATATCACCTTGATGTTTTTTCCAACATTCCTGAAGCTAGCTTTCAAAAGATGCTTTGTACAACTTCTACTGGCTTTCTTAGTTTACTTGAATTAATTCAAGATAAGGTTTATTTAGACTGGATTACTGCTTGTCTTATTTTACACAATCCTCTTGCTAACTTAAAAGATGGATGGAATGAGCTTATGAAGATGAGATTCCTGATCCACCTCCACCAATAGAATCTAGTTGTACTTCATCATATCAACCCAGCTCTATGCATTCTAAAATACTACCAATCACCCTTTCTCATTTTGAGGGCCTAGCCTAACTGATTTACAATTTTTTTTGTGTAATAATTTTTGCCAATGAAATTCCACAGTTTCTCAGTTTCATTCATTTTGGTTCAGCTCTCAGACTTGAAATCGCATAACATTTGCAAATGCTTAACATTTCTAAGATTATGTCTCACTAAGGTATTTCATCTTCTCTAACTTCCATAATTCATTTTTGGTTCTGATACTTCTCACTTGACAGCACTCAAAGTAAGTCACTTTCTCATTTTTTTAAATTTAATTGCTAATTGATATGGCTTTTTTCTTGTCTCTTTTTTGTTTCTTTTTTATCATACTTTTTGTTTCGATTGCTGATTTATCTGCTCTTATTTCCCTTTCCCCATTTTTCCCCTATTTCCCCCTTTTTTTCTTGTTCTCTATCATTTTTATTTTTGATTTATTACTTTTTGGTGTTTTTTGGTCATTTTAAGGCATTTTCACTTTTTTGCCCTTTTTCTTTTCTAAATTGCTTCAGAATCATTTGAAATTTTTTTTGAAAAGTTTTCTGACAAATTTCCACTAACGTTGAGGTGTTTTTTGTATTTTATTTTGTTAAAACCTTCCAGAAAAATTTTCCAAGCATTTCTCAGTGAATTTTAGGTGTTTTGGGGCTATTTTAGGTCTATTTTTTCACTAAATAAATTTGGAAATGCTCAGAAACCTTACAGAACCATTTGGAAACATTTTAAAAGCATTTTAAAGTGGTTTAAAGTTGTTTTGGCACTTTTTGGCACTTTTCTGGCAATTTTTGGGTAGGTTTTAGGTGACTTTCAGGAAATTTTTTTGAAACTTTTGGAAACCTTTTAGGAGACTTTTGGGACAATTTTTTGAAAACTTTTGAAACACTTTTTTGGAAATTTTGGGACACTTTTTGGTAAGTTTTGGGGCTCTTTTGTTAAACTTTTGGGACTCATTTTTGGCAATTTTAAGAACCATTTCTTTCAGGTAGTATGAGGAGAGCTTTTTAGGTAATCTCCATCCAATTTTGATTAAGTGTGGGGTGTAATACAGGTTGTCAACTTTTATTTTTATTTCACAAATTAAAAATTTACAAGTCATATATGATACTCTACTTAGCTAAATTAATGAGCCATCAGGCCATGTGTCATATAACTGTAATCATGAGGTTCATGTATACATTTGTGTTTGATTTAATTGAATTTGGTAAAAAACAATTTCCACTCACATTTTTACTTGAATTGTCATTAATTTAGATTTGTTAATTATCTTATAAGACTTGTTTACATGTTAATTTATGGAATGAACATAAATTTTTAAAAACTATGCCCCTACTTCAATAAAACACAGGGGAGGGTATTTCCATTTTTTTTGTCATAAATTGTTTTCTGACTTGGGAAAAAAATGGTGATCCCCACCTCCTATTATGGTAAATAGCAGGGGAGGGTATTGCAAAAAATTATTTTTGACATAAATTTTTTTGACTTAGAAATAATTTGGTGGTCAAAAAAAGCAAAAGAAAAGAACCTGTGTATGATGATAGTATTTGGGAACAAATAAAAGAAAGTGATAAATCCAAGACAAAAAAAATTCCAAAATGTAACTGATAATAAAATAGAAATTATTATTGACAGAGTAGGATCTAGATTATTAGATATAAGTAGTTTAGTTAGACAAATTTTTTTTGAAGAGTTTAAAAATGTAAGGAAGGAAATATTTGAGTTTTTGGAAGAATTTCAGGTTGATATTAAAGAAGAAATTCAGAAAGAAATGTATTAATATTTACTTAATTTTAACTAAGTAAAGAAAGAAACTATTTAATATCAGCATTAAACTTATTTGCATTAACACAGGAAAGTAAAAATTCTTGATTTATTAATTTTCAGCATTGAGCTTCTTAATTCTCAATTCATTGGCTTGTAACTGAATTTTGGCATTTTCCAATTGAAATTGATTATTTTTTGAATTTTTCATCATCCTATCTTTGAATCCTAACCTGCTCCCTCTCCAAATATAAAAAATATTTCTCAATTTCTAAAAAATTTTCTCCCTTTGGTTGTGAATGAAACCATTTCTTTTCCTCAAAAAGTAGTTGATGTTCTGCAGTTTTTTCATGAGGCTCCAACTTCATAACTTCAATTTTCACTTGTTCTTTTTCTGCAACAAGTTTAACTTTTAAGAGTAAGAGAAATGAATTAAGAAAATTTCTTTAGTCAAAAAAAATAAAAAAAACCTTGTTTGTGTTTATTAACAATCTCCCCATAAGCAAAAAAAAGCCTTTGACATTGATTGAGTTGTCCAATAACTAGAAGAAGCTCTTTGCTTGAGTCTGTTTCTAGCAGGGGTTGATTCTTTATCTTCTAATCTTTTATATTCAGTTACTTCCTTAAAAATTTATATATTTCATGAGGCTTGTGTCTGGTTTATACATGGGGAGTAAATCAGCACTACAAAAGAAATAAAAATACAAAAGTAGTTTAGTCTCACTACCATGGGCTCATAAAGCTCAATGTCCAAATACACAGATGGTTCTCCAAATTCTGGAGAGTCAAATGAAGGATCTAAAGGAAAATCATGACTATTTTTATGAGACTCAGTGATTCTTGGACCTTGATTCATTTTCAATGACCTTTTTCCAAAGAGTTTGTCCATTTGATCCTAAAGAGGACACATAGAGTTGAGTTTTTCAGAAAAAGATGTGATTCCATGCTTTTATCATCTTTTGTAACTCCAAACCCAGTTGAAGAAGAATTCATCTTGGATTTCTTGTATTTTGTTTGATAGTTTTTGAAATTCCCCTCATTTTCATTGTTGTCAAATCCATCTTATCTTTAGTTTTTGATTTCAACTCCACTGAAATTTGATTGAAGCCACTTAATTTTGATGCAGGTAGATAACCAACTTGAGTGAACTTTTCACAGCTAAATCAGGAATCAAAATTAGATTTAATTTTAAGCCAGTTAATTACAATCTGTAGGTCAGAAGGTTTCAATTGAGTAAGTTTTTGAGAAGTATATTTTAGGCAAGGCATGATAAATTAACACTAAACAAAGACGTTAGTGAAAAAAGAAAATTTTGTTGAAGAAAAGGAGAAACTAAAAAAGATTTTAGGTATTTATGATGCCTTGCATAAAAATAAGAAGCTGTGAGTATAGAAATTTGAGCAGGAAATTTTTTTTGAAAAACAGAATAAAATGTAATTGACTTTCTGTAGTGTGAAAGAGAAAAATTTGATTTGTAAATGAACTGGGGGAGAAGAGTTGTGACATAGAGTATATGGGTGAGGATGGAAAGAAGGTGATGTGCAGATGATTGGGAGGATGTGCATATTTGTGGCCTGAATTGTGGTTAAGAAAATTGTACAAAAGTAGGACATATTTGGCCCCATTTTTGAGACCCCAAGTACCAAATCAGCCATGTTTCATGGCCTGTTTGTGTGGTGTTTTTCAAATGAAAAACGCTAGGCATTTTTAGTGATGTTTGAGGCCCCTATTATTCTCAAGTGAAAAAACAAATAATTGCAATTGAAATACACCTTTCCAGGGCAAGTGTATTTCATTTTTTGAGGGCAGGTTTGGTACATTTTTTGTGGTGTGTTTATGTGGTGTATTTGGTAATGTTTGAGACCCCCTATTAATGATTTATCAATTCCATATTATCATTTCAATTCTCATGTCAATTGTAAATACAAATATATATATATATATAATGTCTTATTAAATTATTAAACCTACAACAGAAAATTTATTTTTTGGTATGTGAAAAATAAGGCTAAGTAGATCTTTTTAGTTCCCTTAAAAAATTTATGCTTTAATGAATTCATCTTATTGAAATTTCAATCCAAAAGAATACATTTTAACTTCAAAGAAGATATTGAAAAGAAATATTAAGCTTGTAAGTTTGAGTTCTATTAAAATTTGAATTGATAGTTTTCTTTTATATTTATAAATTATACATATTAAGCACTTGAGGCTTTGTATGAACTTGGAAATGAAAATTTTAAAAAAAGGATGTGATACTTTGAAGGTGATAGATAATTTTTATTAAAAACCAAAGATTCTTCTTTTAAAGTATTTTAAGTATAACAAGAAAATTGCATGTCTTTTTTGTATGTATTAAGTTGAAGAAAATTAGTTTAGAACAGCTAGTTCTAAACCATATGTAAAAAATGAACATAAAAATATGATAAATTAAAATTGAAGATCAATGTATTTAAAATAAATTTAAAATAATCCTCAAAATTCATTTATTTTCAGCATTTTGTATTACTTGTCATAAATCTGTTCAGTAAAAGAATATAACCATACATATATTGAAAAATCTAATATTAAAATTCAAAAAAATAAAAATATTTCTCATGGATTAAGTTATCTTGAGCTAAAGTCAGGACAGGATGTCATTAGAAGTTCAATCTAAGGTCCATCAAAGCTAAGATATATAATTTTGTAAAATAAATTATATTCATTGGTATAAAATATTATAAGGGATGAATGGACTGAAGAAGAATTCTTCTGTTACTTAATATAATATAGTACATATATTGTGACATATATATTGTTTAATCTTCCAAAAAATTTATTTATTACAAGTGACTATTCAGGTATGTATAGCTATTATAGAACAATAAATAAAGATAAAGTTTTAAATATAATAATGTATTTTGTGTTGAAACTTTGTTTGAGCCCTACAATTCTGGTAGCAGTTATTTTGACTCCCACAAACATTATTTAACATTAAAAAAAAGCTAATTACACATACCTAATAAATAACATGAAAATAACAGCTTAAAATATTAATATATTTTTTGGTTAATTGTTACAACTTGTTTCTAAAATTTACTTATTTTCTTTTTTTCTTTATCTTATTTATAATTATTAGAAAAATTTTGTGAAATTATTTGTATAAATATTTACTAATTTTTCATGGTTACTCTTTATTTTTTAATTATTTTTCTGCTATAAATATCAGTATTTATTAAAAACAGTCAATAATCCTGTATGTTTTATGGATTTTGGTATACACATAGCCATACACAAGAGTTTCCAATTATTTTCATAGAAAAGGAAATGTCCTTTAAACTGAAAGGGTAAACATTATCTTTTGGCTGAAATATATGGTTCACCTTCAGTTTTTTACTGCCTTATTTGATCCCCTCTCCATTTCTCTCAAAACGCTTTAATTCATTTCCACATGTTTTTCTACTTTTTTTTCACATCCCGTTTTTCTCAAAATCCGTCTAATTTTTATGCACTTTATGATTCTCCAAGCCTAGTTTTCCACACTCTTAACCCTTTGGGACTCATTTATCCTACCTCCCTACATGTTGCTTGTAAATTTTCACCCCACCCCACTCCTCTTGCTACCCTTATTACTACAGCTAAACACTTCTTCATCTCTCTCTATCTCACCTTATCGTTCTTTATTGAAACATTTACCCATCTCATCCACCGCACCCCACTTACTACCCTCTCCAACCCACCTTACCCCTTTATCTCCTTATTCCACTCCTGCTTCTCTGAATACCACCCCCTTTCTCTTCACCAAAATATCCCCTTTTAACTTTCCACACTGCCCATTTTACCTTCTGTCTCACCATATTTACTTGCTATTGAGAAAAAGGTGTGAGAAGAGGAGAGAAAATAGGTTTTTGATTGATAGAGGATTAAAAGGGGTGTAGAGAAAAATACAAGTGATGGAGAGGGTATATAACATGGGATAAGATAATAAGGGGTGAGGGAGCAAGAAGATGTGAGAGGGGAGAAGAAAAGGATCTATGAGAAAGGAGAGAAAAAGAAGGAAGGTGAGTTGTTAAACTAAATAAAATATATATATATATATATACATATTTAATATTAAAAGACAAAGAACAGTAAAAGGCCTGAAATAAAAAAAAACACTAAAATAGTGCACTATTCATTGGCCATTTGTTTAATTATAATTAATTTTTCTCCCTTAATATTTAGATATGTTGAAGATATAATTGAGTTGTTTTTTTAAATAATATTTATAAATTTTCTTTTACTTAGTTTTATAAATAATTTATCTATATTAATTACATAAATAATAACTGCATCCAAATTTATGTTGAATTCATTTAGAATAGTAATGTGCCTTACACATAAATCTTATGGCTTGATATTATTTAATTATATGCAGTCATGAAATTTGAATAAATATTTTTTTTTTGAAAATTTTACTGATAAAATTCAATGAACAATATCTGTTCACTAAGTATTTTTTCTTGAATTTTTTTATGATATTAGGTGATTGCCCTATATATTGATAGGTAAAAAAGTGTGCATATTTGTTTAAAACAGATTTTGCTTCATCTTATATGAGATGTTTAATGTTTATCAATAACTCCAAAAAAAGAAAAAAACATGATTTTTTAAAATCTTATCCATTTTCCAGCCATTTTTAAGCTGTGGGATACCCTTATTTCAATATTTCTTGAAAACTTCCTGTAAGTCAGATATCAAGATTTTTTGTAGTAATTTTCAGCTGCTTCTTCAATAAATATTCAAGTCTTCTTCATTTATTCTCAAAGTAGGTTCAACCTTTGTTTCTGATTGTTTCATCACTACCTCAATTTTTGCACAATTAGATATGAATTAGTGTTGAAGGGAGTGGAATTGCTAGCAAGTCAGCCCCCCATATTGCATGGTGTATGATATGGAAAGTATAGTCCATGACCTTCTATTTTACCAGGTGAAGGTATTGGTCTTTCAGTAATAATATTGATATAACAGAAAAGTCCATAAGTAAGAATATTAGAATCATATTTTTCTACATGAATCTGTTTATGAAATCCTCCATAAGTGATGATAAAATTCGAAGAAAAGATATAATCATTACTAAGCTCAACCCATTCCATATCTGTATAATTGGGAAGTTCAGATTTCATGGCCAATTTATGACTAGATTTAAATTCCAGAATACATAATTGTTTTAATTTATTGTCTGGCCATGAAAGAATTTAATGATCCTAAGCTTTTCCATCTTTCTAAATTGTCCTTCATTTCTTGATCACTGAGATTATGGATTAAAGAATAAATACCAGGAGAGAATAATAAGAAAATTGGTTTTCTTAAAAATTTATGAAAAGAAAGACTTAACAGGTAAGGCACCCTTTTCAAAGCCAGGTCTCCAATTGATTCCTATCATAATTCCTCCACTCTTTTTTTGATTTTGTAAAGGTTTTCAGACTAATGCCATCTGATAATTTATTAAACACTTCATCTTGAACACCATAGAAAAAATAAAAATGTATAATAAATTGAGGTTTGTATTCATTACTGATTATTGAAACCACAATGTCCTTCCACTAGCAGTTAAGTACTTGATATTTTCTGGTAATGAATTGGTATAATCTTTTTTTTACATATTGTAGTTTTGAAGTAAGAAAGATTTTCCAAAGGACCAAAGAAGGCTTTAAAAGTTTTTTTCTTACAAATTAAACTTTGTTTTTGATAAGATTTTCTGTCAGGCTGAGGTCAAGTAAAAAGACATGAAATAGCTTGAATGGTCAGTTGTTTAGAAGATTTTAATGGTACTATATGAATACTGTAGTATAAATCCAACAAATAGTAAAATATAATCAAAATAAAGGTCTCAGTAATATAATTCTCACTATTTTTATATATGGCTTACAATCTTTGAAGTTGGTAGAAAAATAGATTTTATAATTCAGATACTATTCAAAAGTCTTATAAAAGTACTAATTGATATGTATTGTAATTTATTTGGTTATATTGGTTAAATTGTAAATGATAAAGAATGTAGAAACAAGACCCAAAAACCTCCTCCTTTTATACACAATGAGTTCCCCAATGATTCCCTTGATGTACCACCCAATACACAGTTAATGACGTCTCCAAACAACTAATAGACATACCCATCAACATTCCCAGTAACGCATGACATAATTAGAAGAGTAACAACCGTCAAAATCCTGTAATAATAAGGGAAATCCATCAAAATTAAAGAATAAGATAAAAAGAGAGTATATGCGTATTAAACAGTAATATAAAAGACTAAAAGGGTATTTTTAAGGTTAATATAAGCTTAATAATAAGGAGGATTCACTGCAGAAATAATGGGGCTAATCCTGACATTATACTATGTGAAATTCCCATTCAAAAATACCCAATACTGACTGAGAAACCACCCAAAAACTCAAAAAAGAGCGTGAGATGTGGGGTAACTACATGCAGTCCTTGGCAGGCGCTTGCACGGGTAAATCCTTGACTAAATTTAGGCAAATTTAAGCGTGGTGATGAAATAAGACACCAAGAGTAAGGTTATTAATGAAATTAGTGCATATAAACAAGGTCAATGCATTATTAATTAAGCTAGGACACTAAATAAGTGCCTGTTGCCTATTTTAGTGTATTTCCCCACAGTGGGCGTAGAATCTAGGGTAATTATAGTGTGAAAAAGCTAATTTTGCTAAAAATGAAGCTATTCACACGGGAAAAATGCAGGCAGTATGTGGCCAGTACACAGAAGCCATTTCTGGCATAAAAAACACCAAATATAAAAAGTGTTATTTTTATGCATTTAAATAGCCAAATAAATAGTCCTAAATGAGACAAATTGATCTGTCAAAGCACATTTTTGATATTCTCAAATTTATGGTGCATATAGTCAACTTTTAAGTGAAATAAAGTGCATTTCTTGTTTTTTGCATAAAACAGTGAAAATAACAGCTTTAAGTGTACTTAAAAATTATTTAGCCTTATATTTAAGGTTCTTAAGATTACCCTAACATATTCCAACTTAATATTAAGTACATAAGACTTATAAAAGGTGGATATATGCGTGTATATAAGGTGTTATAATGGCATATATTGTATATTATCATAATTTTACTTATGTATACTGTTTGTGTACTCTTAATTATTATTCCCATGTATAGTTCATGTGTTTAAAATAACTTATAAGTATTTTTTACTCAGTCCTGGGGATATACAGGCTTACACTTGCCCACCCAAAAAAAACAATAAAAAAAATGATAAGTTATAGATTTTTATTTATTTATTTGTTTAATTCTCAGGTATTCTGATTAATTCTGTAGCATTAAATATTATACTTTAAAGAAATAAAACATAATAAAATATTATGAGTACTGGTATTTTAACCCCTCAGCTGGTTGAACAGAAATTTATTTCTGTTTAAATTTTTTAAGAAGGGTGGATAAATTAGAAATTTCTTTTTCAGGTATCCATTTATCAAATTCATTTGATTTCCCTTTAAATCTTAATAAATACTCAGTTCCTTTTTCTTTAGTAAGGATTCTTTTTATGAGTATTTTTTCAATCTATGCTTTTTCCACAATTTCTTCAGGTTGCTTTTTAGGCCTTCCCCTTCTTTTTGGAAATAAGTCAGGATCATTTGCATGGTAAGGTTTCAATAATGAGATAGGGAAAACTGGATGTTTCCTATCATATGGAGCATATAATATTACTTCCACTGCATTATTACCAACCATTTTGCTTACTACAAAAGGTCCTACAAAGGGATCCTTTAATTTAACATTACCTTGTAAGTTAAAATGTAGTGTTGATATGAGGACTTCATCTCCCTTTTTGAATTCAAACTCTTTATGAGAATTATCCCACCTTTTCTTTTCATATTCAAATGCTTTTTGGATGCATTCATCTGCATGCTTTCTACAAATTTGTTGCATATGAATAAAGGATTTAGTACCAGGGTGTATATCTAACCTTGGTAATTTATTTAAATGATTTACTGGGGTATTTGGTACATATCCCAGCCAGAGTTCAAATTGTTTCTTCTCTGTTACAGAATGAGTTGTGCTGTTACAAGCAAATTAAAGGCCAGGAATTAATGTTACCAAGTCATGTGTGAATTTCTCATTGTCTTTGTATTCTACTCCAAAGGCACAATTTCTTCTGATCATGTCTTCTAGAGTTTGTATCATTCTCTCAGCCAGCCCATCAGTTTGTGGATGGTGTGCTGTAGACAATTTTAATTGACAACCTGATACTTCCATCAAAGGTGTCCAGAACTCTAAAGTGAATTTAGGGTCTCTGTCAGAGATTATGGCTTTAGGGAACCCAGAAGTATTCATCATCTGAGTCCACCATAGTAATGCCAAGTCTTTTGCAGATACCACTTTATGGGTAGGGATCAATTTACACATTTTTGTTAATCTATCTACTATTACCCAGCAAGAATTGAAACTTTCTTTTCCTGCTAATGGCAAGCCAGTTACGAAATCCATGTTTATTATTTCCCATGGAGCTTTTGGATGCTCTATTTGTTGTAACAACCCAGCTCTCTTCCCAGTTAATCTTTTAGATTTATGACAAGAGTCACATGTTTAAATGTATTTTTGTACATCTTCTTTCATGTTTATCTACCAGGCTGTGTTTTTAACTCTAGTTAATGTTTTGCTGAAGTCAAAATGACCAGCTAAGATGTCATTATTACAAGTACTTAACATTAACTCTTTCATAGAAGGTGGTATCACTATTACATTACTTAGATTTTTCCTGTAATATATATATCCATCTTCAATTGACAGTTTACCTTTTTCCAATGCATTTCTATACTTTGGAGGCAAGGTTTTAATTAATGCACTCATGGAGGCATTAGTTGGATCATTTAGAATTGTAGATAGTTTAGTCAAATCTTTATCAGATGAATAATTTTCCAATATAGTTTTCATAAATTCTTCCTCTAAATCCACTATATAAATCCCAAATATATGTATAACCTCATTTTCAGGCACATAAGCTGGGTTTTCAGCATCATTTGGCAAAAGACTTCTGGATAATAAATCCACATTAGAATGCAATTTAGCTTCTCTGTGAGTGATTGTCATTCTTCCTCTGTACTCTTTTACAGCTAGTTGCCATCTAAACATGAGCCTATTAGGGGTTTTCATGTTTAGTAATGATTTTACTGCACTGCAATCTGTTATAAGTTCAAACTTCTGGTCTTCCAGATAGTAATGAAGTTTCTCCAAAGCCAAAACTACAGCTAAACATTCTAGCTGTGTGGCACCATACCTTAATTTTGTTTTTCTTAAGGTTCTGGAAATATAACAGATGACTACTTCAGATAATTTTCCATTTATTATCTGTCTCTGCTTTAAAGCAGCACTCAAACCTATGAAGCTTGAATCCATGTACAAGATAAAAGGTAGGGTGAAATCTGGCAGTACCAATATTGGAGCTGACATTAAACATTCCTTTAATTTATTAAAGGCATGTTGTCTTTCATTATTTTAAATGAAAGCTTCATTTTTCCTGATTAATGTTGTTAAAGGAGCTGCAATGGACTGGTAATTTTTAATGTACTGTCTGTAATATCCACACATACCCAAAAAACTTTGAACCTCTTTTACATTTTTCGGTATACCAATGGTTTTAATTACTTCCACCTTATTCTGGTCAACACAAATTTGTAATCCAGATACAACATGTCCAAGTACTTTCAAGGATTGAAATCCAGACTTACATTTCTTTAATGCAATTGTCATTTTTATTTCATCCATCTTTTGAAAGACTCTTTCCAGGTGAGTTAAATGCTCATCATATGTTTTTGAAAACACTATGATGTCATCAATATAGACCAAAAGCCATCCTTCAACCATTTCCTGATGGAAAACACTATCCATTAATTTTTGGAAGACTGAAGGCGCATTTTTTGGGCCAAATGGCATTCTCACACACTTAAATATACCCATATGTGTGGTTATTAATAAGTAATTTTGAGAATTCTTTTCTACAGGAATCTGGTGGTAACCCTTGTTTCCATCCAGACAGGAAATATATTTTGCTCCCTGTAAGGTAGCATGGATAGAAGCTATCCTTGGTAGAGGGTAAATATCATCTACAGTGTATGTATTCAGAGCTCTATAATCACCGCATAATCTTGCCTTATCTTTTTCATAGGAGATTAATACTGGTGAAATAACACAATATTTAGGTGTTGTGTCTACTTTTTCAACAATACCCATTTATAAAAACATTTTTATTTTGTCTTCAATATCTTTCCATTTTGCAAGAGAAGCTGGGTAAGGTTTCTTTTTCAAGCTGCCAGGAATATTATCCAAATCACAACTTAAAGATATTTTCATCTCATTGTCTTTGACAAATCATAGTTCATTTAAACCATGAGCAAATGCCATAGGATATGATTCAATCAATCTCAAAATATTTTCTTCTTCAATTTTTGAGAGTTGAGGACTGAAAGAGGCCTTTTGGATTTCATTGTCCAATTCAACCATTTCAGTGGTGGTTCTTCCACCTTTCAGTTGTTCTTCTCTGGGAGAAATGGCATACACTGAATTTTCAGAACATATTTTAAATTTTCTCTTACCATTCATGCCTATAGTGAAGCAATTGTTTGTAGGATCTAGTTTAATGCTAAATTTTGTCAATAAATCATTGCCAATAATAAACCAATCACTACAATTTTTATTATCCATTACTAAAAATTCACGCACTGCTCTAACATATCCATTATTATATCTAAAGAATACAGCAGTTTTGTATTTGCCAATTGGATTTAATACTGAACCAAAACCTCTCCAGTTCTTTGTTTGAACAGGTTCTAGTTTTTCCAGGTACTTACTATCAAGTTTCATTAATGTCTTAATTGAAACTACACTAACTGCAGCCCCAGTGTCAAGAATGGCATTCATTTATTTTCCACATATAATAATAGGTGCTCTGATAGGTTTTATTTTGTAAGTATCATGAGTTACATCTTTAATTATTTCAGCTTCCTCAATTGAAGTTAAAGATGTGTCTGTATGAGGTATAGCATCATTCAGGAACATAATATCCTGTTCTAATACAAATATCTCATGTTCATCATCACTGTAAGATATGTTACTTTCGCAATCCTCACTGGATTCCACGTTCTCATATTCATGATTACTTGGTTCAGAACTCTGCAAGGTTTCAATAACATTTATTCTCTTCTTACATGTGTGACCCTTTACCCAAGGTTCATTAAATTTGTAACAAGTGTTATTCTCCTGTCTTTTAGGGACAAGGTGAGCTGAGGGATTTTTCTTCTCCACTGGAAATTTACTTGTAGTAGGTTTTACCACGTCAACACTTTTTCTGTAATTGTTATCCTTGGTTTCATACTTGTGGTTTAATAATATCTCATTGCATATATTAATGAGTCGAGAGGTATCGCTAATGGTTTCAGTTCTAGCTACAATAATGTCTCTAACTGATATAGGCAACTTGTATATTATCTTTTCTTTCCACTCTTCATAATCCATTTTTGGGTCCATGGCTTTCATGATTTTTATTAAATTCATTAAAAATACCATGGGTTTATCTCCAGAATTTGGATTATATCTGGCTTTTTCATACAATATTTGTTGAGTGATTCTAAATTTTGGGCCACCAAATTGCCTTTCAATTAGTGCCTTCCATTCATTCCAGAAGTAATAAATTCCCTCACTCAATACAGACTCAAACCATAATAAGGCCACATCTGTAAATAAAGATATTAACTTTGAAGTAATTTCTTAATCAGGTAATTTGTATGAAAATTTTAAGTTATCAATTCTTTGTATGAATTGCTGCCAATCAGATTTTGAATCCCCATCAAAAGAAGGGTACTGATCTAACTTAGGCCAGTTCTTTTGGCTAGTTTTTGCTTCCCTAACCTGAGGAATATTGAGTAATTCACTTACTTTAGAAAGATGATCATTTATTTCATCTTTTACTGATTTTATATTCTCAGAGCCCATGACACTATGTTCATGTTCAATCATTGGTTTATCATGAGATTGTTTCATAAAAACTGGTACTCTTTCCACATAAGAGGTATTATCTTTTATTTTTTCAGTATTTTTCAAAATGTTAGCTACTTCAATTTCTACTCTTTGTAACCTATCTTTTATTACAGGTACATGAGTTAAGGTATCATTTACATTTGAAAAAGACAATTTTACACGTCCCTCTATGGCAGCCGTAATATTCTGAGAACGTTCTAATTTATTTTCTAAATTTTTAATCTCAGAGTTTAATCTTTTGTTTTCATTGATTGATTCATTATTTGAATTCTCAATAATTTTTAACCTATAGGCTTTTGTACTCAATGATTGTGTGAGGTTTAATAATACACTTTCTGTATTATTGTTGGACTCTCTAGAGAATTCTTCCAATTTTTCAATTCTCAATAATAATTTACTAATTATTTTTGATTCCATTGGATTTTCTTTTAGAAAATATTCAATTTTTTCTGTGTCCAATTCAGAAGACTCATCATCAGGTTCAAGATTTAATTCATTTGGTTCCATTTTTATATTAATAGCATTTTCCTGGTGGTCAATAAAACTATGTACATTTTCCTCATTTAAAGACAAGTTTAACATGTTATTTTCAAATGAATAATTTTTTAAATCCTTATCAATTATATCCAATAACTCTCTATCAATTTCATTACCTATAAGTAATTCATTGTTAGGATTATATAATTGATCTTGAGAAGATGGATGACTTACCAAGGTCTTTTTCCATTTCCCCTGCCTCTCCTTGGCTTGCCCCTTTAAGGGTGACTGCTGGAGCCCTGCTGTTGAGGGTTGTTGTATTTTTGGGCATACCAATCCCACTTCCATTTGCTTACTGTAATTTTTTGATCCTCCTCTTGGGCTGGAGGTGTTACTATGGAATTGTTGGGTGCCACTGTTGGTGGTTGAGCCTTTATTTCTACTAGAGCTTGATTGACTTCTACAAAACCCTGAGCTGCTCTTTTCTCCAGATTGTTTATCTGGTCCACTATATTGTTTACCCTTATTGTCAAGGTTTTCAGTAGGGTGGAGAGGGAGTGAATTTGTTCTTGTAAGGTATTTTTTTTTTCTTTATTGATACCTGTTTTAAAAGATTCTCCCTTTCCTCCAGAGATATTGGCAGAGTGATGGTGTTTATGGGGGACTCCTGGCCCTCCATTTGAATGTCCTGTACCAGGTTTCTCAGCTCTAGGTCTTAAGCTATAGGGTTTGGCCTTATTACTCACAATATCATTGTTGTCACACATTTTTACGTGGAATTTAATCAAAGAATTGAAATTTGAGATTTTTAAAACTTCAAAAAGGAGTTTTATCAGTACTTATTAATACCACTGAAGACAATTTTATTGCTTACTTGTAGGTATAAAGTGAATTTAGAAGTGCCAAAAATTCAAATATGCTTTTATGTGGTCACTTGATTTAACTGGTCTACAATATGTAGCCGTGTTTTTATATTTAAAAAAGAAAATTTGTCAGTATGATTCTTTCTAAATATTAAATGAATTTTACAAACCAATAAAAGGGGATTTAGAGTCCTGTTAAAAGAAAACAATTAATCAATTTAATTGGTTATCATCTGCAAAGATCACAAATTCAATTGGTTTATTGACAGACTCCCACTAAGAACAATTTTATGTTAAATTAGTGGTAAAAGTTTTATCTGCAAAGATCACAAATTTAATTGGTCTATTGACAGACCCACTAATAACAATTATATGTTAAATTAGTGGTAAAATTGTTGATTCAATGTCACAATTTTATTATATAACAGGGCTTCTTTTTCTGAAATCAATATATAAGTGACCCCAACCTGTTGTAATTATCCAAATATTTCTATAGGGATTTTATTTACGTGTACCTTCTTTAAAATTTTTACTTACTGGATTATAACAGAATTCTTGAGGAAAGGTCCTCAATTTTCAGGCTGAGGTCAAGTGCAAAGACGTGAAATAGCCTGAATGGTCAGTTTTCTAGAATATTTTAATAGTCCTATATGAATACTGTAGTATAAATCCAACAAATAGTAAAATATAATCAAAGTAAAGGTCTCAGTAATATAATTCTCACTATTTTTATATATGGCTTACAATCTTTGTAGTTGGTAGAAAAATAGATTTTATAATTCAGATACTATTCAAAAGTCTTATAAAAGCACTAATTGATATGTATTGTAATTTATTTGGTTATATTGGTTAAATTGTAAATGATAAAGAATGTAGAAACAAGACCCAAAAACCTCCTCCTTTTATACACAATGAGTTCCCCAATGATTCCCTTGATGTACCACCCAATACACAGTTAATGACGTCTCCAAACAACTAATAGACATACCCATCAACATTCCCAGTAACCCATTATGGTAAGGTAAACTCTTACAGTCGCCTTGCTGTAAGCAGAATCCGGAGGAGATATGTGGATTTAGCTGAAAACCCCGTCCTTCCAATAAAAATAACAAAATAGGAATTCTAAATCACTAAGCTAACCAATCTACTTGAATCTGATTGATAAAAATAATGAAACTCTAAAATAATTAACGCTTATTGAGATTTAAAGAAAGTGGCTGTTGATAAAGAAATACTGATAACAACAATTAAGGTGTACCAGTGAAAGATCTGAAATGATTGACTTTTATGTTTTTATAATAATTTGAATTTTTATGAGACAGCAATAATCAAGTCCCAGCGACGAAGACCTTTCTAAAGATACCCTGTTTGAAGTGTGATTTAAATTGTTGAGTGGTATTTCTAAAATGTTATATATAAAATATAAAGTTATAAGGGTATTACAAATTTATTTAATTTGTTGAGTAATAAAAAATGAGACTGTGGTAGTTAATGATTAAGCTGTATGATGTGTCCCCCCTCTCAATTTCGAGTTTGAGAAGCGCTTAAGTATTCCTAGTCACGTGCCTAAGTTTTCCCCTCCAGAGCTCTTCCAGAGTCAATCCGGAGCCCGTACGGAGTCCGTACGGAGCCGGAACGGAGTCCGTACGGAGTCCGTACGGAGTCGAAACGGAGTCCGTCCGGACTTCCGGACTCAATTTAGAACCTTAAAACCATAATAAAAAATCTAGAAAAATTACACATAATAGAGCTACTTCCCCTTTACCTAACAAACTAATTTTCGTAGTCTGCGCAGCTCTAATTACCCCGTGAAAATTCATCAAAGTTAAGTAATTTTTGAAAAACGTAAATATTTCTATAAAACTTTAAAATTCATTTAAAAATATAAGAAAAATAGTAAAAATTCTGGGAAAATTTCCCAAGGTTCTTGAGTGACTCGACTTGATACTTATAAATTTTTCAGACCGTAAAAAAAATAAGTTTTCTCCGCAAAATAAATTGTTTTTGTGTAGGCATTTGCTCGTGACCAATTTCTTCATATTTAAAACTCCAATAAATTAAATAAAACCCTTTTATATAAAAAAAAAATAATAACGCCAATCTTGCACGCCGTAATAACTCCATTTACGTACTTAGGTGCCGTACTAAACTTTAGGCTACCACATCCTCCCTCCAATCGAGAATGTCCCCATTCTTAAAACTTTGCATAAGTGGTTGAACACAATATTCATCTTTAACCTTCAACCACCATCTTCTTTAATCAACTATAAAATTCATCTTCATCAATATGTCTTCCAAAGAACTTGTCGCTCCATGTGAACTCTGCGCTCGATACCAGGTACCTTGTTTAATGTCCAACCCTAATCTTCCTGGCAGAACAGCTTGCGACTTATGCCGTGTGAAAAAAGTCAAATGCAACCGGCCAATAGTTCCTTCTAAAACAAACGTATATTTAGGACCAGCAGCTCTCCCTGATCCCTCAACTTCTAAAAAGTGATCCAAAATTCCTGTCTTCTTAAAACGAATAAGATCAAAAACAGCTTCAAAAGTTCAATCTTCATCAGCGGATCCCGGCCTAATTTTGCCTTCACAAGATCCTAATCCTATAACGCCAGTACCCCCAACTAACTTTGCTGAGACTATGTTTCCTGGCTCTAAATGTAAGACCCTATTTATCTTACTAAAAAAAACTTTTAATCAAAATTGACTAAAACTATGACTTAATAACATATTTGAACTTCTAGCTGTCGAAATAACCAACACTGATGATGTTGGTAGAGTGAAGACGGACTATATCAATCATTACCCAAATTTTCATCGCTATCTTTTTCTTGACTTTACTAATGAGTTGAAACGAAAAATGCTGGCCTATTTTCAAGAAACTCCAGCTAATAACCATGAAGACCTCATGAAAAGAAGAATTTTAATGCATAGCTTTGATAATGATGTTGAACAATTTCAAAGAAATTATCTTTTCTAACAGTATAACTTGATAAAATTTTGTTTTTGCTTGGTCTTCTTAAACTTTCAACATAAATGATGTTTTCTTCTTCTCTGGCTTGATATAACATAAAATAAAATAAAATAAATCTTGTGATGATTTCACTACTGAGAGCAAGGTTTGAATCCCTTCAGACTCCCATATACCAGTCTTCCTTCTTGTCACAGCATTGAGAGAGTGGATCTTCCTATGAGCCGAATACTCCTGATTCCAACCTCATAGGGCCCCCCACTGAGCCGAATTCTATGATTCCAATCTCGCCATAAGGTCCTCCAAGCTTCACACCAAAAAAAATGGCCTAACTATGAGGCACTAAAAAAAATCATTCCCTAAAATCCAACTACCATCCTAACTTCTGATTCCTTCATCACAATTTTCAAACTTTGCTATACAGCAAACCCATAAAATACTTTTGCCAGGCTTCCAATAATAATTTCAACTTTAGACCATGTTAAAGCGCCACAAATTTCACCTAATTAACCATTATGCTTTCCTTAGCATCATTACCACCTAAAATTTTAACCTCCTAAAGCTTATCAGCACCCAATTCCAGAAATAATTGAATAACCAGTTTAAAGTCTTAGTGGACAGTGATAAATTAAAAGATTGAATTGAGTTATCCAAACAAGATTGACATTCCAGTTTAAAGTCTTGGTGGACCAAACATATAATCGATTGCCAGTTTATGGTCTTGGTGGACCAAAGATCGTTTAGGTGCATAAATAACTTGATAAATTCCTAAGTAAGGCCTAGGCTTGACCAAAGATTGAATAAATTTGATAATACAGTTTAATGTCATAGTGGACCAAACATTTGATCGACAAGTAATCCAGTATAAGGCCATAGTGGTCCAATGAATGTTGAATTATCCTGCAGATATTAATTTTCCAGTTTAAAGTCATAGTGGACTAAACAATGAATGAACTACCAGTTTAAAGTCATGGTGGACCAAACATTTAATCGATAAGAAATCCAGTTTAAGGTCATGGTGGACCCAACAGCTTGATAACAATCCAGTTTAAGGTCTTGGTGGACCTAACATTTGATAACACTCCAGTTTAAGGTCTTGGTGGACCTAACATTTGATTGATAAAAAAAAATAAAAAAATCCGTCTCCGAAAATATCCATAAAATCTTGATTATCCTTGAAATTCAGTTTAAAGTCTTGAAGGACTAACAGCTCCATTATAAAATCTTTAATGAAAGTCTTGAAAATTAGCCAGTTTAAAGTCTTGGAGGACTAACAGCTCCGAAATTCGTATAAAACCCTTAAGGAAAGTCTTGAACAGTAGCCAGTTTAAAGTCTTGGAGGACTAACAGATCCAAAATACGTGTAAAAAAAAAACCTTAAAGAATGTCTTGAAAAGTAGCCAGTTTAAAGTCTTGGAGGACTAACAGATGTCTTGAAGTAAAATCCCATAGGTATTGAGTTCCCCTAGACCCTGTTTCCTGTCTAAACTATATGAATAAAACTAAAAAGAATGAAAACTAAAAAAAATAAAACTAAGAAATATAATAATGATTTTGATTTAATTAATAAATTTTAATTTTTTTTTTTTTTTTTCTTTTTTTTTTTTTTTTTTTTTTTTTTATTATTATTATTATTATTATTATTATTATTATTATTTTTTTTTTATTTATTTTATTTTTATTTTATTTTTTATTATTTTTTTTATTTTATTTTATTTTATTTTTTTTAATTTTAATTTTAATTTTTTTTTTTTTAAATTTAAAATAAAAGATTTTAGAAAAGATAGTTTTGAAATAAAAGTTAAAATTTAATTTTAAAGAAAGATAAATGAATGTGAAAAGAAAGATAAAAAAAGTACTAAAAAAAAATTTTAAAATAAATTTTAAAAGATGCCCCCCGGCCATTTGATGAGCCGTACCCTCGACATCATACCCACATCCAAGTGCAACTTGATGTGGTTACACAATTTTAAGAAATTGAAAAGAAAAGAAAATAAATGAAGGTTTTTAGAAGATAATTTTTATAATGATGATCACTGGGTGGGCTCCCTCCAATTTATAAAAATGATTAGAGACCACCAGTGAGCATCACCTTTACAATAATTCATAATATATATTAAAGAAAAGAAATCACAATTTTACATAAAAAAAATCAAAAACAAAATAAAAAAAATCTTGAATCCGGCGTTGAGAGCGGTGTCTCTTGATTCGTTCCAGTTTATAGTCTTAGTGGACTTCCTATAATTAAAAGACAAAGCCAGGATTCAACTAGAAACAGGGAAAATTTTGGAAACGAACATTATGGGGTAATTGTGTATAGAGCAGCCAGCCCATCAATTACCCCCACACTTGCCAATATTAAATTAAGAAGGTTCCCCTGTGAACACTTCTTCCAATAAATTTTTAAAAATTTTCCAACACTATCTTCACCCATATTTAAAGAATTTTAAGTTTTTGAAAATTTCAAAGAAGGTCTTCTTGAATTTCGTTAAGTTCCATCATAGTTTCGTCGACCATATACAATGTAACGATAGTAAAGTATTTTTTTGATAAAAATAAGAAGATAGTTTATCCTCGTTGCGGAGGTATCCATAAAATTTCATCAATATCATAGTTTATCCTCATTGCGGAGGAATCCATAAAGTTTCATTGATATCATAGTTTATCCTCATTGCGGAGGAATCCATAAAATTTTGTAGATATCATAGTTTATCCTCATTGCGGAGGAATCCATAAATTTAATAAAAGTCATTAAAATTGTAGTTTATCCTCATTTCGGAGTTAGACTTCGGCACTCCTGGTGCCTCTAGGATATAACTGTTTCACTTGATCAGCCGCTACCCTCTTCTTCAATACTACTCCATCCAACTCTTCTAGCACATATGAACCGCCGGAAACTTGCTCCTTGATTTTATACGGTCCATTCCACCTATCTGCAAACATTTTTCCCCACTGACTTTCCAAACTCCTATTATACACCAGGACCATATCTCCTGGGTTCAAAGGTTTCCTTAATCGATGTGCCAACCGCTCATCCCAATATCTGACTGATTGATTTCAGATCTTCATCATCTGCGAATATGCCTTTTCTAAATATTCTTCTTTCTTTTCTAGCTGCATCATTCTTGCACACAATAATTCTTCAGTAGTTTTGACCGTGTCCCAGTCAACTCCAAGATATGATTCAGCTTCTAAATCAACCGGTAAAACTGCTTTCTGTCCAAAAACAAGTTCATATGGTGAAAATCCGGTCGTCCTTTTGGCAGTGATTCGATCAGCAAATAAAACTAAAGGTAAATAGTGCCTCCACTTTTCGGCACTTGTCCCACACATTTTAACTAAAGCATCCTTAATAACTTGATGCCCTCTTTCAACCATGCCTTCAGCTTCAGGATAATATGGGGTTGCTACCCTAACCTTTGATCCAACTTTCAATACGGCCTCTTTAAACTCTGTCCCAAATTCAGGACCTCCATCTACCGTCACCAACTTCATCACCCCATACCTATATATCCAATTATTCAAAAAAAATTCTGCCACATTTTTGGCAGTTAAATTAATAAGAGGCGCTGCCTCTACCCAACCAGATAAATCATCTCTGGCCACAATTAAATATTTATACCGTCCCTCTTTTATATGAACGGCATCTAAACTAACTCTCCCAAAGAGCGTATATTCACCGGTCGCGCGTCCAGGTTCTTTTGGCCTTAAATAACTTCGTCTTTGACATTCTTCGCATGACTGAACCCACTGTTTAACAGCCATCTTCATGCCAGGCCACCAAAATCGATCAGAAATTCTTCTAAACGTTTCTCCAACGCCTCTATGCCCGAGATCTTCATGCAGTGATTTCAAAACTAATTCTTGCCCCTTCTGTTGAGTTATAACTACTTGAGGATTTGGATACCTTCTCCTCATTAAACGTCGACCAGATAGGTAAAACGTAGATGACTTCCTCTTGATAGCCACCCATTCATCGTCTTCACAATCTTCTGGCCTCTCTAAAGTCAACAAATATTTGACTAGCAAAAAATAAAAACCAGTCTGACCCCAGACTTCATCTTGAAAATCGATTAATATAACATCAATAGGGACTTCTCTATCACCAATATCACCTGCACATGAATGAGCCAATAATCGTTGACCCCTAAATAAATTTTTAATCGAGCTATGTCGACGTTTTTCTTCTGAACCTTTGGATCCTTTGAAAACCGTATTTGAAAATACCTCTTTCTCTTTATCCACCTTTTTATTTAAATTCTCTAATTCTCCAAAATATACACCATTCCTTAATTTACTACTATCCCACACTACCAATCCATTTTCCTCTACATACACCACATCTTCTTCTACATCCTCTCTGCCGAATTTATCTACACCTTTTCCAACACCTTTATTAACATAAAAACTATTTTCCAGTTTATCCTCTTGGTGGAGGTCATCATCATCATAATCTAAACACAATAGTCCTGCCAGTTTAACCTCATGGGGGAGGTATGGAAAGTCTTCAGCTCCTTTAGTGCTGGCTTTGATAATAGGTATATCTTCATCGAACTCTTCTGAGTCTGAATCTTCTTCAGTGGGTGGTCTCCTTGATAAACCATCTGGCATAGTAAAAGTTTTGCCAGGCTTATGAACTAAATCAAACGAAAAATGTTGAATAAAAGCTACCCATCTCGTCATGGGTGCGTTCGGTAAACTTGGGGAATTAATCATCTGGATTAACGATTTCGCATCCACTTGCAACTCAAAATGTTGCCCCCACAAAATATGCTGAAGTTTCTTCAGTATTTTCGCCACACCACATAATTCCAATTTTGGTTGAGAATATCTTGATTCGACCTCAGTAAATACTACAGATTCATACCTAACTGGTCTGATGTAACCAGCTTTATCCATCTGAGACAAAACCGCCCCAGCTGCAACCTGACTTGAATCAACCGCTAAATAAATTCTACCAGCATCTTTTCCATAATCTAACTTGTGCAGGACTAAATCCTTCCCCACAACCTCCTTCAACTTCACAAACGCCTTCTCACACTCTTCATCCCACTCCCAGTCTGCATCCTTTCTCGTTAACCGTCTCAATGGAGCTGCCAATGAAGAAAAGTCCTTGATAAACATTCTAACATATACGCAAACGCCTAAAAACCCTCTAACTTCGGTCGTATTCTTGGGTCTTGGCCAGGACTGAATTTTGTTAACTTTCTTCTTGGACATAATCCTACCCTCTCTACATACCACATGGCCTAATATTTCTAAGGCTTGCACACAACAGGAAAATTTTGAACCTGAAATAGTTAAACCAGCCTCTTCAATTCGAAACAAGATTCTTTCTAAAGTAATTGCAAACTCCCAAATGAATTTGAGTATCCCGGGATTCTCTTCCAACACCTGGTTATCATAGTCGGTTGTTGGTCCCTTAATTCCTCCATCATCTATAAAGATTCCAGCATATTGTGGAATTTCAATGAAGGATCCAAGCCATCTGAGCTTGATAAACTGCAACCGATTTTGTTGCTCCTTGAGGTAATCTTGTTAACTGTAAACGTCCAAGTGGTGTATCGAATGTAGTGAGAGGTCTTGAGTCCGGATGTAACTCTCTCTCATCATATCCACCCATAATATCTCCCAAACCATAGCACACTCTCCCTGCAAACACTTCAACAAACTCTTCAGCACTAGGCGGTATCCCAGCATCCTTTATTGTAACCCTATTTAATTCCCTAAGATCATGAACAACTCTAAGCTTGCCATTCGGTTTCTTCATACAAAATACAGGACTAGAATAACTTGACGTTGATTGCTCATACAGTCCAGTGCGTATCCGTTCTCTGACAACTTCAATATAAGCTTCTTTCAATGCAGCCGGAATAGGAATCGGTTTCTGCTGCCACGGTTCATGACATACCACAGGAATCTTGTAAGGCTCGCCATAGGAATGCTTCAACACACCCCTCTCCTCTTCTACAAAAGCAATGGCCTTCTCTCGCTTGACCATCACATCCAACAACAACTTCTTCTCTTCTCCAGACAACCAACCATCAGGTCCAAAATTAACAACACCCAGTCTCTCAAAAGTGATTCTTGACGTCTCAGAAAATTCAGGCGGATTCTTTACCAAGGGACTCTCATAAGGATCTCTTGATAACCTTGGTCTTCTCAAAGGTGGATTTAATTCAGCAGGTAGCGGTTCATTAATAGGTCGAACTTTATTTGCTACTTTCTTATATTTGGCTGCCTCCACATCTAAATTAACTTGAGGTAAAACATTTTCTTTTGTATCGCCATTAAAACTTTCATCAAATGAATCTTCTTCATCGCCAGAATCAGAATAAGAAAAATTAGAAAAATATTTTATTTCATTTTTAAATTTTACCCTTTTCTCCTTTCCCTCGTCTAATTTATAAACAGATTTTCCAACACCTTTGCTTCCCTTATCCAACAGTAAATCACCCGTAAAGAAAGTTGGCAGTTTATCCTCTTGCTGGAGGACCGGAATTGAATTTTCACAAAAATTATTTTTTTGGGTTTTAATTATACTGAGATTTTTAATTGGGTTTTGATATGATTTTTGCAGTTTAACCTCTTGCTGGAGGTCCATAAACATACCCTTCCAATTTTTATCCAACCTAATTTGGCCCATTTTGCCTTTTTCACCGTTTTTAAATTTAATAGAAAAACCGGGTAAATCCAATAAACATATAGAAAAGTCCATAACATATTTGCACTCCAAAGTAATATTAACAGAAAATAATTGAGAATCCACTTGAATTATCTCCAAGTGAGCTGACCTATTGCAATCCGGGATCTCATCCTGAGGAGAGATTACAACATTAGAGCGATCAGCCCCTGCTACCCCAAAAAATGAGGGCATCCATAATAATTTGAATCCTGAATAAATTGAAGACATAACAATAAAAAAAAAAAAAATTTCAGCCGAGTTTAGGTAGTTTATCCTCATTTCGGAGGAATTAAATTCTTGATATCCCCTGGAGATAATCCATAATTTTGCCCCAAGGGCTTATCCACCGATTCCATAAAACCCAAAAATAAACCCCCATAATTTGTCCTACCATTGGACATAAAAAATAAACAACCCTTTTCCAAAATATGAGTGCATCCAATTTATGCACTCTATTATCAAATACCACTACACTCTTTATTAGTGCAGGGAAAACTATATCCTCCTTAACAATCTCTCCCTGAGATTGTAACAAATCCACCATATCCATATCTTCATTGCAGACAGTCTCTGCTTCTGATGACAAAAACTGAGGCAAAAAATCCTCTAAATCCGATTCCAAATCATTCAACACAAAATTATCCCCATCATCCAAAATTTTGTCATTAATGACAACAATATCTTCATCTTCAAAAATCTCTTCTTTCCAAACAGAAGAGTCAACAAAAATAATATCTTCAGGCTGGACAAATTCTTCAGGAATAGCTGAATCCAAAATTTCATCAGAAACTAGTTCTTTTAAACCATCCTCTTCTATCTCTTGAGCGACCTCAGTGTCTTCTCCAGAGTCCAAATCAACAGAGTTATGAGTATCCAGATGTTCCAAAATAACCTTCTTTAGCACCTCCATACCAGGAATCCTAGTTTCTCCATCGGGAAGATCCTTCATTAAATTCGCATTAATAAGCACCATCAAAACATCTTTCTTAACCTTTTCCCCCATAGCATCCCAAAAAATATACTTTGATGCATTATCATGAAATAAAATTTCATACTCCAACAAATAATCCAGAACCACCTGAAATTCAACCATAAACTGATGATACTGATGCAGAGATGTTACACCACCTTTTGATTCCCATTTCCTAGCTATATCCTTTAGATCCTCCAATGAATAAACTTTTGGCCACCTTTTTTCCATTTCCATCTTGAGCTTTCTCCAATCTTGATCTTTATAACCATCCATAGAAATAACCTCCTTTTCCACCTCTCTGTCCAAAATAAAGAACCTAATCTGCTTCACCATATCCAAAGGTAAAGCACCATCAATCGCAGCAGCAGTTTCATACCTATGTAAAAATCCTTCTAAATCATCTCCAGAAAACTTGGGCCCAACCCAAGATACAATCCTTACTGATGCCCTAACAGGTACACCAGAAGCCAACACAGCAGTTCCACTAGTAGAAGACATCCCAAAACATAAGAAAAGCGTTAACAACCGTTAAAATAACAAGCCTCTTGCAGGCCAATAACAAAAATCCAATTTGAGTTCCAGAGAATAAGCCTCTTGCAGGCTAAGAAAGTCCTAGATCCAAGTAAGTCCTAGAAAAAGCTAGAGATTTTGAACCCCACGTTGGGCGCCAACTATGGTAAGGTAAACTCTTACAGTCGCCTTGCTGTAAGCAGAATCCGGAGGAGATATGTGGATTTAGCTGAAAACCCCGTCCTTCCAATAAAAATAACAAAATAGGAATTCTAAATCACTAAGCTAACCAATCTACTTGAATCTGATTGATAAAAATAATGAAACTCTAAAATAATTAACGCTTATTGAGATTTAAAGAAAGTGGCTGTTGATAAAGAAATACTGATAACAACAATTAAGGTGTACCAGTGAAAGATCTGAAATGATTGACTTTTATGTTTTTATAATAATTTGAATTTTTATGAGACAGCAATAATCAAGTCCCAGCGACGAAGACCTTTCTAAAGATACCCTGTTTGAAGTGTGATTTAAATTGTTGAGTGGTATTTCTAAAATGTTATATATAAAATATAAAGTTATAAGGGTATTACAAATTTATTTAATTTGTTGAGTAATAAAAAATGAGACTGTGGTAGTTAATGATTAAGCTGTATGATGTGTCCCCCCTCTCAATTTCGAGTTTGAGAAGTGCTTAAGTATTCCTAGTCACGTGCCTAAGTTTTCCCCTCCAGAGCTCTTCCAGAGTCAATCCGGAGCCGGAACGGAGTCCGTACGGAGTCAAAGCGGAGTCCGTACGGAGTCCGTACGGAGTCGAAACGGAGTCCGTCCGGACTTCCGGACTCAATTTAGAACCTTAAAACCATAATAAAAAATCTAGAAAAATTACACATAATAGAGCTACTTCCCCTTTACCTAACAAACTAATTTTCGTAGTCTGCGCAGCTCTAATTACCCCGTGAAAATTCATCAAAGTTAAGTAATTTTTGAAAAACGTAAATATTTCTATAAAACTTTAAAATTCATTTAAAAATATAAGAAAAATAGTAAAAATTCTGGGAAAATTTCCCAAGGTTCTTGAGTGACTCGACTTGATACTTATAAATTTTTCAGACCGTAAAAAAAATAAGTTTTCTCCGCAAAATAAATTGTTTTCGTGTAGGCATTTGCTCGTGACCAATTTCTTCATATTTAAAACTCCAATAAATTAAATAAAACCCTTTTATATAAAAAAAAAAATAATAACGCCAATCTTGCACGCCGTAATAACTCCATTTACGTACTTAGGTGCCGTACTAAACTTTAGGCTACCACACCATGACATAATTAGAAGAGTAACAACCTTCAAAATCCTGTAATAATAAGGGAAATCCATCAAAATTAAAGAATAAGATAAAAAGAGAGTATATGCTTATTAAACAGTAATATAAAAGACTAAAAGGGGATTTTTAAGGTTAATAATAGCTTAATAATAAGGGGGATTCACTGTAGAAATAATGGGGCTAATCCTGACATTATACTACGTGAAATTCCCATTCAAAAATACCCAATATTGACTGAGAAACCACCCAAAAACTTAAAAAAGAGCGTGAGATGTGGGGTAACTACATGCAGTCCTTGGCAGGCGCTTGCACGGGTAAATCCTTGACTAAATTAAGGCAAATTTAAGTGTGGTGATGAAATAAGACACCAAGATTAAGGTTATTAATGAAATTAGTGCATATAAACAAGGTCAATGCATTATTAATTAAGCTAGGACACTAAATAAGTGCCTGTTGCCTATTTTAGTGTGTTTCCCCACAGTGGGCGTAGAATTTGGGGTAATTATAGTGTGAAAAAGCTAAATTTGCTAAAAATGAAGCTATTCACACAGGAAAACAGCAGGCAGTTTGTGGCCAGTACACAGAAGCCATTTCTGGCATAAAAAACACCAAATTTGAAAAGTGTTATTTTTATGAATTTAAATAGCCAAACCAATAGTCCTAAATGAGACAAATTGATCTGTCAAAGCGTATTTTTGATATTTTCAAATTTATGGCGCATATAGTCAACTTTTAAGTGAAATAAAGTGCATTTCTTGTTTTTGCATAAAACAGTGAAAATAACAGCTTTAAGTGTACTTAAAAATTATGTAGCCTTATATTTAAGGTTCTTAAGATTACCCTAACATATTCCAGCTTAATATTAAGTACATAAGACTTATAAAAGGTGGATATATGCGTGTATATAAGGTGTTATAATGGCATATATTGTATATTATCATAATTTTACTTATGTATACTGTTTGTGTACTCTTAATTATTATTCCCATGTATAGTTCATGTGTTTAAAATAACTTATAAGTATTTTTTACTCAGTCCTGGGGATATACAGGCTGAAATTTTCTCTTCATATTAGAAATTTTCAGTTTCACTTGTGAAAAAAGTTTTGAAGATGATGAGTGATGAGGAATTCGACATTTTTCCAGAAATTTTGTTGATATTTTTAAATCTATTTTGTTTTAAAATATAAAAAACCAAAAAATGAAAAATAACAAAAATAATAAGAGAAAAAAATTAATAATTAATTTTCAATTTATTTCTACCTTAAACACAAATTTCCCCTTTTTTTGATGTCCTCAATATTTCCTTTATTATTTTTTTTGGTGTCCTCATTCCCCATTTTCATCCCCTTTGGAGTCCTCAAAGTTAATCTCTTGTCCCCTATGGTATACTCAAACCCCCCTTTTCCCCCCTTTTGTGTCATCTACATCCCCCTTTTTCCCCCTTTGGAGTCTTCAAACCCCCCCTTTTCTTTCCCCCCCTTACGCACCCTCAGGCATGTTCTTTTCCTCCCTTTGGTCTCCTTAAAACACCCTCTAATAACTCCCCAACTCCCCCCTTCCCCCTTATTGCTCCTACTCCTCCTTTCCTCCTTTCCTTCCCCCTCACCTCTCCTCCAGCCCCCCCTTCATGCTAATGAATTGCTAAGTAATGAAGGGGGCTGGAAGAGAGGTGAGGGGGGAGGAAAAGAGGGGAAGGAGAAATAAGGGGGAAGGGGGGAGTGCTGAGGGGTAATATGGGGAGTGATTAGGGGATAGAATAGGTGGGGGGGAGGGGGATTCAGGAGACAAAAGGGAGGAAAAGGGAATGTCTGAGGGTTCATAAGGGGTAAAACAAAAGGGGGGGTCTTGAGGACACCAAAGGGGGAAAAAAGGGGGATGTGAAAGACACCAAAGGGTGCAAAAAGGGGGATGTGGAGGACACCAAAAGGGGAAAAAGGGGGGATTGAGGAAGCCAAGGAGGGATAAAGAAGGGATGAAGGAGAAAAAAAAAGAGAAAAGAGGGAGAGATAGAACAAAAACAAAGTGTTAATTTAACCTTTGAAAACCAAAAAAAAACCACTTACAAAAAAAAACAGAAAACAAAAAAAAATCAGCAATAAAAAAATAAAAAAATGAATAAAATGACTTACCTGGAGAGATGAGATGAGAAAATAAATGAAACCAAATTTTTTGAGGGATGCTTGAGAAGAGGAGAAAAAGGATATGAGGGATGAATGAAAAAAAGAAACAGTGAAAAATTAAGTGATTTCTAAAAATATGTGCTTTCATTTTGAGCTGGAGAATGAAAACAAATGAGACATCCAAAAAAGAGACATTTACCATTAATTCAAAAAGAATGAATATGCAAAAAAATAACACCAACCCAAGTGAATAAAGCAGACAAGTTGAGCATTTGGAGAGTATGAAGAAAAAATTAAAAGCATTGTGTTTCAAAATGTTGGAGGGTGATTTGCATAATGAAAGAGTGTATTCCAGTGGAAAGAATGTTTTGTTATTAGAGGGAGGGGAGAGCTTGCACAGGTTTGGGATCCTCTTCTTCATAAAGATAATTCAACTCATCATTTAAGTCAGCTGGGATATTAAGGAGTATAATGAAAATCATTAACAAATGATTTGCAGTTTTGATTTCCAATTTTTTTTGAAATAAGATTCTGAGTTCCCAAAGACTAGAAAATGTTCCCTTTATAATCCTAATATTGTGTTCAATTTGTACTTTTGATTGTGCAAGATGATAATTAAAAGATGTTTTGGGGTCATTTTCTAAAGTTGCACATTGAAAAGCAGGTTTAATATATTTTCCACTTGCATATGCTGAGTCTTCAAGGAGGTACTGAGATTTGTCAAAGTATTGGTCAGGATTTTTAGAAATTTTCATTCTTTGGAACACAGAAGAGTCATGACATGAGCCATGGCAGCCACTATGAAAAGAAATAAATTTTTTATTGAAATCACACACAATTTGAATGGCAATAGATTATTTAAAAAGAAGATAAAAAGCTAGTTAATGAAGAGAAATTTGAGAACATTTTGAAGAAACCTTTTTTTGCAATCAAAATAATGGTTTTCATCATGAGCAGGAATTTCGGCTCAATAGTATAGTTGTACCATTAACAAAAAAATACACAGGTAGGGAAACTTTCACTTGAAATACTTGAGAGGATATAAGGCTCTGTTGTGAAGTTGGCCAAAAAAGTTTTTGAGACTTGTGAGAAAAACTAGATATCATGCAGCACTTGTTGTATAATATGAAGGTACCATATCCTATGGTTAAGGGATCATCTAAATATCTTACAGAAGCACAATTTCCATTTGAACTAAAGCAACATAGTGAAACAGCAAGTTGAAAGGCAGGATTATTTTGTTTGTTATGGGAATTATTATGGAAGATAGGATTATTGGAGATGAGTTGAGAAAGTTTGAAAAAAGAATCAGGAAAAATTTGAAAAATTTGCGTGAAGTTTAAATGAGTAATTTCAAGAATTGAGGCAAGATAATATCTGGGATCTTGATAAAGATTCGGACCCCTTGGGGTTATTTAAAACTTTTTTGAAAGAAAAGAAATTTAAGCTAAGTCAGCAGCTAAAGTTAAATTGATAGCATTCATAGCTGATTGAAGTTGCTTCCTAGTAGAGAGGTGCTTCATTATTGTTGGTAGAAACGGTCGTTGGTAGAAGGTTTAGGTGATGAGTGGGAAATGGGAGTCAGCCTTCAAATGAGCAGGTGGGGTGTGCAGATAGAAAAAAATTTTATGCGTTTGCCACCAAAATTAAGTTTCATAGAGTGAAGAGACATGTAACGATGAGATAAAATGTTATGTGTTTGCCACCAAATTCAAGTAGCATAGAGTGAATAGAGACATAAGGATGACATACACAATTATATGTCATGTGTCTTTCTTACAAATCAATCATGGATGTGACTAGTTTGGGATCAGGAATTAGGAATGTAAATTGGGGTATAAGTGGTGGGATAATGCACTATCCTGCAGTCCTTATTCACTAGCCCTGGGGCTAGTAGATAAGAATCATCCACAATTAATACTTTCTGATCACAGAAAAATAAACCTGATCCCTAATTTCAGAGCCCTGAACATTGATAACCCCTATTAACTCAATGGTCACAACCTCTACCAAATCTTAGGAGTCCTCTCATCCCCAAGAAAAATAAACACCTTTTGAGAAGACCTCTGTAATGTTTGGGCTATATCAAGGGGCATAATTTATCTATCAAGAAAATGGAATAGGTGAAAAACCTTTTTTCTTTTTTAAATTCTCAATTTCTTTGTTTTTAGATATCTGTTTTCTGTTTTTATATTTCAAATTTGTTTTTATGTTGTTTAAAATGTTTTGTATTTGAAACATATTATGGGGTGTCAAACATTGCAAATAAACCATTAGAAATCTCACTTTTTTCAATCAAAAAAATGTATTATAAACTTTTAATTATATTTACTTTTACTGTTATAGAACCTTATTTTGTTTTCCAAATAGAGGATATCAACATTAACAGATCCACAATCAAATTAATTGTGGATAAATATCATTATACCCCAATTGTCTTCCACAATTATTTTTGAAAATAATTGGGTTATTAGATATTAAGGGGTGTCATTTCTGGAAAATCTGCACTTAAATTTAGTGTGAATTTCAAACCAAATCACCACTGAAATTTTGCAAAAAAATTACTTAATTCAAAAATGGGTGTCAGTTATGACCTCGAATCAGCACTTTTTTCACAATTTTTTTTCTCAACCACATTATGAAAACATCATCCCTTCTTTTCTTACCCTATCCCTGTCACTTGAAACACCCAGACCTCTATCCCCTCATCAATCCTTGGCACACACTCCTCACTAAGATTTGAAATATTTCATTGCAACATTTTAACCAGGCATGTTTTTTTCATTCTTTTTTTATATTTTCAGCCTCTTAACCTCTTTTCTTGTAACATGCCAGTTTCATAATACCTTCCATAAAATATAACACTCAAAAGGCAACTCAAAAAAATGCTTCATCACAAAGGTCTTCTGGTAATGTATGCACCTCACTGGAGAAATCAAATTCTGGACAGCTAAGAATAAAAGATTATATCATCATCATCAACTTCCTCAAAATTAAAATCAAATTATGATGCATGTTTTGGATGTGAGAAGTCCACCCAAATGGGACATCAACCTTCATCAAATGTCAATGGCTTCTTGTTGATGGCAAATGAAGTAAAAAATAAAACAAAAGGTGGAATGAACATCAATCCTAAGAAAACAAAGGAGAGGTTCAAATGTTTTCAATACAAATATAAAAAGGCTCATTTCACTTCCATTTCCACTGGCTTTAGTATTGATGATGATGATTTGGAGATTGGAATTACTACTGTTTCCAAAAAGCTCAATGTCATGTGTCCTTTCTATGAGGAAATGGATAATCTTTTCAGTTCCCAAGTTGATTTCAAAACTTGGTTTATACACAATACTACTAAGTATATGCCCTCTGGATCTCAAAAAGCCAATAATCCTCCAAACACACCTAATACTCAAGGATATAATTACCCCTCCAGCTTCTAACCATAGTTCAACTGAAGATGATCCTGACTATCAAGCTGAAAAATTATTTTGGAGTAGATCTGAGTCCTCAGAGCCCAAAAATTTCAATGTATTTTTACTTTCTCTTTATTCTTCAATTCTTTTCTAAATTGCTTATTCTTTAATTTCTAGTCTTCTCCTACTAAAATCAAATTTCTAAAAAGAATAATGATTTTTGAAATAAAAATTCTGCTTTGAAAGCTGCTTTAGATGAACTTCCTGAACCCTCTAGCTCAAAATCCAAACTAAAGTGTCAGGCTTCAACTTCAATGAACTTGAACCATCTTTTAAAGCGTGGTAATACTTCAACCACCTCTTTGTCCTCCCTTGACAATTATTTTGAGAAAGATGATATATGTAAGATTTGGTCACTTTATATCTTCTTCAATAACATATTTATTTTTTTCCATTCAATTTTCTCAGAAAAATCCTCTATTGAAAAAACTTCCCTTGATTTTGAGAAGATGAATTTTGATCATATGCTAATGAAAGTTGGATAGTCTTTAGATTTGGAGGAAAATTTATTTTTGATTTAATCAAATTTTGAAAAGGCTAAATTTGAGGCAGAGTGGGTGGAAAGAGCTCACCTTTTCTTGAAGGAAAAAAATACTGTGAATTTCAAAGAGAAATAGCCAGTTGTGAATTGGGAAAACAAGAAATTTTTAAAAAATTAGAATTCATTTCAAAATGTATAAAAAATGGCCAATCTTATGAGGAAATCAAAAAATTACTTGAATTTTTTATTTGTTTAATGGTTGTGGAATGACTTTAAAAATTAATTTTGATCTTATAAAAAATAGTTATATCATGAGATTCTGATAACACCATTTGTCCTTACTGGAATCTAAAATTTGCTCTTTTGGAATTCCGGATGGTAAAATAATATTGACACCTGCATGAAAATCTTCATTGCCAACATAATTTTATCACATCACAACCAATTTCCATTTCTAAATAGAGCTAAGTCAAAAAAATTCTAAATCTTTTTGAAAAATTTGGCAATACCTTCCTCTGCATTTTATTGAAGCAAGGAGTGGGTATCACCAAATTTTTCTAAGTCATCAATTTTCCATGTCAGATTTAAAAATTTGGAAATACCCTCCTCTGCATTTTATTGAAGTAAGGGGTAAAAATCACCAAAATTTCATGTAATTTGATAAATTAATAAATGAATAAATAAGATAAATCATATTCACTAGTTCTAAAGTAATGAGAATTCCTCAAGCCAAAATGCAGACCAAGTCTATAAACTAAGTTTGGGACTTTCAACAATTATAGGTGAGATGAACCCCAGAAACAATTTAATGTTATCATAATTAATGTTTATACAACACAAGGTTGTTGGCTCATTACTTTAGTTTAGTAAATTGAAATATCAGATTTATTTATTAAAAATTTATGAAAGAATAAAAAATTTTTGGGGACTTTAAAAATCCCCATACTTTTTTGATCTACCTAAATTTTTATATAATTTATTACTTTTACCTTCTTTTTTTATCTAGTATATCCTTTGGATTAGATTTTGACTACTTTAGAAGGAGCAGCCAAAATGAGTAAAATTGTGACAAGATTCCAAACATGGAGAAGCTCTTTTTGTTTGGTGATTATTGTGAGAAGAGTTCCAAACTGATTCAATGATTCCATTTCCTAATCCAAAACCAATTAGTCACCTATGATTGAGGAAATATAAGCCATGTCCTTTGATTTTAGCAGGTGAATGAATAGGTTTTCCAGTAGTAGGATTGATATAAGAGAGGATCCCCAATGTAAGATAATTGGCATCATTTGAATAAGTATGAATCTTGTTATGAATTCCAGAGTGAGTAATTATAAAATTTGAAAACAATATATACTGATAGCTAATTTCTTCCCATTCCAAGTCACACCAATTTGGAATTATAAATCTGGTTGAAAGCTCATGATTTTTTTGAAAAGATTTATTACAGAGTTTTTTAAGTCAAAGAGCAAGAAAAAAATTAAATGAAGGTAAAGAGTCACATTTTCAAAAATCATTATCTATTTCCACTTTAGATAAATTTTTGAGCAAATAATAGATGCTTATAGAATTAAAATGAGTGAAATATATTAAGAATGAAACAATAAATGTTATTATAATTACTGAGAGAATAACTTTACTAAATCCTGGTCTTCATCCAAAACCAATAATGATACCACCAAAGAAGTTCTTATTCCTTATTGGTAAGAAAACCAAAGCCATTTGATATAGTGTTGTAATGAGATCAGGTAGTTGAATAAAGGATTCATCTTTAACTCCATCTAATGAATGATTTTTATAAATAAATTGAGGCTTAGAAGTATTACTGATTACGGCGTTTACTTCATCATCTCCTAATTCTGTTAGATATTTGATATCTTCAGGTAAATTCTTGGGATATTTATTTTTTTATCAACTTTAGACTTATAACACTTGATTTTTGATATATGGGCAAATAAAATATTCAAGTATAATTTTTTGATAAGATTGGTCATCATTTTTTATGTTTTAAGGTTTTTAAGAAGATTGAATTTAAGTAGAAATTAAAGACAATGATAAAGAAGATAATGATGAAGATAGACAAGTAAGGATTGAATCAGAAGAAACAGAATTTTTTTTCCTGAATTTTTTTGATGATCAAAATGAATTAGATTTTGAAGAAGATTATAAAGAAGATAAAGATGAAGAATGATGTGTAAAGCTTGAATCAGAAGAAACAAAATTTTTTTCTCCTGAATTTTTTTCAACAACTTTTCTGAATTTTTTTTGATTATTGAAATGAAGTAGATTTTAAATAAGAAGATAAAGTTGAAGATAGAGGTATAAGGCTTGAATCAGAAAAAATAGAAATTTTTTTTTTCTAAAAAAAATCTTTACTGGTCAAAAAAACTTCATTTTTTTAAAAAAATTAATAAAAACTCACATAATTTAAATTAAAAGACCTTCAAAATTTTCTTATTAATTCAATTGAGTTTGAGGATTTTTTTTAGGTTAATTCTCAACAAAAAAAATAATAAAAAAAAATTTAAATGAATTTTTAAAACTTTACTGTCAATTTTTTCATTACTCCCTCATTGGTCCCCATTCTCTCCTTGTAAAAATTCTCCAAATACCATTCCAAACTGCCTCCAAACACCCAAACAACAGCCCTCAAACTCTCACCGACACCCCTAGACCTGCTTCATACTCCCCCACTTTCCCCCCTCATATATCCCTCCAATCCCCCTTAACCCCCCCAACTACTCCTCTGTTAACAAACAATTGGAAGGGGGGTAAGGGGGAATTTGGAGGGGGATAAGAGGAGAGCTAGGGGGGTTTGAGGGAGTTTTGAGTGCTGGATTTGAGGGGGATATAGGGGGGATATGAGGGGGGGTTAGAGGTAGCAAAAGAGAAGGGAAAGGGGGGGAAAGGTGGGATAATGATCAAGCTAAGGAGGGAGAAAGAGGGGATGATGGAAAGTAAAATAAGAGAAAAGAGGAAGAGAAAGAGAAAGAACAAAAAAAAGAGTTAATTTAACCTTGAAAAAAAGAAAAAGAACAGCTTACAAAAATAAAAATAAAAAAACAGAAATTAGAGAACCAAAAAAAAATTTCATTAGCAAACAAAAAATCAAAAAAAATGAATAAAATGACTTACCTAAAGAGATGAGATGAGAAAATAAATTAAACCAAAAATTTTGAGGGATGTTTTAAGAGAAGAGGAAAAGGATATAAGGGATGAATGAAAAAAAGAATGACTGAAAAATTATGTGATAGCTGAAAATATGCAGTTTCATGTTGAGGTGGTGACCAAAAACAAAAGAGAGAGGGAAAAAGAAACTTTCACTGAAAATTCAAAATAAAAGTCAATATGCAAAAATAAAATTACAAAAGCAAGAGAATAATACATGAAACTTGATTATTTGAAGAGTATGAAAAAATTAAAAGAGTTTTGTTGAGAAAAGTTGGAGTATTATTGGCATAATGATTGGGCATATCCCAGTGGGAAGTAAGATTAATAGTAGATAAAAATGAAATGAAAATTGTAATAGTTTAAGAGCAAAACACTAAATCTCCCAATGTGCTAGTGTGATTGGAAGAATTTTCGCCCATATGCATGTGGTTTGAGAAATAGAAGTGTTGGATATAGTGGGAGGTGTTTCAACTTGTTCATCTTCATACAACTCTAACCATTGACCTTTGAGGTCAGCAAGTAGGTTATGAAGTATAGTGCAACACAGAATATAGCTGATCACTTCCTCCATTTCCAATTTATTTCTAAGAGGACTTCTTAGTTCCCTTAAACTGGAAAAACAACCTTTCAAGATTCCAATAGAATTTTCAATACAGACTCTTGAGTTTGGCAAATGATTGTTGAACTTGGAATTTTGACTGTCTTCAGATGCTTCTCTGAAAAAATCAGGAAGTACAAATTTTCTATTCAAATAAGCTGAATCTTCCAGAAGATACTGATCTTCATCAAAGAATTTTTCAGGATCATTTGAAATTTGCATTCTTTGAAGGACATAGGAGTCATATCATGAACCAGGATAGCCAGCAAAGAAAGATATTAATTTTTTGTTTATGTCACATACAAGCTGAATGGAAATTGAATATCTATAGAGAAGATATAGTTGCTTATGTTAGTATAAAGAAAAAGAAATAATGGAACTAGAGATAAGCTACCTCTTTTTATGGTCAAATTAATTGTTTTTGCCTTGAGCAGGTTTCTGACTCAAAGCAATAGTAGTGCCATCAACAAAACCAATACATCTTGGGAAGCCCTCTGCTTGCATAACTGAGATGATTTGATTTGCTCTTCTTTAGTTGTCCAGGTGAGAATTTTGCATTTTAAGGAGTTGATAGCAGTTATGCATTGTTTTGTATAAGTTTTAACAGAGCCATATCCTAAAGCAAAGACATTTTTGAAACATTTCAAGGAAGCTCTGTTACCATTGGAGCCTAAATGACATAGTGTGATGGCAAATTGAATTGAAGAAGCACATTGTAGTTTTTGAGAATTATTGTGAAAGACGGGGTGTTCCTGAATAAGCTCAAGAAATTTAAGGAAAAACTCCTGAGAAGTCCTGAAAAACTGTCTAAAACTAGGTACAGATAGGTCAAGAAGGGTTTTAATGGTGTACTTGGTGGTATGAAGTACTTGAGGCTTTCTAAGAAGAAGGTAAAGTTTCCTGGAAATTTTTGATAAAAAAAGAAAATCTTCTTCAAGATTGGGATCAGTATTGCAATCAGAGTCAAAGAGGAGATCAAGAGCTATGAAAGTCATTGCTTGATGTAGCATATCACAATTTGAGAGTGAGGAAGGCATGACTCTTATATGGTATAAAAATCTAAATGATGTACAATGTTTTGACTTATAAAGTGTTATGCTGTGGAGTGCTTTGTATAAATGGGATGATGCTGACAAATCAGTTAAGTGGGACATTATGGTGAGATTAGAACTTTTGGTTGAGAAAGTGCAGATTTGAGTGAAATAAGTTACTTGTTTCATTTTGAAGTCCACCAGTGTTGGGGCTAGTGTGTTTCAGAAATCTGCACTTAAATAAGTGCAAATTTGGTCAAATTTAAGTGCAGATTTTCCAGAACTGACACCCCCTATTTAATGTTTAAAAGTTCACCTCTTATCTGAAATTTTTCTACTCAATTCTTCATAAACACATCTTGGACAGCTTTCTGGATATGAAAGCCTGCCTACCTTGCTGCACACCCCCACCCTCATCCCATCCTGTATGTTGCTTCTATTGATTCAGATTTCTCCCCATCTCATCTACTCATTTCTGCTATTTTTCATCATCAAATATATTAACCTCATCTCTCCATGTAAGTCATTTTTCTTCCTTTTTTTTATATTTTTGTTTTCTAATTATTAGCTTTCTTTTCTTTTTTGTATTTTTATTTCAAGTGGGTTTTCTTTTGGTTTTCAAGGTTAAACTAATTTTCTCTCTCTCCCTATTCTCTTTCTTTTTTTGTCTCCATCATCCTACTTTTTATCCTTCCTTGGTCTGGTCATTATCTGTTAGGATTTTAGTTGGGAGACAAAGAGGAGTGCTATAGGTGCTATGCATTGTATTAAGCAGGAAAGAGTGAAATTGCATTATGGGGTCTTACAGGGCAAGCACTGTGCGGAATTTCTTATCAGACAAATTTACTAGTGATCCAGTTAATTCTTAGTTTTTCATAATTGTAACTCTCACTTTTGGAAAGCCCCAACATAGCCAGTCTAGTTATTCTCACTCACTATGCAATATAGGGGGTGGACTTGCTAGAAAGTCCTCAACCTGAACTCAGATAGAACTCAGGTGGAACTCAGACTGAACTCATTCTGAACCCATACTGAACTCTACTTGAACACCCACCTAAAACTGTTCTGCTGAGTGGTATTCATCCCTTATTGTATGGTTCCTTTATCAATAGCTCAATGTGTGTTCAATCTGTGGTGAGTTTTTGTCCAAGGTTGCGGACTCTCTAGCAAGTCCGCCCCCATATTGTGTGGTGACTGCTTTATCAGAATAGTAATTCCTGTCTTAGGCTAGTGTGAGCTCTAGTATTAGTCTGCCTTCTTAGGTCTTAACATCTAGTCTAACCTATAACCATTGTACTACAAAAGGAACATGAACACCTCATGTAAATCCAGCACAGTGCTCCTTGCTGCAATGCAAGAGCAGATGGCACACTTTCAAGAACAAAACACAAGACTCCTGGAACATCTTGAAGATAAAAATACCTTATATTGCAGCCCCACCAAAGCAGAGTTGGACACTTATGAAGCCAAAGAACAGGTACTGCCTGCAACACCAGCACCACTTGTCAAAGGCCCAAAGATTGTGGTCCCAGAAATCTTTGATGGAAAATGAAGCCCCTGAGTGGAACAGTATGCATCACAGGTAAAACTTTATGTCCTTATGAGTAGTCACCAACTCCCAGATGAGCAATAAAAAATTGGATTTGAAATAAATTACCTCACAGATGAGACAGAATGCTGGGCAAGGCCATATACAAAAGAACTCCTTCAAAATTCTAAGTTGGAAAAAACCTTTCTCAAAATCATGGTGGAATTTGAGCTAGATTTCAGTGTTCCTGATGTGTACACAACCTTGGAACATAAATTAAATCAACTACAGCAAAAACATTCAGCAGCCAAGTATGTGTCAGAATTCTGGGGCCATACCAGCTACATCACAACATGGGGAGAAGGAGTGCTCATTTTTCACTTCAAAAATGTAATATCACCAAAAATCAGGAATTCCTTGATCAGTCACTCATGTCCAATCTCCCTCCAAGTGCTCATTGAGCTGGCTATTCAAATTTCTAATGAGTTCACACATCAACACATGGATGGTGGGAGTGGCACTTGTCACTGGTGCAACTGTGCCCCATTGAGTGGCTCCAGTACTCAGTACCCAAACGTCATGGATAATGACACAGAAAACGCATGGGGCCCTGGTGGGAAGAGAAGGCTTTCAGATGAAGAATACGAAAGGCTGATGAGCCAAGGTTTGTGTCTAAAGTGTGGAAGCAGTTGTCAGTTGGTAAGTGAGTGTATTTTAAGACATAAGAAGGAAGACTACTACTAGCACTGACACTAGCCTGGGATAGGACTGAGTATTCTACTAAGCAGTGAGAATAACTAGACTGACTATGTCAGGGTTACCAAAAGTGAGACAGGACTGACTATGCTGATACAGCAGTGAGACTAAGAAGTAACTAGATTACTATATATGTTTTCTGATTAGGAGTGTTCCACAGTGCTTACCCCATATAACCCCCTTATGAAATATCCCTTCTTTTTCCTCTCACAATGTATAGCACCCATAGTGCTCCTCCTCCTCACCTCTCAACAAAATCCTTACATTACCCCTTCTTTTACCCCTCATTCCCCCTGCACTCCTTCTCAAACTTTTTCAACCTTTCCTTAGCATTTTCCAAATTTTCCACCAGTTCCCAAGACCTATCTCTAACCCCATATTGTTTTGAATGCACTAAGTAATGAACCCTTCCCCTGTATACCCTCTTAGAAATAACCTTTTCCACCTTAAACTCTACTTCATTTTCCTCCTAGTTTGGTGCTGGTGGATCCTCTGGACATCATGGGATTGTATCTTATTTATGCTTTTTTATCAATGAAATGTTGAAAACTGCATGAGCTTACCCCATTGATATTGGTAGTTCCAGCTCATAAGCTGATTCAGATACCTTGCGTTTAACTTTGAATGGCCCCACTTTCTTGTGATCTAGTTTAGCGCTGGGGTGCAATTTGGAAAGGAAACATGAGCTTAGACAAACCTTTTCACCTACCTTTAGCATGCAATTCTGGGTCCTTCCTTGATTGTGATGACACTTCATTGACTGCTGAGATAACTTGAGAGATGCTTCTATTTCTTGATGTATACTTAATATTCATTGAAACACTCTTCTGCTTTTGGGACTTGTAACATGAATGGGGTACCAATTAAGAATGTTGGGTGATATCCAAAGTTGGCGTAAAAAGCTGACATGCCTTTTTCAGCATGTGTCTGATTATTGTATGAGAATTCAGCCAGTGGTAAAAACTTCACCCAATCATCTTTCTGATATTTAATGAAATGGTGCAAATGTTGTTCAATTGCCTTATTCACTATCCCAGATTATCCATCAGTCTGTGGATTCCATGCTGGTGACAAGATGGGCTTAATTTTTAGTTGCTCATATATTGCTTTTAACAGCTTAGAGTTAAAAATTATTCCCCTATCTAATACTATACCTTCAGGAAATCCATGTAATTTTCAGACATTTGCCACCATTAAGTCTGAAATACCCTCTGATGAACCCTTGGTAGTGGTGGGGGCAAAGTGTTCCATCTTGGTGAAGCAGTCAACTACTGTGAGGGTAGCGTTCTTTCCTTGTGACTTGGGTAATTCCACTCAAAGATCATAGGAGAGCTCCTTCCATGGCTGCTTGGAAATGTTTAGTGGAGCCAGTGGTGTTGTTGTTAGACTAGCCTTGTTCCTCTGTTAAGAGTCAAATGCCACTAAATAGTGCTAAATGCTTGCCTTCATGGACTTCCAGTAAAATTTACAACTTGCAAAATCCACAGTCTTCAGCATTCCTAGGTGTTCTGCAATTGGGGAATCATGCCTTGATTTGACCACCTGCCTCTTGAGCTCCTTATCACTTGGAACCACTATTCTCCCATTCCAATACAGTGCTCCCCCTTCCAGGAAGTAATCCTCCAATACTTTCCTTACCAATACCTCCTTTGATAACAGCACCTTCACCAAATCTTTCACTCCTTCATAATTTTGTTTACCCCTTCTTACCCATTCCATCAAATCCTCATCTGTCAATTACACCTTGTCTAGGATTACCCCCTCTTCAAGGTCCCCCTTCAAAAAAGTTGCCCAAAAAGTGTTTAGTTGGCCCAGTACTAGATGCAAGTCAGGAAATTGTGATAGCACATCAGGTTTTTCACATTTCTTCCCTGGCCAGAATGTAACAACAAAACTAATGCTGCTCAGCAGTTCTGCCCAGTGCACCTACCAGCAATTCAAAATTTCAGTGGTCAGAAAGGTTTCCAAGTTTTTATGATCCATGGAAGTAATAGCTTGTAAACTGTGAGGCCTTCCTTCCAAATACTGGTTCCAGATGTGTACCACTTCTACTAGTGCCCATAACTTCTTATCATATATTTCATACCTTAATTTAGAGCCTATCAGTGTTTGTGAAAAATAAGCTACTGGGCTCCAGAAATTTTCAGAATTTTATTGAGATAATACTGCACCTAGTGCAAAATCTGAGGAGTTAAATTCCAGAACAAAAGGCTTTAATAGGGGGTGTAAAACATGGTAAATGTGGAAAAAAATTAAATTCATTTTTAGTAACAAAAAATAGGAATCCCATCTATATTATGTCATAAAAAGAAGGATATATAAAAGTAAAAATTAATATAATTGAAAGTATATAAGCTATTTTATGATTGAAAAAATTGATATTTTCTAATGGCTGATTTGCAATGTTTGAAACCCCCTAATAAGTCAGAGATTTCAAGAATAGGGGCTATCAAAAATTGTCTTTTTAGATAGTCAATTCTGTCACACAAGAGCCTGAAAAAAACCTTCTCTCTTAATTCTCCTCCCCCACATGGGGATCCATCAAACATAATTAGATTCCTAGGGTGGTCCATTTTTTCTTTTTTCTTTTTGTCTCTCTGTAAAAAATTTTTAGAAATAAAACAGTCTGTGCCCCCACATTCCAGTAGGGCTAGTACATTTTTTGTGTCATCAAGGGCCATTAAAGGCAAGTTCAGTATAATACAATTGTCATTCACTTAAAGTCGCTTTCACACTGATAATTTTTCTACTAAATCCTTCTTATCCTTTCCCTCCAATTCACTCAAGGAGGGCACAGCCTTCACTCCTAAGCACTTTTGTTTATCTTTGCTTTTCCTGTGCTATCCTCCACTTCATTAACCCTTATTTTCCCCCTACCTACACTCCCTTTCCAAATGACCACCACTCCCACATCAGAGGAACAGGCCTCTACTCATAGTACTCTGGTACTCCTCATCAGGAAACCTTCTTCTCCCACTAGCGCCATTTGCATTTACTGCATCAATTTCCATTGAATTTGGCTCCCTGTAGCTGGCCATGCTTGATGAGGCATAGTTGCACCACTTACAATCACCACTCCAGCCATCTATTCACTGATGGATAAACAAATTATCAATTTGGATGGCCTTCTCCATGAATGCTTGGAGGTAATTTGGGAAAGCGTAGATAATTAAGGAATTTCTTATTATTGAGGAGAGCCCATTCCTGAAGTGAAACATGAGCGCCCCTTCTCCCTATGTTGTGACGTAGCTGGTTTGGCCCCAGAATTCCAACACATACTTGTCCACTGAATTTTTTTGGCATAATTGGTTTAGCTCATGCTCCAAGGTTGTGGCCATCTCAGGGTCATAAAAAGCTAACTCAAATGCCCTCATGAAATGGTGGAAAATTGTTGCTGACTGAGTGTTTTCAAGGAGCTCCTTGGTGTATAGCCTTGCCCAGCTTTCTGCCTCATCTGTGAGGTAAAATATTGCAAATACAATCTTTTCTCACTTTTCTGGGAACTTATACCCATTGACCAGGAAATAGAGGTGTACCTGTGACACATACTGATCTTCCCGGGACCTGTTTTTCTATCAAAAATTTCTGGGACCACAATCTTTTGGCCTTTAACAAATTTCACTGGTTTAGTAGGTGGTACCTGTACCTTGGCTTCAGTGGGGCCACAACATTAGGGCCTTTTCTCTTCTAGAAGTTCAGTGAGTCTGCTGCTTTTTTCTTACATTTCAGCAATGTTTGCTGCATCAGGTTGACCTGAGGGATTCATTTTTCTTCAGTAGTGTGCCAATTGATATTGGATAAAATTTTAAGACCTAAGAAGGCAGATTACTACTAGTTCTGACACTAGCCTGTGACAAAACTAACTATCACTGAAAAAAATCAAGTGGCACCTGATAGAAGGTGCCTATCCCTATATTCAGTTTTAATTTAAGAGTAAATTTGATTTGATTTTGCACAAGCTAGTGTGCTCATTTTTCAGTGCACAGTATTTCCAGAAAAATTACAGCTGAAATGAAGTTGAGTTTAGTCAAAGATAGGGATTGGCACCTGCAATCAGGTGCCCATTTTTGTTTTCTGGTGTATGCTACTAAGCAGTGAGACTAACTAGACTGACTATTTTGGGGCTACTCTCAGTGTATGCTGGTATTTAAGTATGATTTAGTAGTAAATATTAATGGTCCTACTACTTAATATTAAATGACTTATGTATTAAACTTCAGGGAAGGACTAATTAACTGTTATTCTCAATATTAAATCACAATATTTGGATTGGTGCAGACTAGTGGTTGAAAATAGACTAGTAAAATATTGTTATAGCTGATATAAAGATAATATATATTTATAAAGGCTTTAAAATATTTTTATATGCTAATAATTGTTTTATAACTTTTATTTTTTTTATTAAGTAAGTGATGTCCAATAAGCCATTGAATCCTCCCTTACTTATACCAAAATCCACTGGAGTGCACAGAACTTCAATCCAGATGATGTCACTGCTATCCCTGGAAATAACAGTACTGTGAGGGCTCATCACCTCTCCATGGCATCCACTTCAAGAATTTTTAACACACAGATCTCCAGTAAGGATCCCCTATCACAATTAAATATATCATACACCCATACCACAAATAGAGAAAACAGATAAAAGTGGATACCATAAGGAGACAGGTAAAATAACTAATCCAAAGAGAATAAAATGAAACACAAAGAATATAAATGAACCAAATTAACTTTCCAAGCCCCCAATAACATCTTCAAGCATCCAAATTAATCCAATAATCATATCCCAACCTATAAATCTGTGAAAATCTATAAAAGGAAGCAGATTAAGTTGTACAAACTGGATATATGCGCTTGAAAAGGTGTATATGGTTGTGTAGGCCTGGTTAGTCTATTTAATATGTCCATATGACCTAAATTAAGCATAAAAACAAATCTCATAGACTATTTAGAGGTTTAAACCCACATCTAGGCCTATATATACATAATATAACTGTATATTTCACTGAATATAAGGTTTATGCATACATATAAGCTTATGTATGCTTATACTTACTTAAAATCACTTAATATAAGTATAATATGACTCTATTAGCACCTTAATAAGTACTATAGGACTATGGAAAAGATATTTAAGCTTATATAAGTCATTTAATAGTGTAATAAATATATATATAAGCATAATAACCATATGCATAGGTATTATAACCATAATATTAACTTATAAGCTTATTTAAATTAATTTTATCTTATTTTAAGCATAAGAAGTACTGAGTCCTTGGGATACCTAGGCTGACAGTTACCAAGAGTGAGGCAGGACTGACTATGCTGATACAGCGGTGAGACTAAGAAGTAGCTGTATTACTATATAAGTTGTCCAATGAGGAGTGTTCCACAGTGCTTTCCCCATATAAGCCCCTTATGCATTATCATCTCTTCCACCTCTCACAATTTATAGTGCCCATATTGCTCCTCCTCCTCACCTCTCAACCAAATCCTAACAGTGTAGAGAGAAAATCAGGGTTGGTGAAGTGGAGGATAGCACAAGAAAGGCACAGAAAAAAGACAGTGCTTGGGAGTGAAGGTTGTGCTCTCCTTGAGAAGATTAGAGGGGAAAGATAAGGTAGAACTAGTAGAATAATTATCAGTGTATAAGCCAATTGAAGTAAATAATAACTGTATTATAATAAACTTGCCTTTAATGACTCTTGACACCATGAAAAATATAAAAGCCCTGCTGGACTGTGGGGCCACAGACTGTTTTATTTCCAAAATAATTTGCAGAGAAATAAAATCAAAAAAGAAAAATTGGACAACCCCAGGCATCTAATTAGGTTTGATGGATTTCCTGGTGGGGTAGGAGAAGTAAGAGAAAAGGTTTTTTTCAGATTCTGGTGAAATGGAAAGGAGTCTCAGTGCAAGACATATGTGAAAATTATGAAAGGCCAGTATGAAATGGTACTTGGGATGACATGGCTGGACCAGTACAACTCATACATTGACTTGAAGGAAAAGAAAGTTCAAATGAGAAGGAAAGAGAACACTGGCACTAAAGTATTGGCCCCCTGGCACTTTCAGTGTTCAGGTGCCCATCCTAGAAAGTCTTCTGATTTTTTGTTATCATAAGTGGAATTTCCACCAGAACTGATGCTACTCTTGATTCTAGAAAAACACTGGCAATGGGTCACCAATATGGAGCTCCAGAGAGGGCCAGAGGAGGGATGGAGCATTCCAAGAGGAGGGAAAGGTGCAACAAAGATTGGAGAAGGAAGAAGATGGAAAGGTGGATGGTTCAGATAAATAATTGGCCCCCTGGCCCCTCCCAGAGAGTCTCCTTGTGTTTTATTACCATCAGTCAACTTTCTAAAAGAACTGAGACTTTCTCTTGAAGCTATGTTTCAAGAATTGGAGGGTACTCTAGAGGAAGAGGAGGAGATGGAATGAAGAAAACAGCATGGAACATATCAGCCAAGTTCAAGTCCTAAAATCCAATAATACAGCCTCAATGAAATTATTCCTGACTCCTATTAGGAGTTCTTACTGCTTTTTGAAGATGGAGGTGTCAATACCCTGCCACCTCACCACCTATAAAACTTTGCCATTGATCTGATTCCAGGAGCAACTCCTCAATTTAGCCACATAATCAATTTTCAACCTTGTAGTCAACAGTGCCAAAAGAAATAATTGATGAAAATTTGAAAAATGGTTTCATCAGAGAATCAAAATCTCCCTAGGCATCCCCTGTGATCTTTTCAAGTAAAAAGGATGGGTCACTGAGACCATTCATAGATTTCAGAAGGTTAAATTCACTGAGAGTTAAAAATAGATACCCCCTTCTGCTGACAATTGAGGTAATCAACAGTCTTCAGGGTTCAGAAGTTTTCACATCCCCAGAACATAGTGAAGGTTACCACAACATATGTGTGAAAGAAGGAGATGAACACAAACTGGAATTTCAATCTAAATTTGGTCATTTTTAGTGGCTGGAAATGCCATTTGGTACATGCAATGCTCCTGAAACTTTCCAACACTTCACCAATAGTATCTTCAGAGATATAATAGGGATAGATGTGGTAGTGTATCTAGACAACATCTTAATTTACTCCTAATTAATGGAGGAACACCAGATACATGTAAAGGATTGTATGTAGTTTTTGAAGTAGGCACAAGTATGGTTGAAACTGACAAATGTGTCTTCTCAGTAAGTGGAATTCCCTACCTGTGGATGATCATTTCAAAGGATAGGATGAAAGTTGACCAGGAGAAATTAAGGGCAGTAAAAGAATTTCCAAAACAAGCATCAATAAAGAAGCTTCAGTAATTTTTAGGCTTTGAAAATTTCTACCACAGCTTTATTTAAAATTACTCCCATGTTTCCAAACCAATGCAGGACCTCACAAAGAAGAAAGCCAAATTCATTCGTACAAGCATCTAACAAGATATTTTTGACCCCTATTCTTGTGATCCCAGACTTATGTTAAATTTGAACCAGGAAATAAAATTGATAAACCTGATACAATATCACAAATTCCTGACTTGTTTCCAGAACCAAACCAGCTGCATACTGTTGGGGAAAGCTTGTTGAAGGGGGATCTTGAAGAGGGGGTAATCCTAGATGAGAGCTTTATGGAATTGGTAAGGAGGGGGAATTAAAGGGATGAGGGAGTGAAGTAGCTAGTAAAGGCACTCTTATCTAAGGAGGTATTGGTAAAGAAAATATTGGAGGAGTATCACCTGTAAGGGGAAGCACTGTACTTGAATGGAAAGATAGTGGTGCCAAATGATGAAGAGCTCAAGAGGCAGGTAGTCAAGTCAAGGCATGACTTCCCAATAGAAGGACACCCAGGACTTCTATAGAAAGTAGAGCTAGAAAATCGTAACTTTTATTAGAAGTCCATGAAGGTGTATGTTCAGTGTTATGTAGGGGAATGTAGGTCTTGCAAAAGGGAAAAAGTCATCCCAAAAGTTACACCACCAAACCTGTTAAGTATATCCAAGAAGCCATGGAAGGAACTATCTTGTGATATTATAGTGAATTTACCCAATTAACAAGGAGAGAATGCCATCCTCACAGTAGCTGCCCACTGCATCAAGTGCCACACTTTGTATCCACCACTACCAAAGCTACATCAAAGGGTATTGCAGACTTAATGGTGGCACATGTCTGGAAGTTTCATAGATCTCCTGACAGTACAGTATCAGATAAGGGAAGTACTTTTAACTTTTAGTTGTTAAACACAATGTATGAGAAACTAATCATTAAGCCCATTTTTTTAACAGCATGTATTCCTCAAACTTATGGGAAATCTGAGATAGGGAATAAGTAAATTGAAAAATACTTTCACAACTTTATTAACTATAAGAAAGATGATTGGGTGCAGCTGCTACTACGGGCTGAATTCTCATGCAATAACTGGAAACATGCTGCAACAAGCATGTCACCTTTTTATGCAAGCTATGGAAACCACCTAACATTCTCAATCAGACTCCCATCCATGTTGAATGTTGCAGAAGCTGAAGAAAAGATTCATAAACAACTGAGTATACATAAAGAGTTAGAAGAATTGCTCAAATTATCTCAACAGTCAATGAAGTTCCATAATGATCAAGGGAACCCCCAGTAATGGGCACTACATATAGGTGATAAGGTTTGTCTAATCTCAAAATTCCTTTTCACACTACACCTAAGTTCCAAGTTAGATTACAAAAGGTTCACCCATTTAAGATCAAGCACAAGATATATGACTCAGAATACAAATTGGAGCTAACAATTACAATGAAACAAGTGCACCCAGTTTTCAGGATTTTCAATTACTCAAAATTTCAGGCTTGAGTCACTGTAAGAGATATAAATCCAAACATATCAGTAGAACTAAAGCCTGATTAAGATTAAACCAAGGTTAGGTACAGTAATATACTAATAAATCCCACTTATTTATAGCTTTGATTATATGCTATAATTCAGGTACTATTTATATAGTACTATAAATAACTCAATTAAAATTTATAACTATATATAAATATTATATAGTAATTCCCACTATGATTTTAACTTCTATAAAACAGGTACCAAAACTAAAATATCTAAATATGTTATTCAGACCAGTAATTTATTAATAATATAATAAATTATATTACTTATTCTTCTTCAATACTTACTTGAGTTACTCAAAAGTGTGTACCAGGAATAAAATATAAATGTTTTTTATTAATCAATATAGCTTACCTGTTTATAATAAAATATCATCAATATAATCTTTAATATTAAATGATAAGGGGAAAAATAATTAAACCAAATTTGCTATGCAATGGACCTCACTCAATATTACAGGGAAAATATGATAACTATTAAGAGTTCAAGGGACTACAAATGTAGAAACTCAAATAAGATTTTTATAAAATGTGTTTGTAAAATCAGATGGTGATTTCAAGGGGTGATCACCACTTCATATATTATTTCATTTAGACTATTTACATTTGTTTACATATGAATAACCTTGGTAATTTTTTCCTACCCTTCTTTTCCTCTATTCCCTACATTTTTTCATTTCTCCTTTTTACCAGAAACAAATAATATCTTTTTCTCATATATTTCATCTGATTTTCCTTTGTCCTTTATTTTTATCCTCCTTGATTAGTATTCCTGCATTCTTATCTGCATGCATCTATATCACTACATTCCTATCTTCCTGTATGAGTATTAATGCATTCTTAACTTCCTGTATTTATATTAATTTTTTCTTATATACCTGAATAGATCATCCTGCAGTCTTATATGTCTACATTTACATCCCTGAAAGCTTATCTTCCTGCATAAATTTCCCTTTTTACATATATAAAGTATTTTATCTTTTTTATTTAATATACTATTTTTATTTATCACCATTCCTAATTCTTTGTCAGCTATATTTTCCTGTCAAATGAAACACAAAGTTTCAAGAAGATACAATAATAGGGCTCCCAGAAGAACCACTGGCTCCAGCCTATGTAGGAAATGAAGAGGAGTTTGAAGTAGATAAGATTATTTCTAAGCAAGTTCACAGGGGGGAGGTTCAGTATTTGGTGCTCTGGAAATTTTATGGTGTAAGATATAGGTCTTGGTAACCCATAGAGAACTTAGATAATGCTAAGGGAAAGGTGAAGGGTTTTGAGAAGAACTGCAGGGGGAAGGAAGAGTAAAAGGAGGGTAATTTTAGGATTTGAGTTTAGAGGTAAAGATGAGTAGCACTATGGGTGATATACATTGTAATAGGCAGGAGTTGTAAATTGAAGAAGGGGGTCTGATAGGGAAATTACTGCGGAGAATTCCTCATTTGAAAGATTATCTAATAATTCAGTTACTTCTTAGTTTTCTATAATTGTAACTCTCACTGATGAAAGTTCTAACATATTCAGTCTAGTTAGTCTCACTTCTGTATCAGCATAGTCAGTCCTGTCTTAGGCTAGTGTTAGCGCTACTAGTAGTCCACCTTCTTAGGTCTTAAAACTCATTATCCCCCCTTTACCCCCCTCATTCCTGGCTTTTAGCCCCCCTGACCATTTATCCCTTCTTCCTTACTCCATACATTTTCTTTAAGCATGCCATGTTCATCTCCATGCACTTGCACAACCTTGCCCCATTCTCCACAGGCTTCCAAGTCTCACTCTTCTGAAATAGTAGCCTAAACATGTATGATTTTCCAATTGGTGGTGATGTAATTAAATATGGAAAGTAAACTTCTATTTGATTCTTCTTAATACATGGTGGAAGAAATAAGGCAAGGTCAAATTTTTTAAAATATATATCTGAAGAGGAATCTACCAGTAGACCCAAGAAATTTATGCAAATTTCAACAGTTGAGGGCCCAAGTCCTAACACAATAAACAATGGTGACATGAAAGAGCCATCAAAAACACCTTTGTAATTTTCTATTTATTTCAAAATTTAATACAATGGTTTAAATTATTTTTCCTAATCTAATGGAATTACTTTAAATCTTCATTTCATGACTTTACAAGATTAATACAATTAGCAAATGAAATATAATTTTGCCTCTCAACCTTTTTACACTGAAACAAATTTTTGTTTTGTCTTGGGGCACAACAATGGTGCAACAATTACAAAAAAGTTATGTAACAATTGTTTTTAGCGCTTAAAGGTCTTAGGTGGGTCTTAAGTGCAAAAACAATTGTTTTGTAACTGTTACACAACTGACTCATGGAAAAATAAAAACAATTTGTAGTGCAATAATATGCTTAAAGCCTCTAAATCTTCATCTAGAAATCTTATTATTCAAGTTTAACCTCATAGGGATTCTTAAAGACCAGTCAAAGAAAGTCACAAAATAAGTGAGAATTGGATGAGGCAGGGTTAAAACATTAGTGGACTATTTATTATTGGAGGTGGAATAAACAGATGGTTTTCACAATTGAATGGTGAATTTTCTATGACACTTTCACTGGGAACATTGCACAAATTTCTGTTGTGTTACTTGCACCAGAAAAAAAATGTGTGCACCTGATAACAGGTTCAAATCCCTATCTTTGATTTGATTCAGCTCTACCTCAGCTATAGTTTTTGTGTGAAGACCATGCATTGAAAACTGATAATTCTAGCTTGAATGGCATTAAATTTGAGTTATTCTTGCTTCACAAGTGGATTGAGGGATTGGAACTTTGTAGCAGGTTCCAGAAGGTTTTTTGGGGTGTTGTTTTGTAGTTTAGTGCTAGTGACTCAGCGTGCAAGAAGGTGTGTATTAGAGAGAATCCACATCACATTGTTTTACAGGAAGTTTCAATTTTTACCCAAATTGACACATAAATATTGATTGTAATGGTTCAAGTTTATTTTTAGAGGGCTTCAAAAGAGGTATGGAGGCTTATAATTAAATTTTATGCATTTATTGGAGAAAAAACTGGAACCATAGGTTACCCAATCTTATGTTGAATTTTCCTAATTCACACCTTTCATACACTGTGTGAGCTGAGGAATGAATATTAACTTGAAGTTCTTTAAATTTATGCATACTGAACAACTTTACCAACAAAGGGAGAAATTCTTGTAAAAAAACATATTAACTGCTATTTCTTTCACTATTTGGCTTTAAATCATGTTTATCAAAGCTCATTTTTATTCCCCTTTCTAGGGGAGATTGTCTGAAAAAATGGATGGAGAGATGTAATGGATATATATTGGTTATTCAATACAACATTTATCTGTGATAATGTTACCATACTATGTACTTAGCTAGACTTCTATCAGTATATGGTGTAGCCTCCAAGTACACTGGAGAGCTACCCGGTGTAGGTAGACTCTTACAGTTGCCTTGCTGTAAGCAGAATCCAAAGGAGCTGGATAAACCAAAGAAAACTCTGTCCTTCTAAGTAAAATAAGGGTTGCTCAAATAACTAAGCTCTCTAGTCTACTTGAATTGATTGAAATATATGAAACTCTGATTTATAAATGCTTATTGAGATTTAGAAATAGCAGCTGTTGAAAAAGAAATACTGATGACAACAATTAAGGTGTACCAGTGAAAGATCTGAAAAGATAGACTTATATGTTTTAATAAAGATTTTATTTTAAATTTTTTAACAATAAAAACAAGTCCATGAGATGGAGACCTTTCCAATGATACCCTATATGTGATGAAAATATACTTGTTGTGTTGTATTTCAAAAGTGTTATGAAAAATATAAATGTTATAAGGGTATTATCATTTTATTTAATTTTGTTGAGAAATGAAAAATATGAATGTGTTTGTTGATTATATTCAAAAAGACCCTTATTATCAAAACTAAAAAGACAAAAACATGTAGAAGACCAAGATTCCCCCCTTTCTATCTGACTCTCCTACTCCAGACCTTTCCAATAATACCCTACATGCAAAGGATCTACAATAAACTATTGATCTAATAAGCATAATAAATTCTAACCAAATTTTGCCACAATATCCAAATTTTTCTACAGTCACCAAACTTTAATACAGTGTCCAAACTTTGGTACAGTGACCAAACTTTGGTACAGTCACTACGCAATATAGGGGGTGGACTTGCTAGCAAGTCCCCAACCTGAACTCAGACTGAACTCAGATGGAACTCAGACTGAACTCATACTGAACTCATACTGAACTCTACTTGAAGACCCACAAAAACTGTTATGCTGAGTGGTGTTCATCCCTGATTGTATGGTTCCTTTGTCAATAGCTCAATGTGTGTTCAATCTGTGGTGAATTTGAGTCCAAGGTTGCGGACTTGCTAACAAGTCCGCCCCCCGTATTGCGCGGTGAGTGACCAAACTTTGGCACAGTGACCAAACTTTAACCCAGTGACCAGACTTTCCCATTGTAAGCAATTTTGCCACAATGAGCTCTTTTTGCCATAATGAGCTAATTTGGCCAGAGTGAGCTAAATTTGCCACAGTGAGATAACTTTGCCACCATGACAGAATTTTTCTAGTACACTTTGCTTTTGCACTGGAAAATCACCGAGAAAACCGGTGCACTGTAGCTCAGTGGCCATTCCATCAGCACACCATATCCATCAATAATACTATAAGTCACTAAATAAAGTAAAACACTAAGAAAACAGTAAAATATGATAAAAAACCAACAAGACATAAAAGATAGAGAAAAATCTGGGCTATCCAATGATAATAATCACCTTCCAAAATTTCAAATATCCAGCCTTATAATCCAGAAAATTGCTACTAATCTTCAAAAATAAACCTAAGTGTCATACCCAGATGTGGAATGCCACACTGGGCTCTGAAAGGCATAATTCTCTACACTATCATCATTTTATGTACTCTAATTATGATAGAAAAATATCTCTATTAATATGTTAAAGGCATTTTTCTTTTGAAGACATAGACTTTGATCCACAAGAGAATCACATCATCCAACTCAAAAATGGCCTGGAATGTTTTCTGATACACAATCCCACTTTGAATAAAGTTGCTTCAGAGCTCAAATTTGCTCTTGGTCAGCTCCACAATCCTGAGAAATTACCTGGTTTGACCCATTTCTGTGGAAATTGTCATTTTATGAGGTCATTTAAGTATCCAAAGGAAAATGATTATTCTGAGTATTTGGCTCAAAATGGTAGTACATAAAATACATTTACCATAATGAATATGGCAGCTTATGTTATTGATGTTCATCCATCTGATCTGGAGGGGGCTCTCAATGGGCTCACAGATTTTCATCCAACCTCTCTTTTCTCCATAAAGTTTAAATAGAAGAATAAATTCTGTTAATTTGAAATTCAAAGATACTCATAATTCAAATTCTCAGAGACTTTATCAGCTTGGTAGACACATATCCAATTTCCAAAATCATGCTCATTGTTACTTTGGTACTAGCAATATAAAAACACTGTGAGATCACCCCAAGTCAATGAAATCAGATATTCAAGAGGAGCTACTCAATTTTAATCAATCTTATTTTTCATCTAACACTATGAAGTAAGTCATATTAGGAAAGAAGTCACTTGATAAGCTCTCAAACTTAGCCATATCTGCATTTTCAGCCATCCCTAATCATGATTTAGTCCCCACAGTTTTTGGTGAATCCTCTTATTCACCAGATCAAGTGCAGAAAACAGTCTATTCAAAGACCATCAATAAAATTTCAATAATGAAACTTATTTTTCTTTTCCTGGATTAAAGTACTTATCAACAACCAAATCTTGTGACTTTCTAAGCCACTTTATTTGGCATGAAGGATCAGGTTCAGCACATTAAAAAAAGAACATTACAAGCAGGTAGTGAATAATGATTTAAATATTTTTAATTTCTTTTCTAAACTCCACTACAAGAATGGGAATTTGATGAACAAGAAAAGATGGCTAATAATAATTTTGATTCTAAAAATTAATATTCTTCATTTGAGGAAGTTCTTTCACTGTCTTATATCATGCAGAAACATTATCCTGGAGATCATCTACATGGGTAAAAAGCCCTGAACTAGATTTCTAGTTGATTTTTTGGTTTCAGGGTATGGTTCTGGGTCTGATTTGTGGAGTGAACCTATTTGAACTCATCTAATTTTTTTCTTTTCTGACATTGGCATCTCCTTGGCTCATTTCCTCTCATCTTCGTGGATTCATCCAAAAATTCTATTATTTTCTTTTGTTAGTGTTTCTTTCTTTTTTTCACCACTCATCCTCGTCACCCACTTCTTACACTTTGTAACCTCCCCCTACACCTCTTACACCTCCTCTTCTCTTCTATTACAAGCCTTCCTACTTCACACCACTTTAATACTCTTTCAAAGGCAAAAAATTAGGTAAGCTCAAAAAGTGACATTCAATGGTTTAAAACTAAAATGCACCTAGGAATTTAATAGGGTATAAAAACTGAACTAGACATCTAGTTCACAATTTTTTCCCCTGTGATAAGTTGTTTATATCCTATCTAAGCTCCCTATTTTCAGATAAATAGACCTTGAGGATAAGGGTGAGGAGGGTGATGATGATGATATGGATGTGGGAAATCATGTTCTCCCAGTTAAAACAGGAATAGCTAACAAAAAAAATCTAAGAGCTGAAATTATACTTTTTAGATTCCCAGGCAGGTCCTTTTCTTTTTTGTTTTTCACTTTCCTACTTTTTCTTTCTTTCTTTCCAACCTTCTTTCTTTTTGAAAAATTAAATTATCTTCTCTAGACATAGTTGTTTATCAAGTGCACCATACATATAATAACATGTGTTTCTTGCTCTTTAATAGTCTTATCCACTCCTTTCATTTGATTACCTATGGGGCTTGAGTACCAAAATCCACAATTTGCATGTGGTAGTTCTGACAATGTTTCCCAATTTAAAATTCTAATGCTTTACTCATTTTGGCTGCTCTTTTCAAATAGGTAAGAAGTTAATTCAAAAAATTAAAAGGGTGAAAAAAGAAGGTAAAGGTAATAAATTTAAAAAAACTTTAAGTAGATCAAAAAATTATGGGGATTAGTAGAGTCACCAAATATTTATAATTCTTTCATAAATTTTTAATAAATAAATCCAACATTTCTATTTGCTAAACTAAAGTAATGGGCCAACAAGCTTTTGTTGTATAAATGGCTATAATTAAAACTTTGATTGGTTTTTATAAGAGTCCTCTATCCTAAACCTTTTTAAGTTCCCATACTTCTGTTTCTAGATTTGATCCACATTTTGGCTAGAGGAATTTTCTTTTATTTAAAACTAGGAAAATTGAAATATATTAATTGTTAATCTATAAACTTATGTAATTATATTAAAATTTGGTGACTATCACCCCTTTCTTCAATAAAATTCAAGGAAGATTACCTCCAAATTTTCAAATAAGACTTGCAAAATTGATGGATTAAATAAATTTTGGTGATACCCACCCCTTACTTCAATAAAATAGGGGGTGTCAGTTCTGGCAAGTCCGCACTTACAAATCCGCACTTAAATTTGACCAAATCCGCACTTAAATAAGTGCGGATTTCCAAAACACACTAGCCCAAATACTGGTGGATTTCAAAATGAAATAAGTCACTTATTTCACTCAAATACGCACTTTCTCAACCAAAAGTGCTGATTTCACCATCAAGTCCCATTTCACTGATTTGTCAGCATCATCCCATTCATACGCAGAACTCCGCAGCATAACACTTCATAACTCAAAACATTGTACATCACTTACATCTTCATATCATATCATATAAGAGTTATGCCTTCCTCACTTTCAAATTGTGATAAATTACATAAAGCAATGACTTTCATGGCTCTTGAACTGCTCCTGGACTCTGATTGCTATTCTGATTCTGATCTAGAAGAAGATTTTATCTTTTTATCAAAAATGGCCAGGAAAAGTTACCTTCTTCCCAGAAAGCCTCAAGTACTTCATACCCCCAAGTACACCATCCAAACACTTCTTAAACTATCTACACCCAGTTTTAGACAGCTGTTCAGGACTTCTCAGGAATGTTTCCTTAAATTTCTTGAGCTTATTCAGGATCATCCCATATTTCACAATAATTCTCAAAAAGAACAACAACATCCTTCATTTCAATTGGCCATCACACTATGTCATTTGGGTTCAAATGGTAATGGAGCCACTTTGAAATGTTTAGAAAATGTCTTTGATTTAGGGTATGGTTCAGTTAACACTTATACCAAACAATGTATCACTGCCATCAACTCCTTGTAATCTCAACTTCTCACCTGGCCAACAAAAGAAGAGCGAGTTGAATCATCTCAGGTTATGCAAGCAGAGGGCTTCCCAGGATGTATTGGTTTTGTTGATGGTACTGATATTCCTTTGAGCCAGAAACCTGCTCAAGGTGGAAACAATTACTTTCACATTCTCGTCAAAAATTTTCACCAAAATATTTACAAGTCAAAAAAATTCTATATCTGTTTTAAAAAATTGGCAATACTCTCCCCTGCATTTTATTGAAGCAAGGGGTGGATATCACCAAAATTTTTCTAAGTCATCAATTTCACATGTCAGATTTAAAAATTTGGCAATACCCCCCCCCTGAATTTTATTGAAGTAAGTGGTGGAAGTCATCTAAATTTAATATAATTATGTAAATTATTAAATAAATATCTAATATATATCACTTTCCCTAGTTTAAAGTAATGACAATCCCTCAAGCCAAAATGCAGATCAAATCTAGAAACAAAAGCTTGGGACTTTCCACAGGTATAGGCTAGAGGAACCCCATGAAACAAATAAATTTTATCATGATTAGCATTTATACAACACAAGGTCGTGGGCCCATTACTTTAGTTGGGGAAATTGATACATAAAAAATATTTATTAAAAATTTATGAAAAAATTAAAAAATTTTGATGACAACTCTAATCCCCATACTTTTTGGATCTAAATAAAGTTTTTTTAAATCGATTAACTTTACCTTCTTTCATTACCTTATTGATTCTTTGAATCAACTTATGACTGATTTGAAATGAGCAACCAAAATGTGTTAAATCTTGACAGGATTCCAAACCAGGAGGAGCTTTGGTCATTTGATGATTATCCTTAGAAGAATTCCAAATAGTTTCGATGATACCATTTCCCAAACCAAAATCAATGATGCACCGGTGGTCTGGAAAATATAAACCATGTCATTTGATTTTAGCTGGAGATGGTATTGGTTGGCCAGTAATCGGTTTGATATATGAGAATATACCAAAAGTAAGAAAATTGGTGTCCTTGGTATTGGTGTGAATTTTATTGTGAAATCCAGAATGAGTGATAATAACATTAGAAAATAAAAGATATTCGTGGCTGATATCTTCCCATTTGGAGTTACACCAATTTGGTATTCCAACTTTGGTTGCAAGTTCATGATTTTTTTCAAATGCTTTATTACAGTGCTTTTTGAGTCGAAGAGCAAGAAAAGAGTTAAAGGAAGGTAGAGTGTCCCATAAGCGAAAATCTTCATCTTTTTGAGCTTTAGTGATATTCTTGAGCAAAAAATATATGCCTATATAATTGAAATGCCTAGATAATAATCATATAAGAGTTTCAGAATCCTTATCCTCTAAATATGAAATATAAAAATGTGAAATAAGACAAGTGAAATTTGGAAAAAAGGCTCAACTTCAAAGGTCAAAATCTCAGCAACCACTGAACCTAATTCAAACCTGTTTGTGGGAAATGAAAGATATGCTTTAGTAGAATCTTCAGTTAAAGTACATGTGATTTAAATAAACCTAACCCTAATTTGTTACATAAAAAAATGAAATAAAAATTTAAATTGGGAAAAAAAGGCTCAACTTTAACGGTCAATATCTCAGCAACCACTGAATCAAATTCAAATCTGTTTGTGGGAAATGAAAGGTAGCCTTCAGGAGAATCTTCAGTAAAAAGAACATAAGATTTGAATAAACCTAACCCTAATTCTGAGTCTGATTTTCAAAATTTTACAGAAACTTGGAAAGTGGTAATGAAGATGAGATCAAAAGGAGTTTTATAAGTTCACTGTTATCCAGATAAGAGTCATACATATATTTAAGTATGAACTTTTCATAAAAGGAATGAGATATCATATAGGCATGAAAAAAAGGAGATGAAACTTACCTTGATTGAAAAGTAGGAAAAATAGAGTGAGAAAGATTGATGTTGGAATTGTGGGGAAATTGAATATGGAGTAAGTGAAATGCATAAAGAATGTGCAATGTATGTGTTTCAATGAAATGGAGCCAAAAAAAAGTGAAATAAGGGAAAGGGGGGATAATGACCATGCCAAGGAGGGATGAAGAGTAGGGTGATGGAGCTAAAAAAGAAAGTAAAGAGGGAGAGAAAAAAAGGTTAATTATACCATTGAAATCCAAAATAACCACTTACAAAAAAAATTTAGATAAAAAAAATAAAATAAACAGAAAAAAACAAAAAAAAATTATAATTAGTAATCAAAAAATCAAAAAAAAAAATAAAGTGACTTACCTGGAGAGATGAGATGACAAAATGAATGAAACCAAATTGTTTGAGGGATGTTGGAGGAGAATAGGAAAAGGATATGAGGGATGAATGAAAAAAAAATCACTGACAAAATATGCGATTTCAGAAAATATGTGATTTCATGTTGAGCTGGTGAAAGAAAACCAATGAGCCATCCAAAAAAAAAAATTTCACTGCAAATTCCAAAAAAAATGAATATGCAACAAACCAAAATACCAACCCAAGTGAATGAAGTACACAAAGAGGACATTTGGAGAGTACAAAATGGTATGGGAAAGAAAGGGATGATGTGGCCAACATGTGGTTTTGAAAAAAAAATCACGAAAAAAGTGCTGATTTGAGGTCAGAACTGACACCCATAGAAAAAAGATTAAGAAGTAGAAGAAATAAGTAAAAAAGAATGTAAACATGCCTGGTCAAAATATTGAAAATGTCAGGAAGGGGTGTGTGCCGAGGATTGATGGGTAGGTAGCGAGGAAGGTCAGTGTGTCACATGTGACAGGGATGGGGTAAGAAAGGAAGGGATGTTTTGTGGCCAAAATGTGGTTATGAAAAAAACGGGAAAAAAGTGCTGATTTGAGGTCATAACTGACACCCTTTTATGAAATCAGTGACTTTTTTGAAAAATTTAAGTGCTGATTGGTAAGTGCTGATTTGGTTTGAAATCCGCACTTAAGTTAAGTGCAGATTTGCCAGAAGTGACACCCCCTAATGTAGGGGGGGTATTGCCAATTTTTCAATACAGATTTTGAATTCTGTTGACTTAAATCTATTTATAAATGGAAATTTATTAAATTGAGTAGGTACTGAAATTTTTCAAAGTATAAGTCAGGATTTTGAGAAATCTTCATTCATTGGAACACAGAAGAATCATTAAATGTTCTAGAGTAGCCACAATGAAAACCAATAACCTTTTTATTGAAATAACACCCAAGTTTTGCACTAATAGAGTATCTAGAGACAAGATAAAATGTTAGCTTATGAATGATGAAAAATTGGAGAAAATTTTAATGAAATCTTTTTTTCTGGTCAAAAAAATGGTTGCCATCATGAGCAGGCCTTTGACTCAATGTTATGGTTGTACCATCAACAAAACCTAAACAGCCTAGGAAGCCTTCAGCTTGCATGACTTGAGAGTATTCAAGTCACTGTTGTGGGGTTGGCCAAGCCAGTGTTTGAGACTTGAGGGAGAGGATGGAAATCATACAGCCATTTGTGTATAAAACTACAGTACCATATCCTATGGTAAAGAGATTCTCAAAATTTCTTATAGTAGTACCAGTTCCATTTAATCCAAATAAACATAGTGCAACAGCAAGTTGAAAGGCAGGATCACACTGTTTATTACAAGAATTGTTATGAAAGATAGTGATATCAGAAATGAGTTGATAAAGTTTTATGAAGGAATTGAGAGAAGATTGATATAGTTGTGTGAAATTTAATAGAGGAAGTTTGATAATTGAGCGTAGATTGTATCAGGGACCATGAAGAAAATTTAGGCCCCTTTGGTTGATGAAACACTTTTTAGAAAGAACTGACATATAATCTAAAGTGTTTTCCAAATCAAAGTCAGAATCAGAGTCAGAAATTAAAGATAAAGCAATAGAATTCATAGTTGATGCAAGTCTCTGCCTAGTAGAGAGGTGCTTCGTTGTTCTTGGTAGAAGTTTTAGGTGATGAGGGAAGCAGAAATTTTCTACCAAATGAGAAGGGGGGGGTGTAGATAGAAAACAATTTCAAGTTTTTGACACCCAAATTAAGTAGCCTAGAGTGAAGAGAGACATAAGAATGGCATCTGTAATTATATGTCATGTGACTTTCCAATGAATAAATCATGGATGTGATGAGTATTAGGAATGTAAATTGGGGTATAATAGGCAGGATAATGTATTATTATGCATTCCTTATCCACACTAGGGGGTATCATTGTTGAGGGATCCACAATCAGTGATTAGGAATTTTTTTACCCTGGATCTGGCATTATCAATTGTGGAAGATTCTTATCCATTAGCCCCAGCACTAGTGGATAAGGAATCCACAATAATGCATTATCCCAACTCTTATCCCCCAATTTGAATCCCTAATTTCTGATCACAAACACATCACATCCATGCTTCATTTGTAAGAAAGTCACATGACATAAAATTGCAAATGCCATCCTTAAGTCTCTGTTCACTCTAGCCTACTTAATTTTGGTGGAAAGCACATAAATTTTTTCTCTATTTACACACCCCACCTGCTAATTTGGTGGTGAATATGAGATTTGATGTCTCATTTGCTTCACTTCATCAGCTCAACATGAAATCACATATCTTCTGCAATTGCATAATTTTTCACTCTTTCTTTTTTCATTGATACCTCATATCCATTTCTTCCTCTCCTCAAACATCTCTCAATTATTTTTAATTCAGTTTTTTTCTCAACTCATCTCTCCAGGTAAGTCTTTTTTGCCCTTTTTTATACACTTGCTAATTATTAATTTTTTTTTTTGCATTTTTTTCATTCCTTTTTTTGTTTTTGTCCTTTAAGTGATTTTTTTTTGGTTTTCAAGGTTAGACTAATTTTTTCTCTCTCCATCATCCCCCCTTTACCACCTTCTTGGTGTCTTTAAATGGTATTTTAATTCGCCCCAGCTCAGAAACCTCAGCCAGGAAGCTTTGCTTCCTGGCTGGGGTATTTTAAGTCCCCTCATCTCTCCCCTACCTCCCATGAGAGAACACAAAAAATTATAAAAAAAATAAAAAGTAAAACCCTCAAAATTCATGAAATTCACAAAAGTGATAAAAAGAAAATTGGAGTGCAAAAAAGGCTACAGACAACTTATACACTACACACATTTTGATGTATATAACTTGGGAAGGGATTCATAAAATTTTTTCTATGATGTGTAATCCATCTGTTCTCTGTATTTGCTTCTATGTGTCTTCTCCCAGTCAGGTTCTTTTTTTGCTTAGCAATATTCCCTGATTTTTAACAATCCTTATCATGATTTAACTTTCATAGTTGAGTTCATCAAGTTCAAAAAATGCAACAACTTGTTTCTGAGAGTGAAGGATTTCCTATAAAGAAGGAAAATGTAATAAATTTAAAAAAAATTTAGGTAGATCAAATAAGTATGGGGATTTGTAAACTCATCAAATATTTATTATTCTTTCATTAATTTTTAATAAATAAATCTGATATTTCAATTTACTAAATTAAATTAATGGGCCAACTACATTTATGTTTTATGAATGGTAGTCATGGCAGTATTAATTTGTTTTGTGGGGCTCCTCTAGCCTATACCTGTGGATAGTCCCAAACTTAACTTGTAGACTTGATCTGCATTGTGGCATGAGTAATTTTTATTACTTTAAAACTAGTAAACTTGACATATCTTATTTATTTATTTATTAATTTATGTAATTATATTAAATTTTGGTGACTTGCACCCCTTCAATAAAATGAAGGGGGGTGTTTCCAAATTTTTAAATATGACATGCAAAATTGATGACTTGAAATGTTTTTAGTGATACCCACCCCTTTCTTCAATAAAATGCAAGGGGGGTGTTGCCAAATTTTTAAAACAGATATAGAATTTCGTTGAGTTAGGTGTATTTAAAAAGGCAAATTTATTGACTTGAATGTAAAAGTTGAATAATTATATTTGAAAACACAAAAAAGTAAAAAATAGTGCATCAAATTTGGCCATTGGGCTCATTTGAAATAATTTTTTTAAATTTTTTGATATATTACTCAACTGATGATTGATAGTGTAAAAAAAGAAAAGTTATGAAATACTTTCATGTCAAAAGAATTATAACAAAAGAAGTGGGAAAGAAAAACAAAAAACTAGTAATCAATCAAACATTTTTCTTAAGCATTCAATTTTGTCTTTAGATTTATTAGCTTTAACACATTCTATTATGAAAAATTTTGTTTTGGAATCATCTTCAAGTTGATACTTGAGTTTTATCTGATCCAATAGGAAATTTTGCTCAATAGCTTTCTCCTCTTTCTTTGATTTTTCAATACTTAGAGTTAGCTTGCATTTCCTCTCCAAGTGTTGTTCCCCATCATCCCTCCATGAGGAGAGCTCATATTTCCTCTCCTTCAAGTATTGTGCCCTATCATCCCTCCATTAAGTGAGCTCATATTTCCTCTCCTCCATGTCTTTTTCCCTATCATCCCTCCATAAAGAGAGTTCATATTGTTTCTTTGAAAGTTAAGAGTCTCTTGTGAAACTTTGACTTCCCCTAAAGTTTTATGAAATTTTAACAAAAAATAAAAAAAATAAAGACTAATCTCTCAAGAGGTATCTTGTCACTTTCCAGCATCATGTTTCTCAAAAAAATCTTAAATAGCTGAAATAGGGGTTTTAGAAGTACTATCTCTTCTTTATTTTCTTTTACTTCTGAAATTTATAGTAGTTGAAGGTCTTTGCTTTTTTTGGAGGAATTTGGTATATTGTTGTCATTATCATCATTATTGCTAGCTTCAGAGTCTCTTGATTGTGGATCCTTGGTTTTTTTACTGTCCTTTTTAGAAATAATAAAAAGAGAATTAAATAAAAAAAATTGACTACATACAAGAAAATAACTCACTGGAGTTAGATTGGGTTGGTTTATATCACCATAAGGATCTATAGAAAATATATCTTGATTGGTTGAGTTAAAATTAGTGGAGGCTTGAGTGGAAAAAGAGTTTTCAAAAAGATTTCTCTTGATATCTTCTTAGGAGACAGAATCTTCTCCATCCAAAATTTTTTCAGGTTTAACATCAGCTTTCTCTCAAAAATAGAATTCATCTCTTTAAAATAAGGACACAAAGAATCAAGTTTTTCATCTATAGATTTGATGCCCTTACTTATATCAAGGTCAGTTTAACCCAAATAAGTAGAAGATGAAAGATTCTTATCCTTTTTTTTGTCTTGATAGTTCTTGAAGTGCTCAGACATCTGTTTAGGCAATAGATCTATCCTTCCCTTGATCTTGTTCCGTAATTCATTGGCCATTAAAAGATAGCCATTAACTTTTGATGATTGGGGTGTCCTATTTTAGTTTCATTGTCAGTGCCAAAACAAGAATAATAATCAGTAGTTAGTTTTCAGCCAGTTGATAAGTATGAGAAGATCATCTTTTCTTTGTTGAATGGTTTTTTATTTCTCAGCTGAGCCAGGGAAAGAGGGAGTAGTGGGATTTGAAGAGAAATTGGGGGAAGGCTGCCTTTGAGAAGATCTGTGACAATAAGATATTTTAAGTTATTTGATGATGATGATGATTAAAAAGGGAAGAAATGAGCAGATGAGACAAGGAGTCTGAATGGATGGAAGAAATATACAGGATGGGAGTGCAGAGTAAGGTAGGGAGGCTGGCACATCCAGAAAGTTGTTCAAGATGTGGTTATGAAAAATTGAGTAGAAAAATCTTAGATAAGAGGTGAATATTGACACATAAAATATATAATAACCCAATTATTGTCGAAAATAATTGCAGAAAATAATTGGGGTATAAGGATCTTTATTCAAAATTAATTCAATTGTGGATCTGCTAATGCTGATACCCCCTAATTAGTAATGTTAGATCTGGGGAAAATATTTTCTGACTCCTAATTGCATATTCCTTAATTATGATAACCCCTATTATCTTTTGGTGTTTTTTAGTATCTCTCAAAAGATTGATCTAATTCAAGTGGTTGGCTCATCATACCTGATTAATAAGGTTTTCTTTGAAAAATCATGCACAAATATCTTTCCATTATAATCATAAACAACCAAGTGTGTAGATTGAAAAAAAAACAGGATTTTAAAAAAAAAATTACAAGTCTCTTTGAACTGAGAACACAACTACTTAAGAGATATATAAAAAATATAAATAAATTGATCACAGGGGGAAAAATCCCTGAACTAAACATCTAGTTCAGTTTTTTGGTTGCAAAATATGACTCTGGGTTTGATTTGTGGAGTGACCCTGTTTGACCCCACCTTTTTTTTTTGCTTTTCTGACATTGGTGTCTCCTTGGCTCATGTCCTTTCATCTTCATGGAGTCATCCAAAAATTCTATTTGCACCTCCTCTTCCCTTCTCTTAAAGGATACCCACACCACATTAGCTTAATCCTCTTCTAAAGGAAAAAAAAGCTGGACTTATAAAGTGTCATTCAATGTTTTTTTACAAAAATGAACCTAGGAATAGAATAGGGTCACAAAACTGAACTAGACATCTGGTTCACCATTTTTCCCCCCCTGTATAATTCTTTTTTTTTGTAAGAACTTATTTGTTGGAGGATTTGAGGGATGACTGGCCCAAGTTTTATAAATATTAATAGCCTAAAACTATATCCATTTTACTATAAACTTATGTTTTAAGGTTTTAAAGAAATGGGGGTTTGTCTCCATTATTTCAATTACTACTGATTGTTTCTCAATTAATTTTTGATGATAATGATGTCACTTTTGTTTATCCAAATTAATTTAAAATGAATTACTGGATGCATAAGCCATTATTTACTTTCCTATTTCTTTACCCTAAAATGCAATACATTTTCATTAACTATTACACTTTAAGGTAGCCTCATTGGTAGAAAATAGTGGTTATGGCTTGATTTTTTGGAGAATATTTATTAAGTTTTTCATACTAGAGGGTGTCAAAGTTAGTGAATTCACAATTAAAGCTCTACACTTAATTTTAACTAAATAAGAGTTTAATCAAATGAGTTAGAAACACACACACATATATATATATACCAACAACTAGTGTATTTAAAAATAAAACAAGCCACTTCACCACACAATATGGGGGGCCGACTTGCTAGCAAGTCCGCAGCCTTGGACCCAAACTCACCACAGATTGAATACACATTGAGCTATTGATAAAGGAACCATACAGTTAGGGATGAACACCACTCAGCAGAACAGTTTTAGGTGGTTGTTCAAGTAGAGTTCAGTATGGGTTCAGTCTGAGTTCAGTCTGAGTTCCATCTGAGTTCAATCTCAGTTCAGGTTGAGGACTTGCTAGCAAGTCCACCCCCTATATTGTGCAGTGCTTCTTTCACACAACTCTGCATTTTTCACAATCAAAATGTTCAGATTTCACAATAATAAAAATAAAAATAAAAATAAAAATAAAAATAAAAATAAATATAAAAATAAAAATAAATATAAAAATAAATATAAAAATAAAAATAAAAATAAAAATAAAAATAAAAATAAAAATAAAAATAAAAATAAAAATAAAAATAAAAATAAAAATAAAAATAAAAATAAAAATAAAAATAAAAATAAAAATAAAAATAAAAATAAAAATAAAAATAAAAATAAAAATAAAAATAAAAATAAAAATAAAAATAAAAATAAAAATAAAAATAAAAATAAAAATAAAAATAAAAATAAAAATAAAAATAAAAATAAAAATAAAAATAAAAATAAAAATAAAAATAAAAATAAAAATAAAAATAAAAATAAAAATAAAAATAAAAATAAAAATAAAAATAAAAATAAAAATAAAAATAAAAATAAAAATAAAAATAAAAATAAAAATTAAAATTAAAATTAAAATTAAAATTAAAATTAAAATTAAAATTAAACTTAAAATTAAAATTAATATTAATATTAAAACTAAAATTAAAATTAAAATCAAAATTAAAATTAAAATTAAAACTAAAATTAAAATTAAAATTAAAATTAAAACTAAAACTAAAATTAAAATTAAAATTAAATAAAGGCTCATTCGATATAAAAGTTCAATTCCATACTTTATTGAAACAAGTGATTTTTTATTTTCCAAAAAAAATAAAAATAAAAATAAAAATTGAGTTTTAGTTTAGTTTTTGAAAACTCACACTGTAGACAATCCTATGGTACTAGCTATAGGCCTTGACCAAGGGATTTGGAGAAAACCCAGAGAGAAAGTCCCCTGTTCTTTAGAAAAATAAAGTGAGCTTTACCTGCTACAGTAAATTGGTTCCTTTTTGCTAAAGCCCCTTTTCCAACACACTTGACTGCCTGATCAGCCAAGAAAGTAGTCTCTAGACAGACTACCAAACCAAAGAACTAAAATGTAGACCAATGTCCACACCAGGGAAAGCAATGATACTTGATGTAGGTTTCAAATCCACACCAGAGACAGCAATAATACTTGATATAGCTTGCAAGACTATACCTGAGAAACCAGTTGCCAAGCTAAGTTAAATGAAAAACTCACCTTGCAACAAACACAGCCAATTGTGGCCAAAAAACAGTGAAAACTGAGTGAGGAACAAGGATATCACCTCTGGATGGTTGTATGATAATTAAAGTTGCCCCAAACTGTCTTATTCAGTATGTACACACAGACCACTATCTAAAAGCCCATGCACACCAACAAATTTGGTGTTCTTGAGTGCCAAATTGCACAAAACCCCTCTAAAAATGCTTCCCAGCCTTCTAGCACCAAGGCAAGCAGTCTGCCCGCCTGAGGCAGCCAGACCACCCTGAGGCCAGAAAACCACCAAAACCTCCAAAAATACCTAAAATACTTAGAAAAATCTACTACAACTACTAAAACCTTTAAAACACATAATTAGGCTATAACAACATTGTGATATAAAATGTAGAGAAAAAAAAGCTCACTCTAATGGTACTAAGAACTTAACCCTAAGACTTAAGGTCAGCCTGTAAAACACAAAAAACAAAATTAAACAGCTATCTTTTTAAATAAAAAATGAGAAATTATCCTTTAATACTTAAAATCTGAAAAATGTCATACAGACATGAAATATAGAGAAAAACTGGGGCTATCCACTGGTAGTACCCACATCCCGGCAGTCCCAATATTTGCTGGATAAATCCAGAAAAACACCTAATTGTTAAACAATGCCATTTAAGACATATCAAAACAATGCCAAATTGACCAAACAAGGGCTCTGCCAATGTTGGAAGACCACATCCTCCCTCCAATAGAGAATTTCCACATTCTCCTTCATCACAACCACCATGTTCAGCTTTCTTTCTAAATCTGCTACGGACATGGGTCCTTGCCAATACTGCATTGAAAACAATTTCATCTGTACCATCACACCACTGGTGCATCCCGACAGAACCTCCTGTGATGCCTGTCACTCTAGGAAGAAGACTTGTTTCATAACTGGTCCATTGTCCTCTTCAACATATTCTCTTCCCCCACAACCTGATCCACCTTCTACCAGCACCAAAAGATCCAGACCATCCATCCTGATCCCCAGACTGGTCAACAAATTACACCCTAAAAAAAGAGTTCCAACCCTGCTACAACCACTAGCTCTACCATCCCTGGTCCTTCTGATAGTAAGCCCAATACTTCTTCATACTGAAATTCAATCTGGCAAATTTCCAGTTCATTTCCATCCTGACAGTGATGATTACAATGTGGGAACCATTGTAGCACCCCCACCTAATCCATTTCCCACCATCAAAGACAAATTCCAACAACATTCTTCTCAACAGAAGCATCTCATTCTAAATTACTTCCAATCCACTCCTTCCAGAAATCTACAGGACCTTGAGAAAAGAAAGAACCTCATTCACCAGTTCAAAGCCAATACTGAACATTTTGCTACATCTCATGATTCTTTTCTGTAATTTCTTCTTGCCTGAGAATCATGATTTAGAAATAAAAAATAAAAAAATTTCCTCAGTTTAAAGTCTTTGGGACTAATCCTCAGTTTTAAGTCTTGGGGGACTAACAGCCCTCATTTTATAGTCTTGGGGGACTTAAAAAAACCCTCAGTTTATAGTCTTGGGGGACTCAAAAACCTGAATCAAAAAGACAGAACCAGAGATCAAAACATTAAAGACCAAAAAAACAAACTAACATTCTGTGGTAACTGTTCTACAGAGTAGGCAGCTCATAAGTTACCCCCACACTTGCCTTAACAAAATTCAGAGACTCCCCCTTTTGATGCCCTCTGCCAGAATCACACTAACATCACATTATCAGTTTATGGTCCTGAAGGACTCAACCATCAAACCATCCTCAGTTTATAGTCTTGGGGGACCAGTGTTCAGTTTAAAGTCTTGAAGGACTAACCAGGGTGTTCAGTTTAAAGTCTTGACGTACTAACCCAGTGTTCAGTTTAAAGTCTTGACGTACAACCCCAATGTTCAGTTTAAAGTCTTGACAGACTACAACACATTTCACATATAAGGGCAGAGCCAGCTCCATGCACAATACTCCGCAGCCCACCTGCTGAACTTCCACTCTCTTCATCATCTACCATCACTGATACAATTTTCTTTCATCTCTCTTCTTTTATTGTTGTTCCTTCACAGATCATGGCTGAATCCCCAGACTTTGACCCATTGGACCTTCCTTGCTTCACTGCTCCAAAAGACTATTCTTGTAAATAGTGCATCCACATGTGCAGGCCTTGTACTTTCCTTCTTCCTACTCCTCAGGCCAAATTCTATAACAGAGCCTGTGATTCTTGCAAATCTAAAAAGAAAAGATGTGACAGAGACCCCAGCTATCCAATACCTTCTCTATCACATTCCCATAAATATATTTCCAGATCTCCTACCAGGTCACCAGAACTTGGACCTGCTTCCTCTTCTTTATCTTCCGCTCCTTTCAGAAGATCAAGCCGTTCTATTCCCAGAACACTCCCTAAAAAACCTGCTTTATCTTCGCAAGAATCTGCTTTTACCTCAGCAAACTTAGCCAAAACAGCTTCAAAATCAGCTCTCAGGCTTCTAGACCCTGTCCAGGCGGCTTTCCCGCCTTTCCAGAAAGCAAAAATCAGGCTCAAAACTCCCAAATTCAGCCAGATAACAGCCAAAATCCACCATTAAACACCAAAAACTTTATGCAACAACCTCCTAGTGCTCCCAGAAAAATGTGTACACACAAATTCTTCATCAGAAAACCCCAAAAATTCCAACATCTCTAGAAGGCCTGCCAGAAGACCTCCTGAAAACACCAGAGCACACAACACTTCTCCCAAACCAAAATCTCCTGTTCCACCAAGAAGAACTAACTACACCTCTTCTCTGCCTGCCAATTATTTCTCTGATAGTTCCCTTTCTTCTAGATCTTCATCTATAAAATTACAATCAGCTTCCAGGTAACCTTCTCCTGGTCCTTCCTTCAAAAACCTTGGTACTCCACCACCAGTGTCCAACCCAACTGGGCCAAGCAATAATAATATCCACAACAACCACAGCAGCCCTGCTGCTCCAACCAGGCCACAGGAATGCCCTCCTTCTAGTCCATCTTCCCAACACCATTTAGAGAATGATCATGAGAATCCATACCTCTATCTGGTTGATCCTCCTTCAACATCCATTCAAGATTCTTCAACAGTCCTGATTCCAGACGCATACAAATTTGAAGAGCTCCCAATCTGTAAGTAATAAACTAATAAATCCAATTTCTTTAACAGAGAACAATTACTGATCTAATTCTTCTGTATAGTTGGAACCCTGCCTCCTGTAACTACAATTGGGATTGGCCAACCTCTAGAAACTACCTTAATGCTGAATTATGCCAACATGAAACAACACCTAAGCATGATGTGTTCAAACATGCTTAAGGCCTTTGCTCTCCACGGTCCATTGAATGAGTTTGAAAAGAATCTGAGTAAACAGCTCCTTGATAAACACTGGAAGATTTCTAGAATAATCAAGCACACCTTCCAACACTCTATCCCCATTTCTTCCCAAAATTTACCTTTTACTCTGGTCCCTGACCAGACAAACCATATACGCTTTCCAGCCACCTACATCACAAAGAACACAGTTCTTCCTCCAATCCTAACAAAAAGCAAAAACACCACCCTAATCCGGAACAACTGCCGGAGGCTTCTTCTTCCAGACATTAAAATAATAAAAAAAAGAAATTTATAATTCACTAACTAGAAAGAACAATAATAATTAACAGATATATAAAAAAATTTGCTTATTTTTAATTTATTTTATTTTATTTATTTTTATTTTTACTTATTATTATAATTTTTTTAAGCTACTAACATACTAAAAAAACTTGAAAATAAATAAATAAACAAAATTAACCAAAAATATGAGAGCTGAAAAAAATTAAAATGAAATGAATAATAATAATAAGATGAGCTGAATAATAGTTACAAACGGTATCCCCCAGCCAATTGATGAGCTGATCCCCAGATACCTTACCCACATCCAAGTGCACCTTGATTTGGATACACCTTTAAATAATTTTTAAATGAATTGAGATAAAAAATAAATTAAGAAAAATAATATCAATAAAGAAAATATGAAATAAATAGAAATCAAAGAAAATAATAAAAAATGAAATAGAGATATATAAAAAAATAGCATTGCCCGCCCAATTGATGAGCCTTTCCCAATAAATGCTTGCCCACATCCAGGTGACCCTGATTTGTTGACACCATATAATATAATTTTTTGATTTTTCCCTCTTTATATCCTAATAACCCTCATAAAAAAATTAAAAGAACTAAAAAGAGAAAAAAAAGAAAATAATCTAAAACTACCATCGAACACAACCATAAACACAAAAATTAAAGAAAAGAAAAAGACAAAGTCCGGCTCCATAAAAAGTCCAGTCCAAGGAAATGATCACTGGGTGGGCTCCCTCCAATAAGTAAAAATGATGGGATACCACCAGTGATCCACCACCAAAACAAAAGAAGCCAGTCCTGTAACAGTAAGCCAGTTTAAAGTTATAGTGGACTTGAAACCTAAATAACAAAAACACAGAACTAGGATTCAACTAGGACAAACAAAAAACTTGAAAAAGACATTTTGGGGTAGCTGTTCTACAGAGCAGCCAGCTCATCAGTTACCCCCACCCTTGCCCAAATAAAATCTAGAATCCCCCCCTGGGTACCTTCTAACAAAAACACAAAATCCAACACATTAAACCAAAACCAATAAGAGTGAAGAGTTTGGTACTTGAAGACCAAAGAAATTTCCAGTTTAAAGTTATAGAGGACTAAAACATGTGAAGAGAAACCAATACTAGGGCTCAACCAAATTAAGAGAAGGGGTTGGAAACAGACAATCTGGGGTAACTGTTGATAGAGCAGCCAGCCCATCAGTTACCCCCACACTTTCCAAAATAATATCTAGAATCCCCACCCATGGTTACCTTCTAGAAAAAAAAAAGTTTCCAACAAAACAGATGCACAGCATCACCAAAATCCAAAATTAAAGAATGGTCCATAGTTTATCCTCATCACGGAGTCAATCTTCTTCACTTCTAGTGCCTCTTGGGTAAAATCTCTTCACCTGATCAGCAGCCACTCTCTTCTTTAAGACTGCACCATATAACTCCTCCAAAATGTAAGAACCTCCAGACACCTGAGATCTGACTCTGTAAGGTCCATTCCATCTGTCAGAAATCATTTTCCCCCACTGACTCTCCAAATTTCTATTATACACCAAAACCAAACAACCAGGTTTCAAAGAATTCCTGATTCTATGAGCCAACTTCTTGTCCCAGTATCTGACTTATTTATTTCTTCTCTTAATCATTCTAGATTATGCCTTCTCTTGACATTCCTCTCTACATTCCAACTGTTGCATCCTGGCACAGAGAAAATCTACTGTTGAGCATACATCATCCCAATCAATTCCAAGATAAGAGACTGCCTCCAAATCCACTGGTAGAAAAGCTTTCTGGCCAAAAATTAATTCATAAGGGGAATAGCCAGTTGTCCTTTTCACAGTGACCCTATCAGAAAATAACACCAAGGGTAAATAATTCCTCCATTTTTCAGAACTATCTCCACACATTTTCACCAAAGCATTCTTGATAACTTGGTGGCCTCTTTGAACCATGCCTTCATCTTCAGAAGAATAAGGTGTAGCCACTCTGACTTTGGAACCAATACTTTCCACAGCTTCTTTAAATTCGGCTCAAACCTCTGGCCCACCATCAACAGTCACCATCTTCATCTACCCATACCTAAACACCCATTCTTTCTTCAAAAATTATGCCACATTTTTGGCAGTCAAATTAACCAGAGGCACCGCCTCAACCCAACCAGACAAATCATCCCTGGCAACAATCAAGTATTTATACCTGCCCTCTTTGATACAGACAGCATCCAGACTAACTCTTCTAAACACAGTTGACTCTCCAGTAGCACGGCGAACCTCTTTAGGTTTCAAGTGACTTCTTCTTTGAAAATCTTAAAAAGATTGAACCCAACCCTGCACAGCCAACTTCATACCTGGCCACCAAAATATATCTGCTACTCTTCTATAAGTCTCCCAAAAGCCTCTATGACCAAGGCCTTCATGGAAAGACTTCAACACCAACTCTTGACCCTTCTTCTGAGTCACCACCACTTGAGGATTAGGATGTCTCCTCCTCATCAACCTCCTTCCTGACACATAAAATCCAGGACTCTTCTTCATGATTTCCACCCAAGTGTCATCATCACAAATATCCGGCCTCTCAAAGGTTAACAGATATTCAACCATAATAAAATAAAACCCAGTCTGACCCCAGGTCTCATCTCCAAAATCCAACAAAAAAACATCCAAGGGTACAACCCTGTAATCAAAATCTCCAGTGTACACATGAGCAACAGGACCAGCTCATCCAGGACACCAATCCCTAAACTTTGTTACATTCTTTTCCTTCCACTGAATCTTAAGAGAATTCAGTTCACCAAAAAAAACACCATTATTTAATTTTGAGCCATCCCAAACAAAAGCCACATCTTCATCAACAAAAACATCCTTATCACCAGAATCAAGATCAGAAACAGCCAGTTTAACTTCTTGGTTGAGGAGAGAACAATCTTCCAGTTTAGCCTCATGGGGGAGGAGAGAATGATCATCCAGTTTAGCCTCATGGGGGAGGAGAGAAAAATCTTCAGAACCCTTGATTCTGGCCCTAACCACTGGGATATCTTCATCAAATTCTTCAGAGTCTGAATATTCATCCATGGGTGGTCTCCTTGATAATCTATCAGGCATTGTAAAATTTTTCCCAGGTTTGTGTACCAGGTCAAAAGAGAAATGCTGAATAAATGCCACTCACCTAGTCATTGGAGCATTTGGAAGACTAGGTGTATTGATCATTTGAACCAGAAATTTCGCATCCACCTGCAGCTCAAAATGCTGCCCCCACAAAACAGTTTTCAGCTTCTTCAAAAATTTTGCTACACCACAAAATTCCAACTTAGGTTGAGAATATCTAGATTCAACCTCATTAAACACCATGGACGCATACCTTACTGGCCTGACCCTCCCATTATTATCTTCCTGAGACAACACAGAACCAGCAGAAATATAACTTTATTCCACCTCCAGATAAATTTTTCCAGCACCAGCTCCATAATCCAACTTATGAAGAATAATATCTTCACCTACCACCTTCTTCAACTTCTGAAAAGCCTCTTCACACTCTTCAGACCATTCCCACTCTGCATCTTTCCTATTCAACCTTCTTAAAGGTAAATCCAACAAAGAAAAATATTTAATAAAAATCCTGACGTACACACAAACCACCTAAAATCCCCTGACTTCAGTAGTATTTTTGGGTCTTGGCCATGACTGAATTTTATCGACTTTCTTATTTGCCATAATCCTTCCCTCCTTACATACAACATGATCCAGAATTTCCACAGCAGGAACACAACAACAAAACTTTGACCCAGAAATGGTCAGACCAGCCTCTTCAATCTTAAAAAATACTCTCTCTAGAGTAATTGCATATTCCCAAACAAATCTCCTTATACCAGGGTTCTCCTTCAGCACCACATTTCCATAATCAGTGCAGGGTCCTTTGATTCTACCATCATCAATAAAAATACCAGCATGAGTAGGAACCTCATCCTGTAAAATCCAAGCCATTTGTGCTTGATACACTGTACTGAATTAGTTTCTCCTTGAGGCAACCTAGTGAGCTGAAATCTTCCCAGAGGAGTCTCAAATGTTTTAAGTGGCTGTGAATCCGTGTGAAGTTCCCTTTCATCATAACCACCCATAATATCACCCAAACTATAACACACCCCTCCAGCAAAAGCTTCCACAAAGTCTTCTGCACTTGGCGGCATTCTCACATCCTTGATAGTGACTCTATTCAAGGCCCTAAGATCATGCACCACCCTCAGCTTCCCATTCTGCTTCTTCACACAGAAAACTGGACTTGAGTAACTAGATGTCAATTTTTTGTATAAACCAGTCCTGAATCTTTCCCTAACAATCTCTACAAAATCATCCCTAATAGCAGCCGTAATCGGAATAGGTTTGATTTGCCAAGGTTCATGACAAACCACAGGAATCAATTAACGTTCCCCATAAGAGTGTTTCAACACACCCCTTTCCTCTTCAACAAATGCCACCGCTTTCTCCCTGAGCACAATAATATGCAACAACAACTTCTTTTCCTCATCAGAAAACCACCCATCAGGACCAAAAATAACAACTTTCAACCTTTCCACAGTCACCCAAGCAGTTTCCACAAAATCAGGAGGATTCTTCACCAGAGGAGTACAGTACGGATCTCTTGACAATGGAGGTCTCTTCAAAGGAGGATTAAAACCTACAGGCATAGGCTCATTGAAAGGCCTAATCTTTTGCACTACCTTCTTATACTTTGCAGCTCTGCCTTCAACTTGAGGGATCTTCAGGACGTCTTCACCACCAGACCTGGAACAAAAACCAAGGGTTTCCCCATTTCTCACATGTGTGTCCAAGGTAATGTTTTTGAAAGGTGTAGAAGAAACCCTAGCAGTGCACAATTGGGAGGACTTAATTTTAGACCCCAATCTCACCACTCCACAACTTTTCCGCAATTCCACATCTTCATCCCCTCTTCCATCTTCCAAATCTTCAAATCTTGATTGATCTTCTGAATCACATCTTCTAAATTGTGCAGTTTATCCTCATGCCGGAGGCCCAAAAATTGATCTTTCTGATCTTCTTTCTTCAAAATTTAGTGCAGTTCAACCTCATGCTGGAGGCTCAAAAATTGATCCTGATGATCTTCTTCCTTCAAAAGCTTATACAGTTTAACCTCATGCTGGAGGCCCAAAAATTGATCTTGCTGATCTTTACAAAAATAATTCTTTTCTTATTTTTTGATTATTTTCATTTTTTTTCTTGCTTTTCTTCAGTTATCTTGAAATTTTAATTTTCTTTTCTTGAGTTTTCTTCCATCCTACAAAAATAACCAGGGGTTTCCCCAATGCTCACAGATGTGGCCAATGTAATGTTTTTGAAAGGCATAGAAGAAACCCTAGCGGTGAAAAATTGGGAGGACTTACTTTTAGACCCTAATCTCACCACTCCACAGCTTTTCTGCATATCTTTCAACAAAGATATATAACCAATCTTCTTTTTTGAACTTGAATTAAAAATAATTAAAAATCTTGAGAGAGAACAGATACTTGACAAAAAACATGAAGAATACTTGCAGAGAAGAGAAACATTAAAAAGAGAAAGTTGAAAATTCACTTGGTATATCTCCAAGGGAGCTGACCTACTACAACCAGGGATTTCCTTATCTTGGGTGATCAGCCCTCATCATTCTAAAAAAGACAGACTCTCACTAGAGCCTGAGCCACATTCCAAAAAACCAGAGGCTGCACCCACTTCCCTTCTTCTCCTACAACAATCCATGCACTGGCACATTGAAGACAAGCCTGGCCTGGTCTCCCAACCATCATCTCCAGGAGATGAAAGCCTCATGTGAAGTCTTCTTTCATCTTCACCAGTCAACTCCAAACTGATAACCAATTCTTGCCTGGAAATCCATTATGAATGGTCCTCCCAAAACAGCTTTTACATTACCTTTGGAAATGTAAAAATGAACCTTCCCAGAGGCTCCACCAACATCCAGCTTCAAAAATTCAGCTGTCCCAATCAACTCAGTGAAATGGCCACCAATCCCTCTTAAATTTACACCAATTCCTGTCTTGATGGGGAGGCCCAGATGAGTAGCCTCAAACAAAGAAATCAGGTTAATCTGAGAACCTTAATTAACCAATGCCCTAGCCTTCCTGCCATTCAGAGTGACATTGACATAACCCAGAGGTTTAGAAAAATGAGTCTCCAACCCCTCACCAAACTTCTCAGCAGAATCACAAATGTATTCCACCTCCCCAGAAGAAACCCTTCTCCTGGTCAACAACTTTTTCTGTCTATCAGCCAACCCAGGACTGATATCATACAACTCCCCATAAGAAAGGGAAACCTGACCCTGATTCATCCTTTCCAGAACAGAGTCCATAACATTAGATTGGCCAGAAACTACTTGCCTCTCAAAGCAAGCCCTTGGCTTCACTATCTTAGTGTTAGAAGATTCTTGAGGACCAGAGCCACCAACAGATTTACCATCAACAGGAATTAAGCCAGATCTGACAGACTACCAAACTAGAGAACTGAAATGTAGACCAATGTCCACACCAGGGAAAGCAATGATACTTGATGTAGGTTACAAATCCACACCAGAGACAGCAATAATACTTGATATAGCTTGCAAGACTATACCAGAGAAACCAGTGGCCAAGTTAAGTTAAATGAAGAACTCACCTAGTAACAAACACAGCCAATTGTGGCCAAAAAACAGTGAAAACTGAGTGAGGAACAAGGATATCACCTCCAGATGGTTTTATGATAATTTAAGTTGCCCCAAACTGTCTTATTCAGTATGTACACACAGACCACTATCTAAAAGCCCATGCACATCAATGAATTTGGCGTTCTTGAGCGCCAAATTGCATAAAACCCCTCTAGAAATGCTTCCCAGTCTTCTAGCACCAAGGCAGGCAGTCCGCCCATTGTTGGGAGGCCCGCCTGAGGCGGCCAGACCACCCTGAGGCCAGAAAACCACCAAAACCTCCAAAAATACCCAAAATACTTAGAAAAATCTACTACAACTACTAAAACCTTTAAAACACATAATTAGGCTATAACAACCTTGAGACATAAAATGTAGAGAAACATTAGCTCATTCTAATGGTACTTAGCACTTAACCCTAAGACTTAAGTTTAGCCCATAAAACACAAAAAACAAAATTAAACCACTATCTTTTTAAATAAAAAATGAGAAATTATCCCCTTAATACTTAAAATCAGAAAAATGTCATCAAGACATAAAATATAGAGAAAAACCGGGGCTATCCAATGGTAGTACCCCCACCCCCGCAGTCTCAATATTTGCTAAATAAATCCAGAAAAACACCTAATTATTAAACAATGCCATTTAAGACATATCAAAACAACGCCAAATAGACCAACAAAGGGCTCTGCCAATGTTGGAAGACCACAACACATGATTTAATTGAAAGTGTTAAAACTTTGATACCCTTTACTATATGTTAGTCATCATTCTGAAAAATATAACACAAAGTTGTCATTCCGTATTTCTATTTCTAACTAAATTATAAATAAATGATTGAATGAACTAAAGTGAACTTAATGATTAAATTTAATTTACATTGAAACTTGAGGCATATTATATCAACTTTGTGATTCAATTTTGGGCTATTAGGAATGATGAGGGAAAGGGGGAAATGTTACTTACTTACAGTTTCTTATCTTTCTATTTTTTATTTACATTTTTTTTTTTCATACATTTCTTGTACTCACAACAACAAAAAAAACTAGCACCTTCTAGCAAGTGCTAAATCCCTCAATCCAATTTTGATTCAATAATAACTCCAATTTGATAACCATGAAAGTGAGCAGGCTCAGTGTTCAAGTGTATGGTCTTCTCGGAAGAATTACATCTGAACTTGAACTGAATAAAATGATAAATTGAAGTTGAAACCTTCTATAAGGTGTACATGTGTTTTTTTTTTTTTTTTTTTTGTCTAGTGACTTTAATTCCATGTAAGAGTGCAGTTTCTAAAGTTTATTTGAAATGATCCTTACTAGATAAATAAATGGGGTAATGTTATCTTATATTTTTTAATTTCTGGCTGAGCTTGTGCATAGAGGAATTTAAAAAAGACCTGTTACGTCCAGTCAAAAGACAAAATATAACAAGTACAGACGTTAAGCTTTCATTACAAAACGCAAATATGTTGCATTAATACATTGACCATTAATCATCACATGGGCTTTTAAAAAGGAAAAAAGAAAAAAAATAAGCTTGATTGTTGAGACGCAAGATCAAAAGAAAATATCTACAATTCTTAAAAATTAACAGGAGAAAAAAAAATGTACCTTTCATGTTAGATTTGAGCTACAAGTTGATTTTGGGAAAATTATGAGAAACACATAAAGATAATTGTGGCAAAAAAATACATTCATGAAATATAAAGTTTTTTAATTTCGCTACGCCGATAAAGTATGCCAGTTTTGGGACACTGGACCATCATTGTGTCATTACATTCAGCTTTCTGGAGACCATTCTCCGAATAGACCCTGCCATTGGGTAAAACGCAAAGGGCATCTCCGTCTTTCACTACCTCGCCTGTTATACTACAAACAAATATTGAATTTACGTGGTGTGACCAAGGACACTCACAGGCCAATAGGCCCAAGGCAGAGTGATCGCATACAGGACAGTTTGGATTATAAGATGAACTCTGGGGGCCGGTGTAAAGCAAACATCTGGTTTCCGGGTTGGATGAAGAGTTTGGAATGGCTTCCATTGCTGTAGTTGAGCCAGAAGCTGTAGAACATATCACTGTGGTATCTTCTTTGATGCTCTCATCAAAGGAAACTTCGGCCTTCATCTTGACGGCGGACTGGCTAGTGCTATCATTATAGCATGCTCGCAGCTTGAGAGCAGAAAGACCGACAGCCAAGGAAAGATGCAGCAGTGGTTGGTCTGGAACCGAGTGAAGAGAAAGAATTGTTGATCTAAAGATTTCCACCAATTTGTTCCACCGCTCAAAATTATACAGAGACTGTGCAAAATAATGGATAAATAATTGCAACATTAACTAAGCATCAAATTTTTTCAAGTGGGTAAACTAGACTTACAGCATAAGGAGGACAAGTTGTGTTTGGTGGAAAGGCCAGAAGGGTCATGGCATGCCTGATATCTGCCTCATGGGTTGCTTGCCAAACTAGTAAATGCTTGCGACAATGATTGATTGCTTGATCTGTTTTGCCATTCCGAACAAGTTCAATAAATTCCTGATACCTCAACTGAAATTCCAATGTTGACTGCAAATGAAATTCACATTAATGGCGACAGAGAACGAGTGGAGATCCTGAAATAGAGGACAAACATGGATTTTTTTTAATGGTCCTGCATACTCTTTGCACCAGGCTAACGCTTCAGTGACACTGTGAGCAGCAATAGTAGTCTCGATACGCGTAACCTCTGCAAACAAACCAGAATCAACCAAATCCTTGAAATTGTCATCCAACATCAGTACATCAATTACAACAGGGTAATGTCCAACAAAACAAATAATCAAATCAAATCATGAAGCACATACCTCGATCTGTGCAACTTGACTAAGACTTGCTGCACTCTCACTGAAGTTCATGCGGTACATGTAGTCAACCAGTTGCCGGTCGAGTCTAGTTACTGCAAACCGTTTGTACTGTGGCTTGACAGATTAGCACCTCAAAAAAACATGATGATTGTGAGGATCAGAACAGACTGACAGATGGATCAGTGGTGTATTCGGCACAGTACAGGCTTTGCAGATGGAACAGTCTACTGGACAGACGCTGGATGATGGCACGTGTACCAGTTGATGGATGGTTGTAGGAATCATTGAGCTGTTGGAATGAGGACGAAAACAAATAAATACAGCGAAGAACACAAAGAAATGATGAGGAACAAAATAGGAGGGGTGCTTGCCTTACGCTTTAAAGCTTTTGCTTTGGCTAACAAAGTCTCTATGGCCTTCAGTTCATCGTCTTTGTCAGGTTTGTGAAGGTTAGAGGAAGTGTCTTGCTGATAATTTTGCCCTGTTTCTTTTCTTTCTTTTCCATCTTCTTCTGACTGATGGCTTTGGCTCAGATGAATGAACTGGGGCTGAGGCACTGGAAACCTGGACGCCAATTCAGCAAGGCTGAGATTAAAACGATCGAAATCACGCTCAAGAATTTTTTGGGTGGATCTGAACGATGAGCGGAGGGCATCTGTTGGAACCTTTGATATAGAAATCAGAGTAAGAACATTTTTGTAGCCAGATTATTTTTAAAGCACTGACCTTGAGAAAGGACTGTTCAAGAATCAGAACATCGTCATGTTTGATTCTGGACGACATGACCGTCAACTAAAAACATTCAAATAAAAAAGAGAAAACAAAAAAATCAAAGCTGAGATGGTGAAAAATGACTCAGGGCTATTTAGATTGGCGTAAAAAAATTGATACAGTTATTTCAAGTTGAGAAGATGGAGAAGAAGAATAGGCGGAGCAAACCCAATTATAGACTATTACACGACTTGAAAGTGAAATGAAGAGGTGATTTTAATCCTAGACCAGGATGAGGTTTAACACATTTAACAAATCAAAACAATTAATCTCCCAATATTGCTATGGATGTGTCCTACTAGTTGCTCTAAGATTAATAGTGGACCTTATATTTCACGGTGCAGTAGGTAACTTTGTCCAGAGGAGTTGAGCAATTCAGAGACAGGTTTACATTGTATATCATTTGATTTCCCCTTTATCAGTTTTCTCTCATCTTTTATCTCTCATTTCACAATTCACTTATGATCTTTCCGGACACAACGTTCAAGCCAAACGATGTATGTGTTTTTCGTGGGACAGGCTGATTGAAAAAAGGTGCTTTTGAAGGGTTTATGCTTTCTAGGACATTGCCCTGCTGAACAATTAAGACACACGCTTTAAACTGTACATACGGTTTACGGAAAAGTTCACAAGTATGAAGGTGTGTGTCTGTATATGTTGAAGACCTTTATTGTGCAACATACCTCCTAGCTCTTGATTATCGTTAGAAATTTTATAGCAACATAAATAACAAATTATTGTTATGTGTGCTAGCATCAGGCCCTAAATTGGCCATTTTAACAATTTTAAAAAATATGCAATAATAACAGATTAACCTTAGAGTATGAACAGTCATAGCAACGGATGAGCATGATGATCAATGACAATGATTTACACCAAAATACTCGACTCATAGCGGCCACTACCCGGAACAGATAAATTTTTAAAAGTGGGGAAAGATACAAAGTAAAAGTTCACGCATCTTTATATGATCTTGACCCAAATTTGACCCCCCCCCCCCCATTTTTATGAACTCAGATGGTTAATGAGGATTATCTCAACCCTTAGCTATGTGAGGAAACAGTCAGAACATCCTACAATGTCTTTGCCAAAAGAAAAATGGGGAAACAATAGTTTGTATTTGTCATGAGCCGTGTAAGTATGACTGCACATACAGAAAGGCTGATAAAGTTGTGAGGAAGAGTGTTTTGTGGGTGAGCCTAACGACTTAGGAGGACCTTAAGGGCCACTTAACCGCCATCCAAATTTTCAGTTCATTGAGTCCAAAATAAACAACCAAGATGGCATCCAATCCTCCATCTCAGCCCAAAGCTGCCTTCAAAACATCCGAAAAACCCGTGGAAGTCAGACTCAGGTTAGTCTCTCGTTGGGCTCCTTGGAATCGTATCCATCTTGACACGAGATATCCTTTTGATCGTTATGATATTCGTGTTTCTTGGTTCACTTGATCCATCCTAAATCCTTTTCTGTCATGTTACTGCTTCAAATAGCAACTTAACTGCTGCCAAGGGTCAGTATCTCTTTGTATTCTATCACTGATACGCGAGATTGATGCTTAATGTTGGTCTGCAGCTATCTCGGATGCTATTCGAACTTCACTTGGACCTCGTGGAATGGATAAAATGATCCAGAATGAGGACGGAAGCGTTACGATCTCTAATGACGGCGCGACAATTCTGAAGCAAATGAGTGTTCTTCATCCAGCTGCCCGAATGCTGGTCGAACTTTCCGCTGCCCAGGATGTTGCCGCTGGCGATGGCACTACCAGTGTCGTCGTTTTAGCAGGAAGTCTTCTTGGAGCAGCCGAGAAGTTGCTTTCAAAGGGTAAAATACATACTTCTACATTCTCCCATTCGATCTATAAATGTGCTGATTCCTGTCGGCCCAATTTTAGGTATCCATCCAACTATCATCGCTGAAAGTTTTTCTCGGGCTGCCATAAAAAGTGTTGAATACCTTGAGAAAATTTCAACCCCTGTTGACTTCAGTGATCGCGACTCTCTGCTCCGAGCTGCTTCCACTTCACTCAATTCAAAAATTGTGGCACAATACTCATCGTTGCTTGCCCCGATCGCTGTTGATTCAGTTCTTAAAGTGGCCGATCATCAAAACTCGAATGTCGATCTCAAGAACATTCGGATAGTCAAAAAAGTTGGTGGCACTATTGAAGACACCAAACTAGTGGACGGTTTGGTTTTACGGCAAAATGTAGTTGGAAGCCAAGGAGGTCCAAATAGGAAAGAAAAGGCAAAAATTGGGCTCATCCAATTTCAATTAAGTGCACCCAAGCCAGACGTAAGGCCAAATCTTTCTTTCTCTTATGGGTTCCGTGGTTATATATCTGTTTTAACATCTTTTTTTCATTTCTATTTCTTTGCGAAGATGGATAATCAAATCACTGTAAATGATTATCGTCAGATTGATAAAATTATAAAAGAAGAAAAAAATTACCTTAAAGAAATGTGTAGGACCATTGTAAAAACTGGGTGCAACGTTTTATTGATACAAAAATCCATTCTACGGGATGCTGTCAACGACACTGCTCTCTTTCTTTTATCAAAACTCAAGATTGTAGTAATCAAAGATGTAGAACGCGATGAAATTGATTTTATTTCCAAGACTTTGGGGTGTAAACCCATTGCTGATATCGAAAGCTTCACAGCGGATAAATTAGGAGAAGCCGATTTGCTGGATGAGTTGACTGTTAATGGCACCAAAACTGTGCATATCACAGGCATCAAAAACCAAGGCAAAACAAGTAGTATTTTATGCACGGGTGCTAACCAACTGGTTGTGGATGAAAGTGAACGAAGTTTACATGATGCCCTATGCGTAATTCGATGTTTGGTAAAGAAGCGGTAAGTAATAATGTGTCCAATTCATATTTCCGACTCAACATATAATTTTAGGAATATTTCTACAACTCACGATTTTTGTGGCTTTAAAAAACAGAGCCATGATAGCCGGCGGCGGGGCCCCTGAAATTCATGTATCTTGGTTGTTGTCCCAGTATTCGCAAACGCTCAAGGGTATGGAAGCCTATTGCTTCCGATCTTTCGCAGATGCATTGGAGATTATCCCCACTACCCTGGCAGAAAACGCAGGGTTAGCACATCCAGTAGCAGTCATTACTGAGCTCAGAAGCCGGCATGCTCAAGGGGAAAATTATGCAGGAATTAACGTCCGTAGAGTGAGTGACAATATAACCTATATTTGATTCATTCTTATTGGGTTGATCATTTCGTATTATTGTAAAATAAAATTTTACATTTCCAGGGGTTGATCAGCAACATTTTAGAAGAAAATGTGTTGCAGCCCTTATTGGTGTCAACGACAGCCATCACACTAGCCACTGAAACAGTGGGGTTGATCTTGAGGATTGATGACTATCAGTAAGTTTTCATGATTTGTTTAAACTCTTGTATTGAAAAATACTTAAGTAATATAATCCAAAAACTGACAACTCGATGTTTTCATTATATGTTTAGCCCCACTAGATAATTCCTCTATCCAGCTTAGTTCCATTTAAAAACTGTAAGGGAAAGAAGAAAAAAGTTGCCAAAAGTTAAAATATTCTGTTTCTAACTTTAAAGATTTATCCTAATTGCATAATAACCATGCAAGATATGGTAATATTTGAAATAATATTATTTTACAAAATAGACTATTTTAACAATTGCACAAAAATTAAAAAATAAATAAATAAGAAGTAAATAAACAAAGCCTTACTTAACCAGAGGAAAATAAAAATGATGTGGAGGGTTAACTACTTGATTCTTTATTTCAAGTTGTTCATTAGTCATTATCTGTTTGGTTTAGTTTGCTACTGGTATTCTAAGTGAGTCAAAACAAAGAAATAAATAAGTTTTCAACAATGCGATAAATAATCTATTGAAAATAGAAGAAATGGTTTACTTATTCCTTTTTAAAAAAAAAATCTTTCATGAAGATGATTGTTCATTGTTTTTTCATATTTAAGCAATTCAATATTGTGAAATAAAAAAAAAGAAGTTTAGAACAATTTTTTTTCGAGAAAGTTAAGAAATAAATAAATAAATTTTAATCAAATTAATTAATATATCTTTGAACAACTTCGATTAAACATTTAAATATTTACAAAAAACATATACAAAAAAAATAATTTAATA